>JAOYRR010000369.1:0-608217 GCA_038994665.1 Podotricha telesiphe | reverse complement strand
GATCGTCTCAAGGAGACCTTTCCACCCCTATCCACAAAAATCAAAAAACAACCCCTAACCAAAACCACCCTCACCCCCCCCCCCGAACCCCAAGTTGTGAGATATAATATAATACGTATCTCACATATCTCCAAAGTACCCTTAAAAACATAACCACCCTCTTAAAGCCCTCCCTACGAAACCTTCCCCCCCCCCGCACCCCTCCCCCTCAAAATTTAATTTAATTTACCTAACCTAACCTAACCTAACCAACCAACCAATTAACCAACCAACCAACTTTTTTTTTTTTTTTTTTTTTTTTTTTTTTTTTTTTTTTTTTTTTTTTTTTTTTTTTTTTTTTTTTTTTTTTTTTTTTTTTTTTTTTTTTTTTTTTTTTTTTTTTTTTTTGTTTTTTTTTTAGCCTGCTGTTGTTGTTCATGATGATAAAAAAAAAATTTAGAAATGTTGGGAACACTGATTTAAAGTCAAATTGTTATAAGGCACTGTTTTTAATTTAGTGCGGGTTTTTTTGAAAGAAAAACCGTAAACCGACAGTATAAGACTTGGCATGACTTGGGATGACTTGAGTTGGATGAATGAACACAGTTTCCTTCGTTTTGGGAGTTTCTTTTATTAGGAACTTATGACTAATACTCTTGATGTTTGGCAATTTTTGAGTCGCATACTTATTAAAAAAATATAATAATTTACTTAAATTATTATATTTTTTTAATAACTTATATATTTATGATAATTTACAAATGGTAAACCGATGGACATCTTATTATATGGACACTTCGACACCGATGCTTTGATATTTTTGTAGTTCAAGATAGAAATAAAACTACTTTAAAAAAAAAAAAAAGTGAATAAAAAAAAAAAAAAACATTTATATAAACTTCTGTACAAATTGAAAATGTTATCTTTAAGATGTGAGAGACTGGTGAAAAGCGAAGACTTCGGTGAAATATTAAGATTTAGGAGAAAAATCTAGTTTGGCTCTCCTACTTTTAAGAGAAATTGGAGAAATGGAAGAAAACGGAGAGTACGGAAAGGTTGATAGTTATTAGTAGACGGGGAGTTTGCCGAAAAAGAGATTGGGAAAAACAAACGGAGTTTGATGAAAACGAAAGATTTGGCAAAATCAAACGGTTTGGTGAAAACGGAGAGCACGTTGTTTTTACGTACGTTAAATTTTATGTATGTAAATTGAATATAACTTTAATTAAATATTTTAACGTTGATTAATTAAATAGTGTCCTATGGTTAATCCTGGGTATGAACTGAATATGTACACCAAAATTCATAACATTCGATAAAAAAAAAATTTAAATGAAACTTTTAACCGGATTGATCGCGTTTATTGTTGGTATTTGAAAATATATTTTAGAAAAAAAAAAAAAAGCCCCACGACTTGAACACTTTACAGTTGCCCGTTATCACATGTAGACTGACTACTGAGGTGGTATTCGTCAAATAATTTACCACCGGTTAACTAAAGTTAATGCATCAGACCTGGGAAGAACCGGCGTGTGTCAAAAACTCAGCGGGACTTCTTTTTTATTCAAATGTTTAATTTACAGATTTATTAGTGATAAAGATAGATACCTTTGAAATAAGCTGGACCGAGTATTTCGTTCCCAAGGTGTGCTATCATTTACAAAATCATTCATTACGATTCATGACTCATTCATATCCTACGTAAAAACCAAACAATACGTAAAACGAGAATGGAATAAACATTCTCCCCACCAACTTCTATACCGTGTGTGGTTATTTTATTGCTTGCCGGTCATTCATCTGGCAATGTTGCCAGCTGTGGTGGGCCTTCATTAATTTGGGCAAATTATAGGCTTAAGTTATAAATGTTATTATTCATTTTAGATAGTGTTATGTCATAATATAATTTATTGTTTATTAAAAGTGTCATAAAACAAGTATTCATTGCAAAATCTATTGTTTTTATATGTTTTAATAAATATGCTTAACTAATGGAATGTCATTATTTTAGCATGTACATATTTTCCTTAAAAAAATCTGACTGTCTTTATTCAAATGGAAGATAACTAATACTAAGAGCGACCTGTCGCGAACGTAAATGTTAAATACAATAGTCAAAACTGCATTAAAATTGTTTAAGCCAGTTCTGAGATTAGCGTGCACAAACGCACAGACAATCAGAAAAGAAAATTAAAGTTGTTTTGGGTTCCATTACATTGATAAATGGTCAAAATAATACTTTTTCTCATATATCTTCCATGTACAGACAGCGATAAGTTGCATTTTTATTATATATTTTATATGTCATTCAAAAGTATTTCCAAGCGATTGAGCTCATTTAATAAATCTACAATTAGGTAAAATAACACTACGTCTGGAACAGAACATGGCAACATTGAGTATTTACCATTATTGTCAAATCAAAATCAACTCAGTCTCGCTACACATTCGTGCGTAAAGGTTGTACAATAAACCAAATAAACTTACGAAGATATTTCGAAACTTTAAAACTACTGTAAAACTTGATTACGGACTTTTCTTTTTTAAAGTAATATAAATCACTACACTATAAATTAAGTAGAAAAACTAAAGTGAACCGTGCAAAGGGAGTTTATGTGAAAATATTCAGTTAAGTGTAGAAATCAACGGGTTTTACGACGGACCGGTCTTTATAAGTAAGTTGAAAGTAAAAGTATTTAACTAGAAACTCTAAATATTATCATGCTTTTATGCTAATAAAAACTCATTTTATGCTTTTCCGCTTTTTTTTAATAAGGTTATATGTCTTTTGTATGCGCCAAAAGAATAATTCACCTGTTTTAAAGTGTTACTTCAATAATTATAAGCGTAAGTAATTGTTTGATTGCCTTATTAAAGCAATTTCACAACATTACAAAAAAGCTAATTATTAATTGCAAAATATTACATTCTACCATTATATTAATTTGCTACATTATTCATATTTTATAAATGCAATTTTAGAAACAAGTTCTTTTTTGAAGTTTAAGAATATTAATTTAACTATTTATTGTTATAAACTTGTGCGAAGCTTTCGTGGGTTATTGTAAAATTACTAAATACAAAATTATTGTAAATAAGTTAAGAATCTACATTAAGGTCGTGTAAATACCATACTGACATTTAACCGTTACTAGATTTTTTTCAGACTCACGCTTTTTCCCGCATAGGGGGTACTCAGGAAGAACCTAGCGTCAAGACACTCCGTTCTCCATTTTCCTCCCGAATTCGAAGCATTGCCTTTTGCGTGGGGAATTTTGTTTTGTTTAGAGAGTGGCTAAATGAAAATAGTTAAATTATGATCATTTCACTGAGAAGTTATCGCACCTACAACCAATCGCGTTTGGCGTTGGCCACTGCGCCTCGATGGCCTCTTATGGAAGGAACAGATTTCTAATATGGATATACTAATTTGCCCAGTATGCGTTTCGCCTGAACACTACTAAACATAGCATAGTGTTTTGTCACCCTATAACCACAAAGTGAGAAAGCGCACGTAATGCTTAAATAAATATGAAATTCAAATCCGGTTGCCAGTTATTATTTTAGAATAGTGTTCTAATGACAAGACTCATGACTCTTAATAACAATGTTAGTAAATTGTAAGAAAAATATTGAAAATTTAGGCATAAACTATAACAGATAATATATATTTTAAATAAAAATACAGACTATTTTAAAAAAGATCAACGGCAATCATTTATGAAGCTTTATTACAACCATAATAATTAGTAGAAAAAGAAGATAAAGTCCATCGTGGCGCGGTGGGACAGCGTCTCATCGTAAATGCGACTGGTTGTGGGGCCGATTCCTATTCGGAGGAATGATTTATATTTAATTTATTTTCATTTCTCCAGTCTGGTAAGTAGACAAAAAGTTGCGTTTAGTCCGCCACTCTCTCTCTCTCTCTCAATGTTTCGATTTCGGACGGTATAGAGATCGAAGTGTCTCAACTCGAGGTTCTCTCTGACTACTCTGTTATGCTGGAAAAAGCGTGAAGCCGAATAAATATATTTTAAGTACTTGTTAAGACTCTTGCTTGCTTGCTTCACGCTTTTTCTAATGTTAGAGACACTCCGTTCTCCGCATTTTATCCAATTTTGCGTTTCTATCTCAACTGCTTATACCAATGTAAATATAAATATTTCACCTTTCAACGTCACTATGTTCAAATAGATACACTGGTCCACAGCCGTAATCCATTTTCCGCCTGTTTTATATTAAGTGAGGAACTGCATAGTAAACGGTAGAAATCAGTAGGACAAAAAATCGTTTTTATTACAAATAAGATTTGAAAAACCTTAACCTGGGCATATACTTTCCTCGAATAAGATTTAAAAGAAACTAACCTGGGCATATACTTTCGAATAAGATTTGAAAAACTAACCTGGGCATATACTTTTGAATAAGATTTGAAAAACTAACCTGGGCATATACTTTCGAATAAGATTTGAAAAACTAACCTGGGCATAAAGGCAGGCAACTACTCTACGATAGTATCTATTTAAATATAAATGTAAATGTCGAAAGCTCCACATCAATCACAAATTAAATCACCCAACACATGATAATTATAAGTTCAAATCATCCTAAAATACTCGTATAATTGGAGACGTTAAGGAGCTTAATAAGCATTTTTAATATTGGCCTTAAAGTTTTTGGTCGCTATGTTATTTTAAAGTAAAATTATTATGATTAAATAAAATTATTATTTATAATGTAAGTACTAGCATATATTACCATTTAGTCCATTTCAACACTAATTCATATCAATTAATTGATACTTGTGGCCCCGTTGACTTGTAAAGTTAAATACACGTGCCTTAATTTATAAATTAATATATAATTTCACACACCGTTTTCGTGAAAAGTGATTGTTTTTTTTGTACAAATTATCACAATGGCTTATGCTGATGCATAAACCCACCGAACCGACTACAGTATAGGACTTTAGAGACAATCACACACATCTCATTAGCTATTTTCTATATGATTTTGTCTGGTCTTAGTTTCTTAACCTGGCTTCCCCGTTTCGGCTTTTTGCATTTAATTACTTATACATAACTTGAAAAGTGTCTATAACTTACTTAATATTCAGTTATTTAAGTATAACCATATGTTCCTCCTAATTTATTTTGAGGCCAACGTGGCGCAGTTGGACAGCGTCTGACTGTAAACGCGATCGGTTGTGGATTCAATTCCCACTCAAAGGAATGACTATATTAAAATATCTGGCAAGAGAAAGCGCGGCGTTGAGTTGTGCTACTCAATACTCAAAGTCTTACATTCAGACGGGAAGTGGAGCACGGAGTGTCGCGACACTAGGTTCTCTCGAAGTAAAGATGTAAAAAAATTTCCTCTTTTATTACTTGTCCTTGAAATGTTTTTTGAACGTTGGTTCATATATAATACGATTACATACAACAGAAGCGTGACACTTATCCGTGACACCCTAGCATATGCGACCTGCTTATGTTATAGGCTCATTGTCATTATTTTTTAGTACCTCTATAGGTAGAACTCTAAAGTTCTAAAGTGAGTTCACAATAAAAAGTTACATACTAAAAATAAAATATATATATTTATATATTTTTTTAAAATAATAATATATATATTTATTCTAGATTTCACGTGTAGACTAAAATCTAGATAATTCTGCTAGTTTTAAAAATGAAAATGAATAAAGCCATCGTGACACAGTGGGACAGCATATGACTGTAAACTGCGATGGTTTTGGTTTGGATCCCCATTTGAAAAAGGGATTATATGTATTTCTCTGCTCTCGTAAGATAAAGCGCGGCGTTCAGTTCAGCTACTCGACACTTACAACCAATATCTCGAATTCAATTGGAAATTGGACGACGGAGTGCCCCGACACTAGGTTATTTCGGCCTATCCTGATATGCGGGATAAAGCGTGAAACAAATACAAACAAAAAGAAAATTAAGACGCCATGTAAATATTTACGCATGCAAATATACATACAATAGAAAACTACTTAAGATAATTAAGTATATTTATAGTAAGTCTTGAACGATAAGTGTAAGAACATACTGTTTAAATACAAGTACATATTTATCAAAATTGATTAATTTTCTCAGTGCATTTCTTGTCATGTGGAATCCGATTTTAAGCAAAATCCTCCAAGATCTTAGCATATTAGAGATATTTGCTAGGTGACGGAACTCAACGCAGCGCTTTGTCTCGCTCAACTTGACAATGACAATCGCGTGTACAGCCAAAGACTTTCCAACAGCTACAGGTCAAATTAAATTATAAAAGTAATATTCTTTATAATATTTTGAAAATTACTTTTACTTTAATAAAAGATATAATTCAAATGTTTCAAATTCAACAGACCGTGTCGTTGCGGAACCGTGCCATTGACACGTTTGTCCGCGCGACTACCGTGACAAAACCTTCGGCAAATCACTTGTCGTCTTAACAGTTTATTATGCTATTTTGCACAATACTATGTTAATTTAGATCGCCCAAACTGATATCCACGTACATTTTAATAATACTTAATTATTATTTTTAAATTGGTGCTCGCTGGACTTCTTGAATCCATCGTATATGTAGTCTATTAAGTATTTAGAAGTCTAGACACTTAAAATAATGTTATTAAAAATATAGTTCAAAAAATTAAGTAATTTAAATGAAAGAGGCCGTCTAACCAAACGCGATGGTTGTGAGTTCAATTCCACTCAAGGATCAATTAATACTACATTCTGTCTGTCTACCCGATGCAAGAAAAAGCGTGCAAAAACTTGACTTTCATAATAAAAAATTAAACCAAACCGAAGCTATCAATAGGAACTATCACCACTGCAACGTATGTGCATCGTGGAGCAATGTGGCAGCGTCTGACTGCAAACGCAACGGTTGTGGGTTCAGTTCCCACTCAGTTTCTCCACTCTGGTGACAAGACAACGCTACGTCTGAGATTTGGGCTGAAAGTGGATAAGGGAGTGTATCGACACTAGGTTCTCTCTGGCAATTTGCTATGCGAGGAGCATGAAGCTGTAGCTACATAACATGTGACTGTAAAAATTATTTCTTCGTATATTAATTGTGGTTAAGCCAGTCATAACAAATGACATGTAATTAATGATGAAGTATGCGTTTTGTTCAACATTTTATATATAAAATGTAAATGCGTTATCCTTTTATTATCATCTGCATTGACTTGTACTTGACGCGAAACCGGTTGCTATTTTTACTTAATTGCTCTTAACTATTTCAAAGCTTTTAATTGCTCTTGGCTCCAGACTATTTCAAAGGTATCATTGTCACTAATTAATCTGTAAACTATTGAACTGAAAAAAATGGAAGTCCCGCTGACTTTCTTCTGCCGGTTCTAACTTTTGAACCGGTGGTAATTGATTGACGTTCAAAAAATGAAGTATGTAACTTCTTATTTAGAATGAAAATATTTTACGTTGACTTTTTTTAATAGGTCTTAACAACATTTTTCAACCTTTGTAATAGTATTCTGAAATAATTAAATTTTGTGTGAAAGCTAAAGTTACACCAAAATGTGGTTAGATTACCTAGACTTATAGGTTATAAATAAAAAAAGTAACTCTATTGAGGTTACGCAATTTCCCGATAAGGATTAAATATTTCAAGACCCTACAACGAAAGTGAACTCAGTGTCGTCAGTAGTTTATTTTCCCCCCGAAATCGAGATATTACCTATACCTTACCTATACTATAGATGATGTTGATGTAGCACTACTACTATACTACTACTATACTACTATTATACTACTAAACGTTGGAACCTGCCGTCTGTCTTTCAAAAAACAAACCTTTTAGTTATATCACTTTCTGTTTTACACGTGTTATTACGCACCTTATTTTTTTGGTAAAACTAAGCGTCGTTCAACGAGTTTCTTTTTCTTAATACATTTATTTAAAGCAATAAAATTTAAATCACAGATGTAATTAGCAGACGTACATTTATGTGGTGTAAGTTGCCGTCGACAACGTATTTTGCAACCGCTAATACTTTTATCATAATTATAAACTTAGTCTGACCCACTTACGACATTTCCATTTACTTTAAAATTTACTTAATAATCATAAGCACAACTCATACACATTACGAACTACGTAATTAGTTGAATTTTAATATAATATACAAATTCCAAATCATTTCAATCAGTAACCATTATTTTAATTTTCAATTTAAAAAAACAACGTAAATACGCTAACAGCCTACTTGAAATAGTTTTTATTTTCCTAACACGTACATTGATTTAGTTTCTAAAGCCCAAGATTATCCTTGTAAGGACATTGCCCAATGGTCAATGTATGTACGAGTATGTGATTGCTGGCGGAGGGGATTCCCCCCCTATAAATCATCTTGCAAGTTATTTATTCTTTAAATAACCTGTTTTGTATATATTTTGCTAGAGAAACCGGGTATGCTATCAATGTATCGTCGCGCAGTCTGAGTGTACCGGCAAATGGTTGTTGGTGCGATTACCACTCGGAAGAATGATATTTAAATAGTCTTTATTTCACCACTCTGGTCAGAATTTTCGAGAACCCGGAGAACACAGTGTCATGACACTTTGACTTTAACTACTCTCTTATATGGGAGACAGCGTATTTTTTAAAAAAAATAACAATGCCATGGCAACCTACTACGATAACTTAGCAAATCCACGGTGGCTGTTAAAGGTAGTCTTGACGCTTGAAATCAGGCGATGATTTGGGTTTAAAAAGCTTAAAAAAGATGTCTTTCCGGACTAAAAAAATTTCCTTGTCAATATTGCCCTTTCCACGTCAATATTAAATTGTCCCTAAAAAAATAATATATTTATTATTATAATATAATAATTCATTATATTAGTATAATATTATAGTTAAATTTATAATATTTAAATAATATGTATTTAAGTACCTAACAAAAACAAAGCTTCAGTAAGACCTATTTACTTGGTAGTCCGTGTGCTAAATATATATAGTGACATCTTGACGAGTCATGCATTTTAACCTACAATCGTACTGACTGATCCAAGTATGAGGTTAAAGGCAAACCAGTTTCTTATAGCCAAGCTAACTCACAGTTAACAAGACTTCACTGATATATTATTTATTTAAAAGTAACTTTAAAATCGTTAAATTATTAAATGTACAATATATGTATGTATGTATGTATGTGTATTGCGTGGTTTTGTGTATATGTATATTGTTAATATGAAGGAAAGTGAGTACAAGTGAGTGTAGTGAGTAAGTGTAGAGTACAAAGTGAGATATATTCAAGACGCTTTTTGAATAGAAGTTTTGCACGTTAATGATACCATATGCATGCATATACGTAGATTATATCTTGTATGGAAATACCTCTATGAGGCATAAAGCGTAGGCATGTACAAATAACAAATAAAATATGTATGTTAAATTATACTGTCATTGGGTATTTCCTTTTATCAATTAACTTTTTAATATTTTTTCTTTATATTATCCAGCTTCAAACTTTTGCCCGCACAGCAGGGGGGTGGTCAGTGAGAACCTAGGCACATTCCCTTTTCCCTATCCGCCCGAAATCGAGATATTGCGCAATACAGTGACACTAGGTTCTCTCTGAGAAAAAAGTTTATAACAAATCAGTAGCTTCCCGAATGAACGTCAACAGGATTTAATTCACACATTATTATCAGTATGGTATAAAATAAATCTTGAATAGAATAATATACTTTCTGTTTTTTTTTTTTTATATATATATATTTCTTATTTATTACGGAAAACAACAGCATTACATAATTAAAATACATACAAAACTTTTACAAAAACAAAACCAATATCGGTTTACCTCTTCCATACTGATTTCAGGTACAGAGCTAAACATCATTAAGATGTTTTCTATTGTAAGAATATTGTAACAATTGTATAGAAGCAATAATGCAAAAATAAATTAAAACGGAAAATCAAAAAATAAAAATATATAAGATACTAATATGTTTTGAATATTGACTTGAAATGAAACGTGGGTAACGATACAACTCAATGTGCGTATGTGGTTGGAGAAAGTGTAGGCTCGTGTCAAATTAACACTATTGCTTTACAATAGTTCGCGGAAATATTTCCTTCGCTCAAAAATAGGCTTTATGTTATAATATCAAAGTCTATTTTACATTATTTAGTCGTATAATATATTTTTTTAAACGAGTTACAATAATATTGAAAAAGAACCTTCTGTACGAAGACATTAAGTTTAATATAGTTTGTGTAATGTATTAGTTTTGCATGTTTACCTCAAAGGTTTCATGAAAATTATTTTAATTTGTCTTAGACATGTTATTTTATATGAATAAATTACAATCGTTTATGGCGAGTTTGTCTATCGAGGTGTATAGTCTGGTTATTAATCTGATGATCGTGGACTCGATTCCCATTCGGGGCAGATATCGTTGTGACGCAATTTAGCATCTGTTTTCTGTTGACAGTTAATTTTAAATGTATAAAAGTGTATGCTTAGTCTTAAAAACTTACTACAAAGCCTATTTTATCATATATTGAAAGAACACCAATAAAAAATGCTTAACTATACATGAGGCCATCGTGGCGCAGTGGGTTCGAATCCCACTCGGGGGTATGATTATATTTAAATTATTTTCATTTCTCCGCTCTGATGATCAGACATACCGCGTATGGATACTAGGTGGTCTCTTTTCTGGCAACCCTGTTATGCGGGAAAAAGCGTAAAACTTAAAAAAATAACTTTCAACACGCGGTAGCTTGGCAAGCCAAGTTAAGGTATACATTAGAATATAATTATTACACGCAACACTTTGATACGATCTAAATATTATAATTCAAAACTCGAATGAAAAAGCCCCTAATCACGGCAAAGTGCAAATATTTAAGGCTATCAAAATAAAGAAGGCCAAGCGAGCTATGCTTAAAATGTAGGAAGTGGAATGATTAATACAATTGGCCTAGAAGTATCCTTCTATAAATGCGACCTAAAAAATTATATTAAGGTCATCCAAACACCTTATACTGGTATTGAAATATCCCTGCCTAATATTATATTCTAATTTTTAATTAAACTGAACAAAAATGCCTATATTACCGCTGACTTAGCATATTCTTGTCAAAACTTCTATTTAGGACAAACTTCCACAATTTTTAGCAGCTTTACGCTTTTTCTCGTATGGCAGTGACAACTTAGTGTCAAGACACTCCATTGTCCCATTTCTACCGAATTTTGAAACATTGCGTATTAAATGTCGGAACTCTACGCCGCGCTTTGCTTTGCCAGAGCGGGCAAATAAAAGTTATTTTAAATATAGTCCTTTGTCGTATCGAAAAGAAAACTATACGTGCATTGTCAAACTCAGAGCCACAGCACCACGATGTCAGCATATCTTCGAAGACCTTGGTTAATTTCAAAACGGAGATACTTTCTCGGTTATTCTCTCTGCCTATTCGGAACACGAAAAAAGCATCAACACAAGTTTATATAAATGTATTTAATCTTAAATTGGCATTGTACCTTTATAGTGTATTAAAATTATACATTGTGTACAACACAATGGCGAACTACCAGTCCTTTCTAATACCACTTCTATATTAATGTTATATTCGTTTAAAGAGATTTTTTTTCTTACTAGATAGACTTAGATACTTATCTATATAGATTATTTCGTAATAAACGAAATAAGTTATAAAACAATTATTTTAACAATATTTATACCTATTTAAATATAACATTTTTATTTATGTCCAGAGTATGAGTGATTCTTCTACTTTTGTTTTGTTCTAAACGAACGGACTATGGTACATGTTATATGCTTTAATTTGTGTATTTTTTTATTAGAAAACTTGTAACCATATGGATTTATATGCAAGATAGACTATGAGAGTCTATTACAATTTTCAATTTCAAATATCCTGTTACTTTTATAGCTTCCTATTGAATATATTGTGTTACATACAAACGATACTCAATACGCAATGAAACCTGTCTTAGAAAATATTGGCACAATGACCGCGTAAGAATTCAACAACAATGTTTAAGGAAAATGTATTAAGTTATACAATTAGATACGTAAATACAGTGAAAATATAAATATCTGCATTTCTCACGATCAAAAACCCCACGCGTAAATAATACGGCTTGCCAAACCAGTCCGACCGACCTCCGCGACTATATAACCATGACGTCACAAAACACTACGACTGGACCGTATCAATAAAATTCAAGGCCAAAACAGACATTTCTCAACAGGTTTATTTTATATATATATATATACATATATGTATAGTAATTTAATAAATTATTTTAAACTTAAATTATTTTGGTAATTTTACACGAATACCTTAAAATAATTCGTTTTTGTAAACTGTATACTGACATGCTTGCCTTGTGTTTTTGAATCTATTTTGATATTAGACGGAAGTAATTAAATACTTCCAATAAAATAAATTGTAAAATATAAAAATTGTAAATGTGTTTTATTTATACAAATTGTAATTATTAATTTGGATATAGCATTTACTTATAATTCAGATAGAAAGAACTCTGTTCTCAGATGGAATTTCAGAGAGAGGAAATAAAAATAATTTAAGTATAAGACTTTACTCGATTAGAATCGAATTCACGACCAATCGCTTTTAAATTCAAACGCTGTTCCACTGCGCCACGATGACTTCTGTATTCCGGATCCAACGAAAACCAAAATCCATAGAAGACAGTTGAAACTTAGTTGAAAAGCTGGTCAAAGTTTGCCATCTCCGTTTAAATCAAACTTAAACGTTTAATTAAATTTATTCAGCACATCCATACTATTCATACTAATATTTGAAAGTCGAAAGTAACTCTGTTTGTCTACTGACTCTACTGCCTGTGACGTCATCATGGCCAAACCGCGGAACCGACTGTGATACAATTTTATACAGATATACTTGAGGATCTTGGGATATAAACCTTTTCCCCCAAATTTTAGGTATTCTATAAATTTAATTGATTTACGAAAAGACCGCCGGGAATACAAAACTGCTATACATCCGCGGGCGAAGCCGCGAGCGGGTCGCTAGTAGGTCATACATATGCCTATACATACATGTACATTTTCAAATTATAATTATCAAACAAAAAAAATGTATTTAAACGCTACGTTAATTGTAATCTTTAGTCCTGAGATGAAATCAAGATCAAAGCGTAGTTCGTTATTTAAAACAATTAATAAGGAAATATAAAAGTCTCACGGCGCGGCGTAACAATACAAGTTTGCAAGTAGATAAAAAGTTTAATATAAAATCATGTAATTATAGTACTATAAAGAATATTCTAACACGCGATAGTTGTGCCTTTGATTCCCATTTGAGGTAATAATAATAGATTAGTTATTTCCATGACCGCAGCTCAACACAGAAAGTGTAAAAAGTTTAAAAATTGGAGAACAGAGAATGGTGAACAATGCAAAGAAGAACACCCATCATCAAAATAATTGCAATTGCATAACGTATCGCAAACATCTGCGTGGTATTAAGCTATATATATAGGCCTATACGAGCTGTGGCCTATATTTCTATATTGACTTAAATATTATAATTTATCTAAAATCAAATATGATAATATATATATATATATATATATATACCGTCCGTATCATACGAATTTATAACGAACGTGCAAATCGCTTTAACCGGCGTTAAAAATGACTTAGATTAATCGTGACTTACAATAAACAATATTTATTATTCATTTATACTGTTTCAGAATTTATACAGATATCATTAACAGTAACATTAAAAAATATATATATTGACACTATCGAGGTTCAATTGGCAACTGTCAGTCAGTCTCTACTGAAGATTAGTTCTATCTATTGTTGCACGTTCTTCTCGCCTAACAAGTTAATCAGAGGGAGGACGCCTAGCGCCAAGATACTCCATTTTCCATGATCCATCTGAAATCGAGACATTGCGTGTTAAGTGGCAGATCAGGGTAATAAAAATTATTTTAATATAATCTGTCCCCTACCGGCCCCATAATCAATGCGGTTACAGTAAAGCGATGTTCCTTCTATTGTGCCATAATAACCTCTATAAGTCTATACATATTTACGGCGTTGAATTACGCCACTTAATATTTTAAAAAGTATAGGACGGACGGAAGTGGAGAAATTATATATATTGTAAAGAATTATCACCAAATTCTCTCTAACTACATACATAATATTATATTAACCAAAACTGTAAATAATCCTAATAAAATGCTTAAGATGTTCTAGTAAATGTTATAAATGAATAAATATTAATTTATACTATTAGCTGTGCATTTGCCTGACTCAATCGATATGCAATCGAGTACAGTGACCTAATATCTATAATGTAAATTTACTTTTAAACATAACATTCCACTTTTATTGATAACGAATCACAAATCGTTAAAATAAACAAACTACACCCGACGACCGTCCTCTACGTCCCGCCCGGATTGGTTATACTGCGCGCTGAGTGACGGAATTAAACGCCGCTTTTTATCTTCCCAGAGCGGACTCATGAAAATAATTTTAATGTAATCGTTACAACGAATGGAGAATCCTTCCCAGAATACGAAAACAACCCACAATCAGTTGTTTACAGTAAAACACTGTTTCACTGCGCCACGCCTAATTGTAGATAATAAAAAAACAAACTTATTTTATTTCATCGACTGAAACAAATTTTCGATACTAAGCAATAAGAAAGATACGACACGCGCGCCCTTTTCCAAGATCAAAGGAAATGCCTATATTATCAGCAGAACTGACAGTACTGACATTTCAGAATATTTTACATTTAATTGATTTATGAATCAGATAAATACATTAAAGTGTAAATTGAACCTTATACGGCCAAACTCATAGCAAATACAAAACGATAGCCGTAAAAATATATTCTTAAACAAAAAGCGTTCTTTATAAATATTATTGTACTAGTACGACTACGTACAGTTATTATAAGTGTTAAGTATGTAAGTGCGTACACAAAGGCCGTTCCCACGCAATTTCTCAACAGACTAACAATTACACGCTCAACATCTAAGAATTTTGGTGTAATAATATTTTGACGATACGTGGCAGTCGTGAGTTCAAATCCCACTTAGGGAAGTATTTCTGTATATAATGTTGTTTTATTATATACTAGCGACCCGCTCGCGGCTTCGCCCGAGTGAACTATAGCTATTTCGTAATTTCGGCGGCCTTTTAATATAAGTGTAAGTGAAAGTAGCCTATGTTCATTCCTAGACCACCAAGTATATTCTATTCTAAATTTCATCTCAATCAGTTCAGCGGTTCGGCCGTGGTGACTGATGACGTGTGTTACACTTTTATTAAATGCTATAGCGACCCGCTCGCGACTTCGCCTGCGTAAACTACATGACTAAACTATTTAGTTTTTTCACCCGCCATAAACTTTGCTTGAATTTGTAATTTATATGGCTGTAACAATTTTATTTATAAACCGATTGAAATTAAAGAAACACTATGGGGATTCTAGTTATTTAGATTTGTCTCAGCTCACTAGTTAATAAGCTCGAGCCTTTAAAAATCTTGTAATAAGTTTTATTTTCGGACTGAGAAAGTACGACCATGTGTTCCAATATCGTGCTCAACGAAAATGGCTGACGATAAAACACAGACGCCATTTACATTCCCTCACTCTCCTTTATGCCTTCCTTTACTACTCTGTCACTCCTTCGTACCTCAAGGAACGGCTCAAGTTCTTGGGATCGAACACTCTTCACACCCAATACCTCCGTTCCCGCACGAAATGCTATGGTTAACTCTTTTACTGTAAAGTCAGTAAAATAATGGAATGCGCCGCCAGTGATAGTAAGACAGTCCCAGTCGGGTGCGATATTTAAGCGACATCTTAAAGAGCGCTATCTTAAACAATACGTATAATCTGACTCTCAATGTATATTTCGTGTATGTATGTATATTAATGTACCTATGTATGTATGTATTTATGATTCTATGTAGGTATATTTGTCATTGCATTTGCATTCAAATTGGTTAAGCCGTCTTTGAGATTAGCGTGCACAAACAACCAGACATACAGACGAACAGAAAAGAAAAGTAAAAATAATTGTTCTGGGTTCTATTACATTAATAAATGCCTTTAATAATATATATTTTTCATATATAGTTACATTTTAATTATATGTATAGATTATTATTTCTATTTACTACAAGTTGGCAATGAAACTGACTCAAAATTACATTTGTTCTTAGCATTTCCCCCGAATTCAAGACGTTGCATATTAAATGCCAAATCTTCCCTTTTTCTCAATCTATATTACCACCGCGCTTACTGTCAGACGTCACCCCACTGTGCCACGATGTCCGCGAAAATGAATATTTTCTATTTGTTAACGAAAACTGCCCGCCATACTAAACCACTTTTCCTAATTAAGTGTTTACTTCTTTCTTATACTTTACTTAGACCTTTTATTTTTTTATTGATGACAGAGAGAGATTGTTGCGTACTCTCCGCATCACGCTGGACCAATTGTGTTATGGTGGCTGTAATAGCCACTTATTTCGTATCTAAACTATACGAAATTTGAACTTGTCTATTATGATTCTACATGATTTGTTCCACTCTTTGAAATTCATTATGCCTTAATTTCTGCTCAGGGTTAAAAGAGCTACACAGCAAAAAACTACTTATACAACAAATTACAGCTGAAATTGAAACTTGGACCAAAAATTATAATAATACCTTAAGTAATTTTGTTGTTTCCTAAACTTACATATCATTACAGATGTTTTAGACGATGGTATTTTCTTTTTCAGCTTAAGCTTAGAAATTGTATATTCCGTAAAGCCTGACCAGGCTTAAAAGGTATACAACAAACTTTCATTCAAATCGATCCCGTATCTAAGAAGATGTGCGCGTACACACAGACAAAAAATTAAAAATAATAAATTCATGTTCTATTTCTGTTTTTTTATTCCCCTAAATTGATTTTTGTAAATATATTTAGTGTACAAACACAATTTTTTTACTGTTTTATTATGGTATAGATTATAGAACGGAAGGTTTTGACAGCAGATCCTCTCTGACTACCCTATTGAGTCATCAATCATATTATATCTAGATAATTAATGAATAAAAGATTTTGAGTAATAACGACTTCTTGCGACGAACGATTAGGTAATTATGTTACAATGATAGTTGGCAGGTGAGAAGAATTATATTAAAAACAAAGGAGTTTTTAATTACTATGAGTCATCAGTCATCAGTAGATATTCTATAGTTTTATAAATCAATCTCACTTTTTCTGTCTGATTTGAACTCAATGTATTCTAAGTAAGGCTGCCAGTTGGGGGTGGAGGCTAATATAGCCACAAATGTAGGAAAAATTTCGAAAGCTTGGGCTTCTGGGATCAAACAAATGAAAAAAATCTATACAAGAATAGCAATAAAAATTACAAAAATCTATTATTTAGCAAATTATGAAATCATATATAAAGGTGCTAGCTATATATGTATATATATAGTATTTTTTATGTCCTTCAACTTCACATTTACATTTACTTTATCTTAAATTTATGTTTGATTGATTGATTGATTAAATTTGTTTCGAAGTCTGGACATAGTACGAACTACCAACCACCTGCCAACCCTCAGTCTAAGAGGCATATCTCATATTGCAACGCCGCGCTTTGTGAAACCGAGTCCTGGCCGGTCTCAAAATATTAAATTGCTATAGGTACTGGTAATAACATATTATAGCGATAATTTAAATTGAAAATGTAAAATTATGTTTAGTTGATAAAGACTAAGGGTTACTGAACTCCTTGGCAGTTAACCTCGTTCTTACCTGACCCAATAAAACTAGTTAATTATTTACTTTAAGAAACATTTCTTCAATTTCACTCGCCCTAGATTCACTTTCTGTCACGAAATGCTTAATATTATATAGGATACTATCGCCGACATAAGAACGTGCACACTTTTATATATTTTTACATTTTCCGATTTTCCGCTTGATTCACTGTGTATTGAGAATCGGACACTACAATCTATTTAACTACATTTAAAGAACGCATTCTGAATATCAGTAATACTAATAAATTAATAATGATTTCAATTTGGCACTAATTAAAACTAATGTAAAGAACTTTTATTAATTAAGTCCTTACTGCCTTGAAATTATGTGATATGTGAAATAATTTATTTGCAACACTTTAAAGGAAACGAAAATTGAAGCAAAAATATTTAAAAAAAGCAATTTCTATTTAAGAACAATAATATATTAACTTTAATAAAATTTAATTTCAAAATAAATTGTTTGTGTACATATGATATACTTGAAACTAGTAGCTGCCTGTAACTTCGTTTGGACTTAACGCTGAACAACTTTTTTTAAGGCATAAATTCCTTATATCATATTACATTATGGGCTGTTCGATTATGATTCTACATCATCATCATCAGGAGTTCCACTCTCAAGAAGCATTGTAGCCTAAGTCCTGCCTAAGCTTTTATGTGGGTGGTGTAAAAATATACTATACATATTGTACCACGTCCTAATATAGAGACACAGATACCTATAAAATACATAATAGTATAATATATAAATATAAGCTTGCGATGTTAGATTTAGACATTGTACAGGTTGTACGTGATTTGATTTGACTGTTTCTATAATATACATAGATAGATATACTCGTATTATTCTTAGAATACAATCTAGATATTGCATCTTGCCCCAAACGACATGATCTTGATCAAGCAACTCGTAAAACTGAAATTCAGTTCTATGATTTTACAAACACATGCCTAAACAAATACACCAACGTATTGATTGGGAACGACTTCCGGTTTAATATCAGAAATCAACCTATAGCTTTACTGTTTAGTCACAAGTTATCAATACTCATTTTAAAAAAAAAACAACTGTAATTACTCATTACATAAAAACAAATAAAGTGCTGTAATTTTATATTTTATAAGTTATCGGTCACAGAACAAATCGAAAGAAATCGGCCCTGACTTTTTGTTACTATGAATGAAGTAAGGCTTACGTCTCGACTACCTTGCGCTATTCTGCAATGTCAGCCAGTACTTTGTACTATGCTACTATACAAAATGCCGTGTTTTAAATTAAGATATATTGTAAATTTTTGCATGTAAACATTTCAAAAAAAAAAGTAGTTCTTAAATTAAATTTACCTTTTTAAAAGATTCTAAAAAACACAATAATACTTTGTTTTAATAGTAATGACTTTTATAAATGAGAGGCGTGAGTTTGAATCCAGCTGCGTTCAAATCTTCATAGGTTTTCTAAAAATGTTTTATACGCAATTTGGTTAAACCAGTTCAATTTAAATCTAAAACCTGAAAATCTGTAATGAAATATTACATTTATGCAGAAAATTCTCGCGTGTAATCGAACAATACCAGTTCAGTGCATAATATAATTTGAACACAACGTACCGTAAAGTTATTTAACGTGCAATTAACTTGCAACACTATAATGATTTTTAATCTTTCATTATACCTAAGCACTTTTAATTTTTTACTAATTGAAGTCACCATTGAAATTCAGAAAGCAATAAATTCGTAGATTTGACACTGGATTATTACAAGTTGCTTTATATCGTATAGAATACTTAATCCAATTTCATGGAATTTCATGGAATTTCAATTCGTGAAATTCAGTACAATTTCATGACGTTTTTAACCTTTTAAAAATGTTACATGACATAGACATACATACACCTTCGCGCTTTTTTCCGCTTAGCAGGGTAGTCGGTAGTCTCCGTTGTCTAATTTCTGCCTGAAATCGAGGTATTGCGTGTTGCGTGGCGGAACTCAACGCCGCGCTTTGCCTTCACTATGAAATTTAAAAATGTTGTAAAGCTAAAGTTACGGATAAAATAATATATACAATAAATTTCGTATTTGAATTTTAATCAGCTCTTCCTTCCTCCCAAAATATAAGAAGATAATGATAAAAATAATATTTGATGTAATTTCTGGTACCATCAAATTGTAAACGATAAAACGAGTCTAACTAAAACAGTAACAATGACAGATGAAATTTGTCAAGCAGTTTCGTAGGCCTTGTAAGGTGCAACTTTTTGTACAGCCTTCACCACCAAAGTATTTATCACTTTGAACACAAAGGAGGCTTATGGCTATAATAGAGAGATAGTCTAATATCGGTATAGTTTCGATTGAATTGTTTTTATTAACTATAAAGTTTGGATTGTTTATTCTACTTTTGTTCTGATTCTTGTATATCTGGACCAACAGTCTTTTTCGTGCATTGCAAGGTCTGAGAGAACTTATTGTCAAGACACTCGGCTCTCTATTTACCGAAAAATTATACATTATCTTAATACGAGTGGCGAAACTGAACGCCGCGACTTTTTGACAAGACATTCGGTTCTCTAATTACCGACAAATTATACATTAGCTTAATACGAGTGGCGGAACTGAACGCCGCGACTTTTTGACAAGACATTCACAGACAAGGCTCTCTAATTACCGAATAATTATAGAGCTAGAAAATAAGAATAATTTCATATGTTTCCTAAAATTATTTTTTCCTTCAAACTTTAAACATCACAAGCACCTTAATATTATCATTTAGCGAATAAACTAGTTTCTTTTATTATTTACTTACATTACGTAAAAAACGTAAGTTAAAAAAACTGCAGACCTGATTCAACCCAACCATATTGCATCACGGTCGTAGCTCACTTTAATTAATTATTACATGAACAGAAATCGGAATTTACAAATCTTAAGCGTATTTACTGTACCTACTAAAAACTACTATACCTGTAAGGTAGTTTGTGGATTATTTCTTTTATTAATTATTAATTCATTCATATATTTTTAATTCATTATTTAAAAAAAAGCTTACTGCACTTTTTCCCCTTATTAAACATTAACTAAGCAAACGACACTACTCTGTCCGCGTAATTTTCGCAAAAAGTACATGTTATATAGATTTAAATACCACTATATTATTATTATACGCAATTCTGGCCTAACAACTTCTACCAGGCCGGAAGGAAGTTCTGCTGAGAACAGTTTAGACGGCGAACAGTGTAGAAACTGGTCATTTGCTCTTTTAAATTATTTTTTACTATATGTTTATGAAAACAGTCATTGGCTGACCTTTTGGAAGCTGTTCATAATTATATGTCCTTAATTATATATTCACCCTAAAATTTTAGTTCTCAAATTAGCAAATTTGAAATTGACTGCAAGATGTTATTGTTAATATACGTAAATTCAAAACAGGGCACAACTACATATCTAGCGTATTTCAAAATCTATGCAATGTCAAACTCATTAAATCCAAAACGGATAAATGACGATAAATACCTACAAAATACACTAATACATCGACCACACCTATTCTTTAACTGAGGTAACCATGTTCGCAAGGTTTCCCCTTCACTCTTACCGTGACCTCACTTCCTTGTACGTCATTATAATGTTAAACCAAGTGGTAATTTATTATACCAATTTAGTCCTTTTTACTAGTAATTTATATTCATACTAGCTGTTCCTGCTACTTCGTAAGTTACTTCTTATTACATTAGCTATCAACTAATGTCTCATCTCGTCAATATCTGTCCAGCCGTTCCATAAATTGGCTGGAACAAACAGATTGAAACAGATAAAAAATGTGGTATATGTCCCGTGTATACATATGCATTTAGCAAATAGCGATTATTTTAATATTACAAGCGGACATCTATTTTATTTATTCGTATAGATATATATTGACTTCAGAATGACATAGATTATGTCATTTTGCTATTTGATATTAATTTTATTTTAAGCACATCGATTTGAAGTCTTTCTACTTTATTTTACTTTTTTAATTTTTTTTTCAGACACAAACAATGCTGCCAAGGAAAAGATATAATATGAATGTTATACTATTGTTAATATTAATGTTTGCCAAACATTCACAACAATACGGGTCTGGTGCTCCACCTATGGTATGTATAGAAAATTTATTGTTTTTTTAAAACTTACAGAAATTTAAACGCAGCAGGATTCGAACCCGCGTCTCTTGGAAACGTCCAAAGCGCTCTGACTGCTTAGCCGTGTGTTTAATTTTTTATACCTTTTCTAAAAAAGGCTATTCAATTTCTGTGTGTGTGTGAATAACACTTAAAAATATAAATTATAATAAAATTTATTTTATCTAGGTCTTCAGAATAAACATCATGGGTTTTATTTTAAATTGAATGGTTTTTAATAACTAATTTTATATAAATTGTCGTTATTTAATATATATTACCCTTGTAACGCAGCTGGAATGTGTGGTAAGCTTTATTCAAGGCTACGTTTATACGTAATAAACGTGGAAATAAGTGGAAATAGTTTAGGAAATAAGTCGTAATAAGTCTCTAAGTCGACGTTAATCGAACGAAACGAAACGAAACGAAAAGTTGCAAGTTCTCATTGAAAATAACACAGATTGGATAAAAAAAAGAATTATGACTATAATTTCATAACACATTTCTTACCTCTGTAAACTTTACTATTATTATTTTATAGTCTATATATATTGTATACTTGGTCAATATTTACGAAAAAAGACAACAGATATTGTGCGTTACTTTCATTTAAACTCTTAATTTAATAGTTTAGTTTTGAAATATCCGTATAAAAAAAATGACCTTGACGTTATCGAATGAGGTCCAAAACATGGACAGTCAAGGCCTTACATTGAAAAACTTCCTTATAGTATGTGCCATTTCAAGTAGTAATGCCTTCTGCATTCGGTTTTTGATATACCATAAAATAAGGCATAAGACATAAGCCTCATTATTTCTAAATGCACTATAGGTTTTTACACATTAATTTCAGTTTTCGACCTTCCGAAACCAGTTATTTTACTGAACTTTAATTGCTTTTCCATTGAATTGTTCCTTTGTGGTACTCACATTCAAAAGGATGTATTTGGAAATCCACACCTATACTAAAGTTGTTCATTAAAAATAATGAATTTTATAGAGTTTAAATTTTTTTTACATATATTATTCTTGTTTATTCCAGGCATGTATAGACCAAACACCGAGACACAGCGAGATTCCCGCACAGTCATCTGTTCCGCCGTACAGTCTCATCCCGTCATCGTCGCAAGTGAGGCAAGGGGATGTGTTAAATATCACTATTGGAAGTCCATTTGGAGCCCCGACTCCTATTGGAGGTTTTATTTTACAAGCTAGAGAAATACAGGCAAGTTTCCTTCAAGTATATAATAAATATTATATATATCAACTTCACGCTCTTCTCCGCATAGCAGGGTAGTCTCTCCGTTCCGTTCCGTCCCGTCCGGACACTCCGTTCTCCAGTTTCCGCCCGAAAACAAAATTATACCTTTATTATTTTATTTTATTCTATTTTGGCTTATACTAAGATTTAATGAGATGTTCGTAGTTTCGAATTTTACTTGCGGGAAATAATACTCATTATATAGGTGTTTTCTCAGTCCCGTAAATCAAAATATGACATTAGGTTTGATTATTCAACAAAAAATGTCCCTTAACGTGGAAAAATAAAGATGTGAGGGATTTATAACTTATAATTAGATATTACAACTACAGCTTCGAGCTTTTTCCCGCATAGCAGTAGTCAGAGAGAACCTAGTATCAAGACTCTTCGTTCTCCACCTTCTATCCGCAATGTGAACTACTCGTAGATATCTAGTCTTAGTTATCGGAGCGCAGAAATGAAAATATTTTTAAATATTATCATTCCCAGAGTGCGAATAACCACAACCATTCGCATTCACAATCAGACCCTCTGCCACTGCGCCACGATAGTCTCTATAATTAGATGTTGTCATAAAAATTCAATGACAGAAAAAATTAAAGTTTTTTTGTAAATAAATCAACTATTTAATATCTAAAAGAATACATTATATTATATGTTTTTAGGATATGGAAAAAATTGTGGGGCAATTTGTAAAAGTGCCTAGTGACGATTTGGCGCAAATTGAAAGCTGTCGGGGTCAAAATGACACGGTCACTCATACGAATCCGGAGGATAAAAAACCGTTGACAGTCACTTGGAAGGCACCTGAGGACTTTTTAGGAGGCATTGCTTTCAGGTAATATATCTATAATGTGCCGAAATCTTCCAATAAGTTAAGAACATTTTAATAATTAATTAGTGAAATATTATTCTTGTCGTAGCGATTTTAATATTGATCGTTATTTGTCCGTCGGACATAATTGACTTGGATTTATATAAATCTTCTAGTAGCGAGGAAAATGAAATAATTTAAATATGATTATTCCCACGAGTGGGAACCCAACCTGCAACAGACAGACAATCGGCCACAACGTGTAGTAGAACACGTGTATTATAAATCAGAGTAGTTAGTGTGGCCATAAATCTTACTAAGCTTATAATGGCTACCGCTTCTATACAACCTTGGATGGTTTGTAGCAATCATTGTCATTCACTAAGCATGTTGCGATAGGTTTAAGTCAAACAAAGATAAAAAATAGCAATGTTCTTAGATTTAATAAACTTTTATCATGCAAATAAAGACATTTACGGCTTTTATATATTTCAAAAACAATACTTTAAACGATTTAATTGCGTACATTTTCATTTCATTCGACAATAGATTTTATTGGATATAGAGTATACTTTTTAGATCAAAACGACAACTTTTAAATAGTATATTTTGATTAAAAGTTTGTGCAGAAAACTAAAAAAAGTAAAATTTTTAACTGCTTTCCGGAAAGTGGGATGTGGATGGGTGGTAATCAGGGAGAACCTAGTGGCAAGACGCTCCGTTTTCCACTTTTACCCTAGAATCGCAATGGCAGAACTCGACGCCTCGCTTTGTGCTAGGTACCAGGGTGGAGATATGAAAATAATTAAATTATTACTATTTCACCGAGTGGTAATCGAAGTCACAACCAATAACAATCACAGTCTGATAATTTACGACTGCGCCACGATGGCCTATACATTAAAATCATAAAATAAATGATGACTATACTTATTTATAAAGTGACATATACGTTTCTATGACAACGCGTATTTTAGGACCACTTGTATTAGTAATTTGAGATTAACTTAGAATATTTCAGCTTCACGCTTGTTACCGCATAGCACGGTAGGCAAATCGTTCTCCACTTTCCATCCTTTGGAGACATTGAATGTTGAATGGCGGTACTCAACGCTTAGTCTTTTTTGCCAGAGCGGGGACATGAAAATAATTTAAATATAATCATTACCACGAGTGAAATCGAACCCACAACTGTCAGACGCTGTCCCACTGCGCCGCGATGACAATTAGAATAATATAAACATATTTCAGAGCAACAGTCGCCCAAAGTTACGCGACGTTTTGGAAGAACGTAGAATCTCCCCTAATTGAAGTCGTCACAGCCGACGCAGTTATAACGACCACAGCTCCTGCATCAGCTACTACTTCAAGAGCGAAACAAAAACCACCTGTTATTATGGAGACTAAAGTTAGTAATTAGGCTTAGCATTAGGGCTTCACTCAGAAACGCCAATTAACGTAAAGTACCAAAACACTAGATTCTCCACTCTCCGCCTGAAATTCATATTTATTGGACCGACTCGGTATTAACTTTGATTCAGGAATTGTATTGGGTACTGTACTGTGTACCTGTGTATTTTAGATTGAAACCCCTGCCGGAGGAATATATGTATTTGGAATATAGATTAAATATTGCATGTTGATAATTTCCCTCTTGGCACACAATGTCTAAAACAATGGCGAAAAGTGTGTAATTTAATTACAATATACAATTATATCACTTGGCTACTTTATAATAAGAAAGTTTCACGCTTTTTCCTGTGTAGCTTAGTAGGCCCTAGTAGTAGAAGTAGGAAGAACCTATTGACACTCCGTTCTGTGGCACCAGAGCGAAAAAAAGCTGTCTAATCGTTCCCCCCAGTGGTAATCGAACCCACAACTATCGCATTTACAGTACGACGCTGTCTCATTGCGCCACGAAGGCCTTATGTAAATAAAATAATAAATTTCATTAAATTTTCATTTAATTGAAATATATTAAATTTATAATTTTGATTCTAGCCCAAACCAACAACAGCTCCCTTCGACATCATATACCAAGGTTGTGCTGACTCTAAACTATGTTTCGGAGTTCCACAAAACTGCGTTAAAAACGGCAACTGTAAGGCTGTTCTGGCTATATTCGTAGCGGGAGATTCTTATACCTTCGAAGTACAGGCGACCGATAACCCAAAGTATGTGGCCGCTGGTCTAAGCATGGATAATAAGATGGGAGACGATAGTGCAATGGAATGTGTGAATGATAACGGACGTATCAAGCTATTCGCTTCTTGGACCTACCCGAAAGCGGAGCCCTACGTTAGCAGGTTCGATTCTCCGCAGGATATAGTCCAATTGCTAGAATCTTCCGCCATTGATGGCAAATTGTATTGTAAATTCAAAAGGAATACCGTTTCGACTGTTAAAGAACAAGTGTTCGATTTGGCAAATAAAAAGTATAATTTGATGGTACTGGCTGGAGATTCTATGAAAGGTTTGTTTAATTTTTATGATATGCTTTTTATGTTTGTGACACAAGTAAATGAATATTTCGTTAAGCGTATATATAGCTAGCTGGGTAGCTGGGCATAGCTGGGTAGTAAGAGAGAACCTAGTGTAAAGACACTCCGTTCTCTTTACCTCCCGAATTCGAGTGGCGGAACTCAACGCCGCGCTTTATTACCAGAGTGGAGAAATGAAAATATTTTAAATACAAATCCCCTGAGTAGGAATCAAACTTACCACCGATTGCGTTTACAGTCAGACGCTGTTTATTATTTTTCCATGATATTTGTAGATGCAGACAGAGTAGGGTTCCACAATCTAGCGTATGAAGCTAGCAACAATCCGCTGTCGCTGTCCACAGTGGGAACAGCCGCCGGTGCTTCTAAAATATTGTTGAAGCTGCACGGCTGTTTCATGATATGCGCGTGGTTGGGCGCGGCTTCCTTAGGAATTGTTATGGCTAGGTAAGTTTATCTGTTTGATTTGTAAATTGTCTAGTGTCAATACACTCCGTTTCCGCTTTCGGAACATGTCTCGGAAAATTATGACAAATCTATACATATTATAGAAATGTAACTGATCGCTGCGTGTACATGGAAGATATATGAAACAAATATTCGGGGCATTTGTCAATGTAATAGAACATAAAACATTGATTATTAATGTTCTTTTATGTTTGTCTGTTTGTCTGTTTCTTTGTGCACTCAGTCTCAGAAACAGATCGTTAACATTTATTGTTCATTTCATTTCAATCAGTTCAAAAATATTTTTTTTTACAGCCATATGAATAATAAATTTCAGCAAAGTTTATGATTTAAGTGAGAATGCGGGCGGGTAAAAATGTAAATAGTTTAGGCATGTACTTTACGCAGGGGAATGGAGTGCCTTGGCCATTGACACTATGTTTTCTAAGGATAATATAATAAAAAAGCAGCTTCATACTTTTTCCCGCATAGCAGGCTAGTCAGAGAGAACCTAGTATCAGGACACTTTGCCTACCGGCCTGAATTCGAAACATTGCATGTCGAGTGGCGGAGCTCAACGCCGCACTTTGTCTTGTTCACCAGAGCGGCGAGGTGAAAATAATTAAATCGAACCCACGACCAATCGCGTTTGCAGTCAAACGCTGTCCCACTGCGCCACAATGGCTTCATAATACACATAATATTTGACTTAATTCAAACTGGGACACTCTTGTCCCGCATATTACACAACTTCCGTGAATATGATCTATTGATATATTAATCTTTTTTTTTTTTTAGATATTTCAAAAAGACATGGGTGGGGAAGACTCTTGGCGGTACAGACATATGGTTCGCTGTAAGCATATATTATATATTTTTATTTCATACTGACATATATTCTGTTTACTTCATTTTTAAAGCCATTACAGTTCAAGAGAATTTAAGAAATTGCTGACTGTCAAATTTATTAAGTAGATTGTAGGTTTGATTTTCACTCCAGGAGTTATATTTAAAATATTTTTATTACTTGCATTTTTTTTGAACAAACTTTCTAATCTTTAATTGTATGAACTTTATTTTTTGATGTACTCTCAAATACAAAAAATAATATTGTTTATATAGCAATCGTGGCGCAGTGGGGCAGCATCTGACTGTAAACGCGATTGGTTGTGGGTTCGATGTCCACACGGAGGAATAATTATATAAAAAATATATTTTTTTTAATTTTTGAAAGCATAAGTAAGCTGATATAAATTCACTTTTCACTCCTAAAATTCCAGTACCACCGCATTCTAATGATGGTCACTTGGTTGCTGACCGTCATCGGCTTCATACTGATTCTCACCGAGGTGGGAGGGTGGCAGGACACCGGGGAGAACCCGCACGCCATTACCGGCCTCGTCACGGTTATCTTGTGCTTCCTACAGCCTATTGGTGAGATTTTGTTGCTTTGTTATAACCGTCGTTTGAATGTTTATTTTTAAGACATAGGAAAAACTTGGATCTGTTCCTGTACATATGTAAAATATGGTTATTTATGTTTATTAAATTAAAACTTTGTGTGATGATGGAATTCGCTACATCTCTCGTTGGACGCGGGTTCGATGTCCATTACTGGGAAAATTTACTTACTTTGGTACGACAAATAGCAGCGTTCGGTTTAGCTATTATCTGTGAATTAGGTTCAAAAGAAGTGCCTGGAAAAGTGATAGTTTTATGTTAAATCGATACAAAATCATATGTTTTTATCGATTTAATGTGACAGTTATTAGAAAAATTTACATCAAAAACTATAAATATGTCGAGGGGTCCGTCTTAGACTAGTACAAATGCAAAACCAGAACTTTACAGTAGATCGGCTTGGAGGTTTCTTAGAGTTGTAATTTTATCATTATTCAAAGGAAACTATTTCAAATTTCGGAACGCTGAAATTGCATTTACTGTAATTTTAATTATTTTCTTTGAATAATGACTATATCTTAGGAACCTTAGGTGTTCTTGCACTTATACCATTCTACGTAGCTATGGCGAAGTATGCTAAAACAAGATACCTACCGGCTTACCTTTTGTAAATCATAATAAATATATAAATTATTGATGAATATAATTATTTGATAATCTGACTAAAATCTATTTAAACTGATACAGGACAATTTGAACTTCGCCCGTCCCGTCAATATAGAAAATAAGTATATAATAAATGATAAATTAGAACATACTAATACTGCGACGTGTGAGACAAAACGCTTACATTGGTTCTGTATTCCAGGTGCATACTTCAGGCCTCACCCCGGAACTAAACGCCGCCCGCTGTTCAACTGGATGCATTGGCTTGTTGGAAACTCCGCTCATATTCTTGGAAGTAAGTTCTATTACACACCTTTATTTGAATGTATATTTCCTTTTATAGCATCTTTGGGTCGAGAAAAAGATAATAATGTTCGATTTAAAGAATTCAATGTTACTATTGTTATGATTTAAATGTATATGTGTGAAATGTACACGAAATAGTAGTGGGTTCAAAGCGCAAGCGTTGGAATATTCATTCATAGTAATAGCCGCTTTGGTGCGAAACGTGTGTCTCACTTTACACAAAAGTGTATGTCAAGCAACTTGACCGTGTGTGTGTGTGTGTGTGTAATATTCTGTCCACCGCAAACACGCGATCATAGCTTTTTCTGGATTAGTATAATTATTTTTATATGTTTTATAATTTGTAAAAATAACTCTACAGAGTTGCAACAAAAATAAGTCTGAACAAGCGTGTAAGAATTCCACGTAGCTTAATATAGAATGTTTCTGGTGTAAGCGATGGTTGTGGGTTCCATTCCCACTGTGGGAATAGATTATATTAAAATTAAAAATAATTTTTTAATTGTTTCTTTTTAAGCTTCCACTGCTTCCTTTCCGATTTGTTGTACATTGTTGTTGTTGTCATGTATGTTAAGTTAGTGTATAAGTGAGGTATGCAATTACTATAATAGATATTTTAAGCGTTGGCTTTGGATAATAATTGAATTGTTTCCAGTTGCAACGATATTCCTAGCAGTGTATTTGCAAAAGGCGGAGCTCCCGCCGTGGAGCGTGTACGTGTTGGCTGCCTTCGTAGTGTTCCATATAATAACACATGTTGTACTGTCGGTAAGTTAGCACTCTAAATGCAAAGTCCTTTTACATTAATCGAGGCGCAGTGGGACAGTGTCTGCATTGAAACGCGACGGTCTTGGGTTCTTATAAAAGAAAAAATAAATAATCAGTTCCCCATTCGGGAAATTGTTATCATTTTCTCACTGTTGTAAAACGAAGTGCAGAACCCTGCTATGCGGGAAAAAGCGCGGAGCTGAAGTATAATGGCCTTTTTTATTTTCATTTTGTGGGAAAAGCTGAAGAAAATAATCTTATAGTTGAATGTTATATATATTTTTTACTATATACAAATATTAAATTCTGTGACTCAAAGGCGGATCCACCATTGTGGCACGATGGGCATGCCCACAACCCCAACTTACTTGTTATGTCTATTTTTTTGTTTTCAAACAATTTAAAAATTTCTGGCGCAAGTATCTCAATTGAAATTATACTATAACCATACTGCGGCTCGCACTACGCCGATTTTGATCGATGCGATCACGTCCTCCTTTGAGGGAACAGTGAACTTTGTTTCAACTACGTCATGACAGCAAATAGGCTACAATAAAAACAATATAGCCTTTTAATTTAGGCGTTATTATATTGTTAGGGTGGCAACCGTGGACAGATGAAAAAACAGATTTTACCTATATTCATGCACATAATTGAGCATAAAAAAAAACCAGTAAACCCAACACGTTGCTAAGGTAACTCGTAAAATATGCGTTACCTTAGCAACGTGTATATAATTATTAGAAAAACGTATAACAATTTAACGCAGCTGGATTCGAACCCGCGACTCTGGTTTACCGTAATATAATTTTCGTCAGATACAAAGTATTTGCTTCAAAATAAAAAATATGGCAATGTATTATAATATTCAAGGGATTGATGATTCGATCGATGTAAAAAATGTAGTTATACATAACTAGTTTTATATAAGCTTTTATTCGTCTTACTTGAATAAATTAAACATTTTCTTTTTGCTCATGTCAAACTAACATATGATTATAGTAAAAAACTGTACGCGCTAAGGGTTGTGGGTTCGATCCCACTCGGGGGAATGATTAACGAGAACTTTGTAGAACAGTTTTGGATCATTGAACTTGAATCGAATTGATCATTTCATCTGAAAAATATAGTCCTGTCGTTGATCAAAAGTCACTGCAACTTATCTATATTATAGTCTAATTAGGTAAATTTTGACAAACAAAAAAGGTAATGTCATAAATAACTAGAAACTTTGTGTATTTAGTCGAAAATAATCATAGTTTTTCCTGCACTAAGTTGTATTGTTCATAACTTAGTGAAAACAGTGAAATTGAAAATATTCTAGCTAACGGTATGCGTGTCAGAGGGTCGAATAAGCAACGGGCGAGTGAACACTTTCCCTATGAAAGACATGCTCGGACACACGCGCCAAGCGACGGCCGTCGACAGAAGCTCCGACGCGCCGGTGAGGATTCCCTCTCGCCCTCTCCTACTCCTTCTCACTCGGGAATCTACTAAGATTGCTATATTTATTCTATTTCCTGACTCTTTTTAATTTATTGGTTGCAAGATATTTTTTTTGCTTAAAACCTCACATTATTATTCTTTGCTAATTTCAAATATCACCTTATTTCTTTCGTAACTTAAAATTTTACTCCATTTAGGACTTATTTTTCTTTTAAATCTCACTTGGTTTTCTTTCTGGATTTCCAGGTTATTTCTATTTCTTGGCTGTTTCTTTTGCTATTTGTTGTTCTGCATTTAATTTGTATTTATTGATATCGCTTATTTTTATTTACGCATGTTGCAAATTATGAATATAATCATACAAAACTCGCCAATTAACACGTGTCTATGTTCTTTTATTTGAAAATTATTTACTAAAAATATTACTTAACATTTTGTTTAAATACTCTCGATACTTATGTATCGAATACAAATACTCTTATGAGTATTTTTTACTTAAAAAATATCAATAAGAATTTGACATTAATTAGAATATTGTCTGCTTTTTTAAATGCTCAAACATTCAAACATTACTAACAATAATATAACTACAGGTCTAATTAAATTATAAGTATTAAATTATAAGACTACTTATATGCTTTTACTACTTCACTATTTTCTTTTCTAATAATACTTTCTTAATTTAATGAACGTATTTGAATACTTGAATGACAATTGAGTTCGATGGTCATTTCGGTCGTTTACTATGGTAGTTGACGAAGTAAGCAATTTAACCTCCCTATTAAAAAGAAGAAAGAAATATTACCAGATAAAAATAAAAATTTAATTAATTTCGTTCCTTATTCAAATGAAAATCTGTCACTTTTATATTTTCTTTTTTTTAAAAGATTAATACAATAATTAATAACAAATATTTTTACAATAATTACAATAATTAATATTTTTACAATAATTACAATAATTAATATTTTTAATATTTTGTTTACAGTTTTCAGTGTTCAGAAAACATTTGCTGGGCGTCTACGCGCCTATTGTTCTTCTGTTCGTCATAGCTATGATATGTCTCGTGGCGTTGGCTCCTATCGGCGATACCTACAATAACCTAATGGGTGCTTAATAAATGACACAAATAATTTTAATGTATACGTAAAATTAAAAATAATTTATTTTTTCCAATTGTTTGGTTATTTTATCGTTCACAATTTTATTTTTGGAAATACATATGTTGTAAATGTATCTAATAAATATTATTAATCGAAAATTATGTAAAATTATGAAAATATAAATGAATTAGGAAAATGTAATTTTGGGGGAAAATATTGTTGAAAACAATAATTTTAGGCATTTTCCACGTAACAACTGAATTACATTATTTTAATAAATTATTATATAATTTAATCTCTATATAATTAATGGATAATTTTTTAAAGTGATTTTTGCATGATGTAATTGCTTGCTATTTGTCTTGAATATTAACATAGGGCTAGTGTAACTATAAATTAATAGTATGTTTTCGTTAAAATAAAATATATTCCGTAATTTTGTTACAGTGTTATTTTTGAATGTAAATAATTCTATATATTAATGAATATTATTGTCCAGTTTTTTACAAGTTTTCAGTATTAAAATCGGTATTTTATATGAAACCTAACTTATATAAAAATAACTTGTTCAGGAATTTGAAAAAAGGTATTTTATTAATTATTTTGTTTTAGTACAACCATGAACAAATTTAGCTTTCATTTTTTATTATTAGCTTTTTGTAACCAAATGTTATTTACTAGAACCTGCCGTTAGATATATCTTAATCATTGGTTGTGTTAAATATGAATGAAAATCGTTTTTTGATTTAACATCTATTTTTTGAAATATAACTTATTATAATTTGAATCAATGAATTGAATTTAATGGTAAAATTTTTAAAAATATTAAATATAAAAAAAATCTTTTTGAAAATTTTATTTTGGATATTAAATTTAATCACGATACAGTTACCTCCTTATAAGCTTTTGAATATACACAATTGTTGTATGACACAATTGTTTTGTGGTTACTGAGTGAATTAAAATGTACGAATGTAAATATAAAATACTTAAATAAATGATTACAGTACTTACTATTTTCTTTCTATTGCCTATTCTACAACTATTAATTTAAGAAACCTAAGTTTATTACATTACATTCTATATACAAACTATATTTTTTTTTATTATATTACTAAGACAAAGCACGGCGCTGAGTTCCGCCACTCCACGTGCAATGTCTCGTATTTAGGCGCAGAGTGGAGTGCTTTACGGGGAAAGAGAATACAAAATTACAATGATCTAAAACATCAGATGTGTAAGTTCATGTCTCTCGTCATTTTTTTGTACATACATTTTGTACAACATATAAACATTAAAGATCCTGCACTTAAAAAAGAACCACAATGGTCTATCTAAACTATAAGTAATTGCTTCATTAGTAAAAGTTGTAGAGTAAAAGTCGTGGGCGGTTTTCGTTAACATATAAAAACTATTGAACTTTGCAGTTGCGGTTCAGCAGCTCTGCCGTAATGACTTCACAGCCAGACAGGCAAAATAACTCACTATCCCAAATTTATAATTTTCTTAAAAGTGGTATTATATTGTCTTAAATCTTCTACGTCAGACGTATGCAAATAAAACTATTCTCCTTAAGTCGGAATCGAACCCACAAACTTCTTGTTTACTGTCGGTTTGTCCACAATGGCTTCAAAATTGTCATAAGTTTATTGATGACAATATTTTTCATTGTGATAAAGTTTTTTAAAAAGTATTTAAGAGATTAAAATGACAACAAATCAAACAAACCAAAATATATGAAAGCATGTTCTTTATTTTAATTATTATAATATCACACTTTTGATTCAATATTTAACCTATACATATATCTAGAAATAATTCTTTACTATTCTTCATTAGGAATCTGTGAATCTTCAACAGTTCTAGATGCAGGCACATAAACTTTAAATGAGAATTCTGTCCGAGGGAAAGAGCCGGGGTTTACAACTTGAGAGTTTTGATACATTCTGGTGTATGGTTGAAAATGATCTGCAACAATTATTAAATCTGGAGTTGGATATACATTTAAGGCATCTGCATGATCCCAGTATATAGGTTGGACACCCAGCGAAAGTGGAGAGAGTGTACACTGACTCAACAGTGTCTTCGTTAAATGGTCAGGTATATCCCCAGTATCTGGGAAATGTATGGAGTTCCTACACATTTTCATAACTAAATCTTGCCTAAATGCCACTATTTCCTGCGTACAATATTGTATTCGGCAAGGGTTTGTTGTAAATGTTACAGAGTCACCTAATCTGTCTCTAATGTCTTTTGTAATAGAATTTGGTATTGCTGGCCTAGGAAGTATGTTAGGTGCAACAGGATCACCTCTTCCAGGTATAAATATAAACTTGCAAGACTCTCTTAGTTTTGTAAAAGGGAAAATAATTTCTCCTAAATTTGTTAAAGCCGCTTTCAATTGTGTGCTGTGTTCGTATCCATAAGGACAGGACAGGAACTCTCCCATGAAGACTATTGCTATAGGTGGAAAATCATTGTAACCAGCAAATAACATTTTAAGTTTCGACATTACTTTTAAATTATCAAACCAAACATCAGAAAGAAAAATTATCATTCCATCCTCATTTTCCTGCTCTATTTTTAGAAGGTTTTGAGAATTTTTCAACAATGTCTTAGATTTCCCACCAAATGTGTTTAGGTTTCCAAAGAATTCTAATGATGTGGCTCTGCTTTCCGATGGAGGTAGAACTAGACCCATGACATGTAACATTTTATCATCATAATAGCCTTCAGCTAATACAAAACTACTTTCAGTAAACAAGCCAGAATGATATCTTGTCTGTGTCATGTCCAACAGCAGACTGCCTGTGGGATCTTCTAAATAGAATTTGCCTTCTGTCAATTGTGTTAATAATCCTAATACAATAACATCATCCACTCTACTTGAAGAACTTTGCAATACTTCAATTTTACGCAGTTGAAAACGATTTTCACTCTCCATTGAAGGCAATGTTTCTTTTGCAAATAATTTGTTTCTGACTGTTCTTTGTAATATCATAGTATATCTATCAATTAAGTGTTGAGCTTTCCATTTAGGTGCAGCATATAAATAATTGCTCGCATTTACATCTTTTACAAATTTTTTTCTCTCATTATCAAAATGCAGCTTGGGAACTTCGAAAGCATCAATCACATTCAGCACAGTTTCGGTTTCCTCCAGTCCGGCACTAGAACATTCTTTATAAGCTATTTCTAAATGATTCTTTTCTAACACTGGCTCTGAAAGACATTGATGAAGGATATGTGCTAATAATTTGTCAATTATTTTCTTTCGATCTTGATTTGACAATGGAAGTAGTTGCTCAGCCACGAAAGTACTGGCTTCCTTTCGTATCGTAAAACCACTGAGTTTAAAGGCATTATTTACATTTAACCTAACCTGTTGTAACTCTGCCATCTTTGCAATTTATTTTCTATAACTGTTGGTAAATTATGATCATGAAATATTTTAGAGTTTCACAAATATTAATAAAAGTTAAAATCCCGCCACTAACGTATTGTTTAATGACAGTTGACATTTCAAATTCATGCAACTTGACATATAACCATTGGTACCAACATGTAAAAGATATTTTAAAAAGCCGTGTCCAAAAGTCTGAACTAAACGGTATATTAATAAGAATTCATGTTGAGACAAAAACATTCATAGAATTAAAGTTAGTTTAAAAATATATATTTAGTCGTCTTTTAAATGTAATACGAGTTGTATGATTTAATTTCGGTTTAATATGCAGGATGAACTGACTACTTCTTTATTAGTTTCTAATTTTAGCGTGATCGTGGCAAATCAAATTTTTAACCATTGCGCACGCAATAATTGTAAATTCGATCCTCGTTTAGGTTTAAAGAACTTTTTTATCGTCAAAGACACTTATGACTCAATGTATCTAATATACAATAGTAATAAAAAGTAATGATTGATATATAATAATATAAGACTGAATGTAAAATACAAATAAAATTTTTTGTTCATGTGCAACTCTACGTTTTGTTTTGTAAATATCCAGCCAATTGTCATTTAAATGTTGTAAGAGAAGGTAATATTTTTAATATGTGAGAGTATTTTGTTAAAATGTAATTCTAATAAAGAAATGGAATTTTAAAATATTTCGTGTAATTTACACACACGGCAGCATGTCATACCAAGTTTTTTACCCATTCAAACTTTATGCTTCAATTACATAAAAAAATTGCTATATCAATATCGACAAAATTTTAAACTACGAAAATTCTATATAACAAACTTGGATCACAATTTACATTTATATTTATGATACGATTCCTTATTTTGTTATCAAATAACAAACACAATATATAATTTAAAAAGGTTTTTAAATAAAAGACCATGTAGTATAAAACAACTGCATATATTTCTTACGAAATAAAACTTAACAAACATTGTCTGAGTATTAAGATACAAAATACATAAATAATTAGGCGAGCTCTAATTATTTAACACATTTAATTATAAACCATAACCATAACCAAAAACTATACATATATATTCCAACTTAAGAAACTTTGCATGCTAAAGATATAAAAAAATCTAAGCAAATACTTAAACATTTTGGAAATATCAAAATTGAATTGTGAAAAAGTTATTTTATAGATGTCACGAAGATAACTAAGTGTATAATATCACTACAAGCTATATCACGAAATCTATTTTATTTTGTTGTGTCTATACCAAATTATTATCCACTCCATAATATAGATAAAAAAGACTGCACCAACATAAAAATAAAAAAAGATGTACACAGTTGTACCACATTTAGAACACCAAACATTGTTTCTTTTTAAGAAAAATAAAATAAAAAAGCCATTACTAATATTATAATATTGATTGTCATAAGTAAAAATATCACAGTTTCTACACAAATTACTACCAATTACGAATAACAAGCTATCTGAAGAGAAATATAAAAATGCGATGTTACAATTTAATTTCCTATTCTTTTTTCTTTATTAGCCTAACTAAATGATTAGTTTTTTGTTAAAATATAATAATATAACCTTATTAGGTTTTTATTGATATATTTATCAATTTGCATAGAGGAAACCCATAGTAGTCTCTCATACCTACTAAACTAGAATATAAAAACATGTTCCATTTTTTCCCATTCTTGTACAAATTTCACAGTTCATATAACAGTTAAATATTACTAAAAATATTTGCGCTATTTATTACATTATTATGAAATCATTACTGTATGAGCTACACAATAAACTAAACTACACTACATATATGCATAATATATTATATTTATATATGTGTAGACAAAAATATCAAAAAAACGTCACTGTCACAAAATTTCTACAAAATCAAGGCAAGAAATATTGAAGAAAAAACTACTTTAGCAACACATATTCATTAATACTATTTATACATCCATCACAGTTTTTTTTCTTTATATCCATTTCAGACATAAATGCATTGTGACAGAGAAATCAATTTATTTTCATTTATTAAAATAATTCATTGGCTTCAACATTTAGATATTATATAAAAAACATTTGTAGAAGTCGTATAAATATCTGAACATAGCAGGGCTTAAATTTTTATACGTTTTCTAAAAACCTTTTTCATATCCTAAATGTGTGAATAACTCTTTATAAAAAAGTCTACCAACCCATGCTATATATTAAATACCATTACAGATTTAATTATAATTTTATTGTTCTAGCACTTAATTAGTAGAGTATGTTAGCGCTTTACATTTTAGATATATTTTATTGTATCCACAATTATTTATATATAAAAGAGGAACAATTGAAGATTTTGGCGCATTCCACATTTCAAGGGCAAAAGTGTAGTCTACATACAAATCTGTCTTAAGTTTTTCTTTATATTTAATAATTAGAAATGGAAGCATTCCGCATAGCAGGGAAGTCACAGAGAACCTGGTGTCAAAACACTCCGTTGTACACAAACTGCTCCAATTTAAACCAGTTCTTGTTCACCAGATCAGATTTGAATATAATCATTTCCACGAGTGGGAATCGAACCTACAATTAATCGCGACTACAGTGAGAAATACATAGATATTGCCATCAAATTAGAAAAAAAAGTAACTAATCTAAGTACAACACTAGTAGTAACTAAATGTCATAATATACAAAAATTACATTTATTTAAAAAAAAAACTAAATATTATGAAAATACTTTCACGATAAGTAATCCTTACATTATATTCCCCAGTCTTTCCTTAGTCAGTATATTAATGTGTGCGTCATACAAATTGTTACCGATGTTATATTCATTGCATTGTATTCCTTGTATTCATTTTATTAAATATTCCTTTTAAGAATCAACATATTTAAAAAAGTTTTATTAGTTTTAAATGTGTAGAAATGACTTAATAAAGTGCCCAATATTATTGCAAAGCAACTGTCATGTGAAATGATTATATAAAAAAAGCCAATCTCATAACAAAACTCATTTTTAGTCTTTTAAAAAGCTTTGTAAATATTTCTATTAGTAATACAAATAGTTGTTTAGTACATTTTTTTAAATTATATATAAATTTCATAGTGAATAAAAATCTATAAAAAAATACTGATAAATTATCAAAATAGGCAAGTGGCGTGAAAAGCTATTATCATCAAAGAAGAAATATTTTGTTTAGGATCCAATTTAATAAATTGCCCACTTCAATTCATTATCTGTAACGGTAAACGTCATTACGCTGTCAATGTCACACAGTACTCAGGCAATGTTTTCAGTCCGTCTCTTCCAACGATGCGCGCGTTGTAACCGCTGACAGCCGCATTTATATGTGCGTTGTGCAATTCAGCGATTTGTGTGGAACAAGCGGCTGCTGGATCACCGGAGCCCGTTAAACTGCCTAACCTGTTTTATGAGTGGTTATGTTTGTTTGTGTTAAATTTAAATTAAATATATATTGTAATACTTTCTTTAAAATTTAATAATAAATAAAAGAAAACAAAGGTCGCTTTTTTATTTGTTAACCAAAATCTATTTGAACATCTGTCATACTACACTTATGTTACTTAGAGGTGAGTTCATATTCATTCAAATAAAGATTTCTTTGTAACATGTATATAAGTACATGATATCTGCTGCTTTATATACCTTAATAAAAGAAATATCAAAGGAGTTCTTTTTAAAATAATTTAAGCAAATTTTACATTACACTACCACTCTAGAATTAAAATACGAAAAATGACTACAACTTACCAAAATTCATTTCCAGGATGTGCATTACCGTCCCATGGATAAGTTATTACTAACAACTTCCCTTCGTGTTCTCCTGTCAGTTTGGCTGAGGGCTCTCTGTTTTCTATTTGTACATTTATGCCACCTATTTAAAATATATTCAGAAATCATTATTTACAAAATCCATACTAATAATATAAATGTTTAACTGTATGTCTGTCTGTGACGTCATCACAGCCAAACTGCTTAACCCATAACCTAATGTCAAGACACCGTTCTCGCGCCCGATCGAGATATCTTTCGCTTTCGCTTCGTCTTTCTTACCAGAGAAGCACCAGGGAAAATGGAATTAATTTAAATATAATCCATTCCCACAAGTGGTAATCGAACACACAACTATCACGTTTCCTATATATTTTAGATAATTACAAAAATATAAAAGGATACTTGCCTCTGGGATGCCTCTTACTTTCGAAAAATATTCTTTTCTCAACTGGCGAGTCTGTTTGATCCATGGCATTTGTAAAAAGAGCTGTAACATTAACAACAAATGATTTAATGAGTGAATAGTCGCATTTTTTGCAGTTCCTTGTGCATATCATTTTATTAAATTTTCTAAGTTTGACGCAATTGTTTACAAATTTGAATTAAACGACATATATTTTTTAAATATTCAATTTCAGAGTCAGGTTCAATGGCAAGGTCCAGAACGTCACGTCACTTCACTAGCCAAATTTAACAAACTCAACACCGGAGAAGTGACTATAATTTGAACACAATAATTTACGTCACTATGACTGCAATAAAAAAAGCGACGACACGATATCCTCGAGTCTCTTCCTCACTCTCTATCCCATTCCCTCTTTCCGATTCTATCCATATGCCTCACTCTAACACTAATTCACGCACCTGTTATACCCGGACTCGTCTTAATGTATGCAAAATTGACATCTGTCACGTGATTTAATAAATCCTTTTTGAGAAAAGCGCGAATTCTCTCCAAAAATGTCAATATATACACGTCTGGTTGATGTGGCGACACTTTCCATACACCGAGACCTAAATAATTATTTTTGTTAATCAATATTACTCAAGCTAATAATAATCATTCATTTTAAAATCGATGTCGTAAACATCGATTGTAAATAAAAAATAAAAAAAAATAATACAACATTTGTACACATTTAGCATTAAATGAAAAGCTTTGTTTTTAACAAATACTTACTAATATAGGGCAATTCAGGCATTTTTCACTGTTCTGTTGACCGTTAGGTTAGACAATTTCAAGCACTGTGTTTTTACTAGTTTACTCTTTGTCCTGCTTAGCAGGTAGTCAGAGAGAACCTAGTGTCAGGTTGACAGGGGAAATAATATAACCACTGCGCTACGATGGCATTATGTGTTTATTTAGACCAAAAGTAAAACACGTATTTTTAGAAAGCATATTTGAACGTAGATTTGAAACCTGGGTATCTTGGAAATCGTCCAAGCACTGTTCTTAAAACTCACCACTTCCAATTACATTGACAAAAGCATTCCTTCCACTCTCATTTGCCCTGTTCTCCGCTTCTAGCAAAGTGCATTCAGCTATAATATTCAAACGTTTATAATAAACTTCGTTATCAAATATGTCATCCGTATTCGGACGTTTAATATATCGATCCTTGTATCGTTTATCCTCGTCCTTGTCCTGTATTGTTATATAGGAGGATAGCTCTTCATACGTATAGCTGTGGACCTGGAATTCAATTAATTAAAAAAAGAACTAAAAATCTAGAGATTCTGAATTAGAATTCAGACGAAAAGCGGATTTACCCGCATTTAGCCGCATTTACCCTTACTTCATGGCTATTATTAGAAAATACGAGTATTCGTGTATATTCGTGTATTTTTATTTCTTCTCTATTTTCTGTTTTATTTCTATTTGTACACACAATAAAGAGTTTTTATAAATTTTTTTTTAATATTTTTATTCTCCTTAATAATTGGCGTGTGTTAACCCAATATTGCGAGCACAAAGCCAAGCAATATTTGGGGGCAACAACTTTAGGGTTATCGAAATGCAGTAACAAACAGAAGGTCTTACAGCTACCTAATTATTTTGTCATGATAAAAATTATGTAAATTACCGTAATATACGTTAAACGGTGAATCCCTATAGTTTCTAGGCTTGTGTGTAACGTATATGACACCTGTAGTTAAAAGAACTATTGGTACTATGTCGACAGAATGAATTTTCCATTGATGTGATCATCATTGATTATTATTATTAATTATTTTCATTTTTCAGTGAACAAGACAAACTACGGCGTTGAGTCCCGAAACTTAACACACAATGTCTCGAATTCTGACCGAAAGTGAAGAACGGAGTGTTTCGACACTAGTTCTTTGACTACCCTGCTATGCGAGAAATAGCGTGAAACTGCTTTATTAAGTTAGGTATAGTTAGACAGCGGCAGTGTACATACGCACAATGGTCGCGAGTTCAATTCCTACTCGTGCCAATATATATTTCGTTACCCACTCTGACAGACGAAGCTCGGCGTTGAGTTCCGTCACTCAACGTCTTAGACTAGGTTCACTAAAGAAATATAATAAAACTTACTTGGTAAAATTCCGACCACATTTGCCTCCACATGTGTCTCGCTGATTGATTATTTCTAACGTACGTAGTTTTAAGTACATTTAAACAAGTTGTAGGCGTGACTTCTTCGCCATAGCCGTGTTCTAAAGAGTTCTGTTGCTCCGTTATTAGTATATCTTCGTAGTCCATTCGGCCTCGACGCTCGAAACGCGGACCGATAAGACCTTTTTTAAAATGATAAGGAATCTCTTCTTCAGCTTCACGCTTTGTCCCGCATAGCAGGCTAGTCAAAGAGAACCTTGCGTCGAGACACACACTTTCGTCCCGAAATTGAGACATTGCGTGTTGAGTGGCGGACTGTCTCAACACTAGGTTTTCTCCGAAAAACGTAAAGCTGCCTTTGAGGCTAATAAGGCCAATCCCCGAATTGGCCTTATTGCGATGCGACTGGGCATTTCATAAATCGACGGGATTTCGTGATATTCATTTATTCGACGTGCGCAGTAAATAGTCGAGCGGATCGACGAAAACAACGTATTCGCAAACATTCCCAGATAAACGGACGTGAAGTTGTTACATTTGGTGTCGATAGTGAGGTTTTCCAAAGGAAGATGGAGGCGTTTGCATACACGCGAATATTACGTCGGTGAAATAAAGTGTCCTCGCATCAGGATTTCTTAATATTAAAAAAATATACCTCTATTTACCAATTTAAACTTAAAATCTACGAACTTTAAGGTTAAAAGTTCAAACTGTTTCTAACCTAACCTATCCTACATTTATGTACCTCTTGGAAGAAACACTTAGAAATAAGAAACACATTGAAATTCATTCACAATGTCACTGCTCAAATAATCGACTTTAAGTGTTGAACAATATGGCTGGTCACAAGTAGCTACCTCATAATGTACCATCGTTTTATGAAACATTTTGGGCCATTTTAACGATCGGCCGCCGACATATACATGTCAGTGCCTGTGTGAGTACTAAAATCTTCTTACCAATAATTACAGCTTCTGCTTCAGAATTATCTTCATTTATAACTCCACTGTTGTGTCTGTGGCCATCATTTATGCACTCAGTGTATCCACTCACATACACCATAGCGGAGAGCTTCATCTCGTCATAGCTCAAACAATTTTCTAGTAACAATGGCGGCTTTTGATGTATTGTGCCTATTTGCTCCCAGCCTTCTTCACTGGAATCGCATTTTAATATAAAAATTATATACGAGGTGTGATTAAAAAATAACCGTTATTTTCAAATTTTGTAAGTTAAGTATATTTTTTCTCTTATGTTGGTACACATGTCTTTTATATACGTTGACAATATTAGCCATTTTGAATTGTCAGTTTGTTTTTGACAGATAAGAAGGTTAGTCGTGTTTTGGTGTGTTCTTCGTTTTTTTACTATTCGAAAAAATGGATCAAAGAAACTGTATTCAGTTATGAAAACATTGAAGCAGTAAAGAAAATGATTTTGGATAATCGTCGAATCACTATTAGAGGTTGCTGATTTTTACGGATGCTTAGGCACGATACGTGCACCGAAGATTGTTCCAAAATTGTGAAATTTTGAGCAAATCAACATCGCATGGACATCGCTCAGGAGCCAAAAACAAAACCGTAATCATGCCTCAACCACCGAATTCACCGGACTTGGCCCCCGTTGACTCTTTTCTCTTCCCAAAACTGAAGACACCGATGAAAGGATTGAGGAGATAAAAGAAAAATCGAACAGGAGCTGGTGGCGATACTAAAAAGAGCGTTTCAGAAGAGTTTTGAGGATTGGAAAAAAGGCTGGCATAAGTGTATTATATCTGAGGGGGATTCCTTTAAGGGGCAAGATAGTTATTGATGAATGAAAATACTTAAATGAGGATGAAAATACTTTTTGAAAAAATTTAAAATAACGGTTATTTTTTGATCACGCTTCGTATATAATAAAAAAATCAAGATTTGTTTAATAATATTAAATACAAAAAAAATCAAGATTTGTTTAATAATATTAAATACAAAAAAAATCAGACAATAATAAAACAATATGAGAATGTAACAATGATAAAATAAAAACCATAAATAAAAGTACATCTTGAAACAGTATCTGACTGTAAAGGCAATTGGTTGTTTAATCCGATATAAAATTTTCGGAAATTCCGAATATAAATGAGAGCTCTCATAAATCAATAATAAATTCTTAAAAAATAAGATCAAACAAAAATAAACTGACGGTTATGGGTTCGATTCTCAAAGACAAAACGGGACAATGACTTCTGCCACTTAACACGCAATACAGATATATAGTATATATATAGAAGAAAGCAGAGAACGGAGTGTCGTGACACTTATCAGTTCTCTCCGACTACGACCGAATCTGAAAAAAATATATGAAAAGGAGTTATGACAGAAGGACTTACTCTTGTTCCCCACTTAAAAGTAAATATTCATCATTTGTGTTCATAAATGATACAGCACGCTTTTTTAATATTCTGTCTATCAATTCTGGTACCGTCATATCCTTGTATAAAGCTTTTTCTATATTTGAACCAAATTCTCTGAAAAAAATAAACAAATACATTTTCCGCTTTTCATGAAATTTATGCAAATGAAGAAGTATGAAATTTGGCTTAGTTAAAGTTTGGATGAAAAAGACAGAGACAATATTATTCACAATAATGTGTTTGATATAAACTTTTGTATAAAATGACAAACAGGTTTATAGTGTAATGTCAATAAGTAGAGCCATCCTTAAAGTCGACCTTATTTTCTTCTTACTGATCAAACTTCTTTGTCAGTTCTGTATTGCACAGGTCAACAAACTAAATACAAAATGTTCATGCCGAGATATCGTTGGTGGTTTTGTATTATGTATGCATTGGCAACACAAAAAATATTTTTTTTTAATTTTTACCCTCTTTTTTTAATTTTGCTGTAGTAGTACGTTTGTGAGCTCAGTTTGAAGTCTTATCCAGCACATTCCAATAAATAATTTGACTAAAACATCATGTCTTCGTCTCGAAGATGTCTCAATGAGCCAAATGTGTTTTGTTACATTTCTATTACGATATACGATACGACATGGGACCAAGACTTGCTAAAATTTTTTTGCAATGTGCAAGCTCTCCTTCTAAAAATCCACTATATACCCATGTCTTTACTGCCTGTGGGATAGTCGGGCCAAGCATCAACATTGGCCAAAAAGAGATTAGCCTGTATGTGAGATGTTAGAGGTGGGAAAGCCGAATATAATAAATCCAACTTTAGTTACAAGAGATACAATCATATTCCCCCCTTATTTATTAAACTAGGTTTGATGAAACAGTAAAGACGGATAAAAATCTGCAATGTTTTTTTTATGTAATGAAAATATTAACTAATTTGAGGTTTGAAAAGATAAAAGCGGGTATTTTCGATGGGCAAATAAAAATATTAATAAAAGATACTAATTTTGTAAGTTCAATGACCAGTTTGGAACTACTTGCGTGGACTTCGTTCTAGGAAATCAGAAGTCAAAGTAACTACACTGAAGTTGTTAACATGCTAGGGAATTTTAATAGCTTAGGATGTAACATATCCATCTAAGTGCACTATCACCACAATCATCTTGATCAATTCCCAGAGAATTTTATATCCTATTCTGAAGGACAAGTGGAACAGTTTCACTAGGACCTAAAAACCATGGAAGAAAGATACCAAGGCTGATGTCATGAGCATATGATAGCTGACTACTGTTGGGGATTGCAGCATGATTATCCTACTACGCCTCATTCACGAAAGTCACGAAAAATAAAGTTTTTGCACACCTTTCAATATTCTGCTAGAAATGTAATTACTATAAGGTCCTAAGTTAAAAAAATATTACAGCTTCTTGGCACCAAAAACACTGTCGACCTGTGTTATATATGTTATAGCTAATATTTAATAAGGTAACATAAACTAATATCACTTATATAATAAAATATATGTTTTTATATATGGTAGAATAATATATATATATTTTTTTTCAGTCAATCATTATTATTAACAGTGATTTCTCTGTAGTATCTTCTCCAGTCTATGTGACATTGGCAAAGTAAATTGTGCTCAATTGGCAGGAATGAATTTTGAATAACTAATTCTCTTATTACTATATAGAATACTCTTTTCAATACAATACAACATTGGCACATTCAAAAGCAAGCAATTAAAAAACTAAATGAAGTCTTGATTATTTACACATTAAAAAAAACAATAAACCTTTTTCAACAAAGTAACTAAAATAAATATTTAAATAAATTCACCTTTTATAGATGAGGAAGTGTGTCATTAAAAGTAAAACTCTGTCATGTATCAAAGGATATGTTGATACTATATTCCTTTTTAATTTTTCAATTGGTCTGCATACCTTTAATTTTTCCATTCTATAAAAGAAATATATTAACATTTTAATAAAGAGAACAGCTTCACACATTTTCCCATATAGCAGGGTAGTCAGAGAGAACCTAGAGTCAAAACACTTCATTCTCCACTTCTGGCTCAACATCAAGCCATTGGGTATTGAGTGGTGGAACTCACTAAGGCTTTTGACCCAAGAGTAAGCTTAAGGGGTTCCTTTATTTAGTAGACTTCACTGCCTAAGCTGCTCTCTCTAAATAAATTTTAATCAAATCATCTTTAATTGGTATGTGTAAAAGTGAAATCCCTTTTACATATACATATACATATGTTACTTATGAGAGATGCAAATAAATTAATAAAATAAATTAGAAATATTATTTATTTAGAAAATTTAAGTTGTGGTATAAACTACAAACTTTGTATACAGAAATTTTAAAAACAATAAAATTTTACCTGACTGTTTCTATAGGAAAAGGTATAGGGAATGCCTTGCTCTTCTTTATAATTTTTTCCAGATCATCAGAAAGTGTCATAGGAGGCAAATCTATACACTGCCTTAACAATTCATTTGTTTCTTTACCCATACTTGGATAACACCAATCTGGTTTACACCTATAGAATAAAAAAAACCTTAGACAGGTTTATCATTTGAATTTTATGTTATTTAATAATATATAAAACATGTACAGCAATGATGGAAAATAATTTTAACTTCAATATTTATTACTTCAAATAAACAATCAAATTTTGATATCTTCTCTTCATGACCAGTAAAGGAATCTCTTTACAATTTTGAAAGAATGTAAATAACAATAACAAACTATGTAAATTTGTAAAATTTATAAACTATAAATTGTAAAATTTACATTACAAACTTAGATAGCTTTCTGTTCCCACATAACAGAAATAAGTTTCTTGATTACCTAGTAGTAGTAAACTTACCAAGAAATATTCTGAAAATGCCGTAATATATCCATTTTCTCTGATTGTACCTACAAAACATTTAATAATTCATCACTAAACGAGGCAGATTATAAAAGCGGAGAAACCCAATCAATGGTTTTTAGCATATACGATTATTATATGTCATAAAACGCACTAACCACTTGACGAGAAATTATGCAATATGTTATAGAGAACAGTTTTATAAATTGCATGAAAACACTTATTTTGGAGATATAATATGAATTTCAAATGAAAATATACTATTATCTTATATTTAATCAAATCTTATAATTAAATAAAGCGAGTCTTAATTCGCAATGTCGGAAATCGCCGAATCTTAGCCAAGTCTTGAATCTGTCAATTGACAATTGTCATTGTCAATATTTGTAGGTGAAGTTTAGTAATAAAGTAAATAAAAACGAATATGTAATTTTAAAATAATAATTTATTTTAAAATTACATATTTGCGTTCTAGAAAGACAGCCAATACATATAGATTCCTTCGATGAGAACGAAACCGAAGATTTTAACATCGGAAATTTAGGAAATAACTTAGTTTAAAATTCCAGTATGGATCAAGATAGTATTTATAAAGTTGTTAGAATTGTGTCTATCTCTCTAGGAATCGTTTTGAATCATTTTGACTAGCTCTGTTAATATTTGCGATCAGATTGTGACGCAGTATTTAAATGATGCGCCCGGTGGCGAGTTTTTTGCTTGTGTTTATTAAACGGGATTTTAAATAAAATCACAGGTACAACAATCCATTCTAACGGCATACCTCTGTACAACGACCTCTCATTAGTGGTACAGGGAAATAGGACACCTCAAAACTTTTATAGTCACTGTCAAACGCTTTTCAGTACCATAATGACTTATGTTAATGTAACATCGAACAATACCCACAATAATTAAAGCAAAACGCGATATGTATAAAATAATACTAAGCAGGCGTTTGTTCGTGGCTTGAAAGAGTCTTAAGTCACGAATTAGATGTATGCACTCCGGAACAATATGTACAAGAGAAATTAAACGTAACCTACTTGCAACAACCAGGCCCTAAAATACACCCCCTGCCCTTCTTACCTTTTCAAACTCAGAGATTTCAACCCCCAACAAGTAATTGGTCCTAATATTAACGATGTCCTAGACAAATGATAGAAATGTCAATATTTCACAACCCTTGACTTGGCAAGCGATTTTTACCAAGTAGAGATGAACCCTCAGGTCATTTCTAGTACGGCATTTAACGTAGAACATGGCCATTTCGAATTTCTTCGTATGCCTAAGGGACTGAAAAACTCACCCTTCGTGGTTTACAAAACGAAATATGTCTTGTGTACTTAGACGACGATAGTGTTCAGTACATAATTGCAAGAGCATAATAATAGTGATTTGGAAAAAGTATTTTCAGCGTCTTCGTGAGTCTAACTTCAAAATTAAGTAAGATAAATATGAGTTTTTTCAGTCTAAGCTCGAAATAGCTTACCTAGGACATCTTATTAGTAGAGACGGTATAAATCTAAATTCAGATAAAATTTTAGCTAACAAAAAATACCTTATTCCGAAAACAGCAAAAGTTATTACCGTAAATTCATCTATGACATCAATCTCTCATATGACTAAACCCCTTACACAATGTTTGAAAAACAGTAGAGAGATTAGACTAGACCTTGAGTCTATACTCAAAGTCAAGTCCAATCTATTAGTTGCTTTGAAAAATGCAAAACCCTTGTGACAATTGACCGAGATAATCCTTGAAGGCTTGGGCGATGGATCTGGACTATTACCGTATAAACTTGGCCCGATAAGCCTCTCATTACCTCTCACCACCATACTTTCGTACAGTACATTTAATTAGATAGCATAAATAACCTCCCAAACCCCTCTTAGTAATGAAACAATTTACGCTACGGACCTCAAATGAACTATCTTACTGAACAGCTTTCAAACGTTTCAAATAAGTTAAAGTCTTTGGATCCAAATCGCGCAAAGAGAGGCCTAGAAAGAGTAATCGGAAATTTTGTTATGAAGACGCATTGAATTATATAAATGCAATAAACTTGTTAGAAAATAGTAAAAATAAATTAGCATCGGAGTTAAATAATCAAGTTAATTTAAGTAAAGAATGGATCACAACATAGCGAAATATTAACCCAATTAGTTGAAAATCAAATAAAAATAATAACACTTTACAGCTTATTTCAAACTTGAATATTTACAGAGAAACTAGCTTACTCAAATATGCCAAGTTCGCACAACTATTAGTTTAATAATAGGAAAAAATATTGAATTTAATGCTGAAGCATAAAATGTATTTGATTTTATTCATGCCTTAAGTACATACCATTCCATGTTAGATATAAGCGTTTCAAGGTTAATGTTAGATAGGCTAAGAAATATATATTTAGAAATGAGAGAATACTACGAAATATTAGAACCAACATATTATTATACAGATAAGCAAAAAGTATATCGTTTTAAGTTTCCCATAGTCTCTACAGATGTTTACGATTTCTAAAAGCCACCCATTGTCTCTAATAAAATCCAAAATGAGCTGATACCTGCATATCCTTTCATAGCAATCAACGAGAAGTTCTAGCACATAGAGACAGAATGTCCGAAGTTAAAATACTGGTACCTCTGTGAAAAGGAAGTGAATCAACACATTCGAACGGAGCTTGATTGCGTGCAAAAACTTATTACTAATCGAGTTCTTAAGGAATACTGCCAATTTACAATAGTTGCAACATTACGTATTCTATTTTCCTCGAATTACAAAAGTGCAGTGCATACTAGTATGCGACGGAGACGGAGTTCAAATCTCTTCAGGGCAGATTTTGAATAACCATTGCCGAAATGTTATGTTAAAACAGCAGAATTCATTATAACAAACGAAAATTATGAAACAAATGGCAATTCAATGTTCAATTTATAACATCAAACCGTAATGCCTAATCATCTCAATATAAGTTCAATTAATTTGCAAGGACTCTACGATGTTCAAGATAAAATAATTGAAAAACTTCCATTGTACTTAAAGATGCCGAATTCATCGAGTCTCTATAATACAACGATATCTTATACATACTCATATTAGGCGCAAGTGCACTCATTACAACGAACATATTATAGCGTAAGCTACAAAGAAACACAAAAGGAAATGTAGCTGCCACTTCGAATGAGAACATCAGAGATCAATCCGAAGAAGGAGGTGCATCAGAGGGACACGGAAGGATTTGCCATGCCATCCACATTTTATCTCCAATGTTCCAAAATACTTGCCGATCTTATTAGAGGAATTACATATTTGCATTCTAAGAAGATAGCCGATATATGCAGATCCCTTCGATGGGAATGAAACCGAAGATTTCAACATCGGAATGTTTCCCATATATTTGTTAGTATATAGGTAGCATATTTTTTATTAATCAATTATTAGTATTGTACCTTACAATCGAGTAGGTCGTACTCTCATTAAAATTAAGTGCTAATTGTAATTATATTGTGTATTGTATTGTAGCTAAAGTATATATTGTAAACATTGAGGCCTTAAATCGACGCACCGTCATGTACCTACTAGGCCTGCATTTTATCCGTTAAGAATGGCTCACAGTAGTGGAACATTGAATGTCCCTTTACCCTTAACAGAATATGAACGAAAAATCTAATTAATATTATAGAACGTGATACAAAAATAAAAGTCGTTTCGTGAATAGAATTTATTAGTTTACGGCAACATTGCTGACGAGGCAGGAACTGACAAAACAGAATTGACATACATTTCATCAATGATTCAAATATAAAAACTTGTACCGTTTTGATTTTACTCATTGGTATTTCCCATGTTGAAAGCTCCATATACTTGTTGTGGCATATCACCTGAAAGCTTTTACACACCGGCTGATATTACTTACATTGCATTACTTATATCATTTCTAATATGGGCTCTTTACCCGATTTCAATAACATTCCTTGGTATGTGAAACTTATTAAATAAATATTTCACTTATTACCTGATCTCCAGAAATTGTGATAATTAGTATTAAGTCTCCTAATGTCTTATAAATTTCATAAAAAGTGTTAAGACTTTTGTTTTTAATTGAAAAGGTGTGCAGAGATCTGGAGCCTTCCAAATTTTAATAATCAGGAAACTAAAGACATGCTTCACCGGTGTGTAGAGATGTCCAGTGCAAAACTTCCGTATAATATAGAAGAGGTAGCTCGTAAAAGTAGTGCTTTTCATATACCGTTTCCTGTAGAAAATGTGAGGTGAGATTTATTTGTGTATTTTTTATATTTAATGGGTTTGACAGATACATTTTTGTTGTACTCTACTTTTGTCTAATTTTGTAGATCTTGCTTGATAGATGATTTAACCAGACTATAGATACAGAAACATTTTCTAAATTTAAACATTTCCCTTAATGGGCATTGAACCCACAACCGTCCACCCAATGTAAAAAACTTACAATACATCACTTTTTAACAGTACCACAATATTTTTTTTTAATATATATTTAAATGTAACTCTTAAGAGCATTTATTAACAAAAGTTGCATTTAAATGATTTTTGTATTTATTTTTTAGATTGAAAGCTTTGAAAGAATGGGTACCAGCTAATCAATTAAAAGCAAATATCATATCTACATATCCCTTAATACATGAGAGAGTCTTACTTTTGATATCCGAATTTCTCTGCTACAAAAGGTAAACAATGCGGTAATAAATATGTATAAGTATCAATACTTTTTTAATTTCTTGATTTATTATATATTTTAGAGAGAGCGGTTCAGATGTAGAAAAAACATGTTACAAAAACATGACGATACCACAATTTATAAACAGGTTGCTGATGAAAAGATCAGTTTCCTTTCTAGGATCTCATGATTGGTATCAATTGCTTACAGGCATAATGGGGTAAGAATTATGTAAGTGATTTACTCTATAGTACTTAGTACTAGTAGTACTAGTAGTACTAGTATAGGTGTTAAATTAGAAAAAGAGAAAAATCTTGCAATTTTATTATCTTCCTATGGTAGTCAAATGCCTAGTCATATATGTTTTCATACTTGTAACATTTTTTAAAGTGTTACAAGTATGTCACACACTCACATCACACTTAGTGTTAAAAATATTTAGTACATAGCATTCTCTCTTGCCAAACGATTGTTCGTAGAACAATCTTTGGGTAGCAAAAATTTGTGAAAATCCCTACAGTGATGATAACAACAAAAATTTGTGTATATAAGATTTTCGACGCAGCTGGATGTAGTACGCATGGTTTAATGGACAGAGTGTTCGGATGGTTTCCAAGAGGCGGCACGGGTTCGAATCCTGCTGTGTTAAAATTTTTATGTTTTCTATATATATGATTACATTTCACACTCCATCCTTAAGGAAACATTGCGTCAGACGCCAACGTAGCAGGTATTTTTCCTAATTGGGATTATAATTAAGGCCAATGCGTCAACCTAAAAGCAAAAAGGCACAACTGCATAAACAGAAAAATTAAAGCAATTAAATTTTCGTTCGTATTTAATAAAACAGACTGTACACATGCTTACAGAATAGGTAACTGGGAAAATGTTGGCACTTCAATGGAAAGACCACCCCTTTTATTAGAGAATTGCTTAAGTTACGATGAAATGAAGATATCAGCGATGGTGTATACGAGTGGGTACACAATATGTATAAATGATGGAAACAGACAAAATAAAGGAATTGTTGATGTCAATAACATTGAAAGAGAAGCTGTTGTTATTGGTATGTTATATTTTATGTATGTATAGTTTTTTTTTATTAACATTTTAAATATTTCATATTCAATTTGTAGTGATAAAATTAGTTAATGAAAGACATTTGCTTTGTAAGTAAGGACACATGTTCTACTAACCAATAGAAGACTATAGACTATAGACTATAAAAGTATACAAGATATGTTATCAAACAAAACCATTGCCTCTGAGAAGATTGTCTCAAACATAATTCAATCTTGATAATGTGATTTTTTCTTTCTTTAAGGTTTAATCGGTCCTAGATTCCTGCGTCGTGGTAAAATGGACTATCAAGACATCATTATAGCTAAAAACGTAGATGCCAATGAAAGGTACTATGATATAATTTTTAATTATGCACAGCCGCAGTCAGCTGAGCAAAGCAACAATGAATTAAAACAAATATGGGCTAAGTTTTATCAGGTACTTGTCTTTTATCAAATTTTGATAATTTTAAAGAAATTCTTATTGGGAAAATACATTCCAAGAGGAATTTGCGCCGACAACTATTGTAATACACCTACCAATTGATAGCCTATGGCATCCCTACATATATTTATTAATATAAGATTAGCTCAAAAATCCTTTAAAACTTTTTCCAGAACCCGATAATAGATATGAACGACATTCACTCAGGTAATATAAGCGATAGCACAAGCAATAACTATACATGCAGATTTAAATATGTGCCAAGTTCAAATAATACCGAAATATTTGACAATAAAGTTTATTATCGAAGAATCAGTATTTTAGCAGAAACAGTTTTGATTGAAGCTGAAACAAGAGCACAGGAGAGGGACAAAAATGCATTTATTAATGTTATTGGGTGTGGTAAGTATTTAATTAGGTACGAGTTGTCACAAACAAATTCGTGTCCGCAGACTTTACCACCTTCTCCACCTCAGCATTCCATGGATAGACTGACCGCTCGCCTCCATTCTCCGAGTTTCTCTTTCTCTCTGCCCAACCAAATTTGAAAACATCCTACTAATGCCGCTTTCGAAATACGAGCAAGCAATACGAATACCGAGCTGAGGGCAGTTCTAAACAGGCCGAGATGTTTTAGTAGGTTATAGAGTGATTTCGCTGTTATACCTCTAGCGCCTATTTCTACCGCATATAAATTTAATTAATGCAATACATTGCATTCGTGTTGAAATTTTGTCAAAGATTATTCTACGAACAATCGTTTGGCAAGAGAGAATGCTATTTATTAAATATTTTTAACATTATTTTTTAAAGTGTTATTCACACACTTAGGAAATTGAAAAAGACATATTTAGAAAACGTATAAAAATTTGAACGCAGCAGGATTTGAACCCGCGCATCTTGAAAACCGTTCAAGCGCTCTGACCGCTGCGTTCAAATTTTTATACGTTTTCTAAATATGTCTTTTTCAATTTGTTTGTTGTTTGTTGAAATGGTAACATTAATAAAACGTCAATCTATATATCCGTAGTGTCGAATATGTCTGATCTATCTCATTCACACTCACTTTTCGAAGATTTTTAAATATTTGCTTTTATTTCATACAAGCCTTCTGACAATAACGAACACGTAAGAGCAAATTGATCAAATTTGATGCATTGCCCCGCAAGGTGCCCTTGCTGTCGTTGGCCCCATGTCAAGCAACCATATAGTGCTTGCGTTTCGCAGGACCTGAGCACCCTCTTCCCTCCTTTTTCTCTTCCTCTTCCTTTCTCTAAGTTGCTATTGACCAACAGCTATTTAACAAGGTCGAAAAAAAAAATACAAGTCGAAGTTATGCGCGAACAAACTCCTTATCTTTAATTTAAATTTTTCTTAAGTAAGGCCCGCGCCTTACTGAGGCTGTGTGAAGTGGAAAAAATAACAGAAGGTACACTAAAAGTTGTATTTTAGATCATCGCGGTGCAGTGTGACAGCGTGTGACTGTATACGCGATGGTTGTGGGTTTGATTCCCTTTCTGTGAAATTATTATATTTGAAATACTTTATTTAACACGCATTATCTCCGATTCAGGTGGAAACCGCAGAACGAAGTGTCTTCACACTAGGTTCTCTCTGACAAAGTAAAGCTTAAAAAATACCTTTATATATTGATTTAACTACTCTTATTAAATAAGATTAGATTGAAATAAATTTAAATTATCATATTTTCGACATTCAGGTCTTGGTACATGGATGCTGTCACCTCATCAATCAGATGTTTATATTTTGACATTTCTAGAACGAACACGCAATTTTCTCAATAAAAATCTATTAAGCCACGTTACGGATATAAACTTTGCATTTATTCGGGCTAATCCCGGAATCGTAGAAGGTAAATATTTCAATAACTATGGAGCTTGTCTTTAAAGAAACCGTCGTGGCGCAATTGAAGGATGCTATGTGATACTGACTTGACAAGTTCAAGTTTATATTGGAGACGTTTTGGAAAGAGCCGGAAAATTATGATACTTTTAGCAATTGACTATAACTAGTGGCATTGACGCTCAAACAACACGTGTCACTTTATACAGACGCTCCGATTGAGAATTGCATCCACGACCAATCGCGTGTACATTCTGAAGCTGTTCCACTGCGCTACGACGGCCTCTGTTTGTTGGGCATTATTTAAAAAAAAATGATAGCATTCTGCACTCTTTCTCCAAATAAGCTATAACTGGGACAAATTTAATACTCATTCGTCCATTTTATTTTCATGGTAATCTCGTATCGCAATAAAGTATAGGATTTTTCTCTTTTAGCTATATTTACAAATGTGAGAAATGAAAATGATCAAGCTCCAAATGTACAACAAATATTTTTAGAAAGTGAATCACATCCAAATGGTAAGTAACAGAAAATGTAGTCTATAAGCTTTGAAATATTGGTACTTTCAGTGGGTAATTTAATTTAAAAAAATCTATAATTTAATTTAAAAAAATCTATAATTTAATTTAAAAAAATCTATAATTTAATTAAAAAAATACAATTTGTTGGAAGCCATGGTAGTATTTTGAAATAGTATTATTATGGTAAGCTTTCTGCAAAATCAATAGTTACAGAACTTCTATATATTCTTTCAAAGATGTCAATTTAATATTACAGGTGGTATAAACGTCCAAATGTCGAACAGACAGCCGGCGTCGAAATTAGTTGGTGAACACGAAGGGAAACTACTTGTGATTACTTATCCCGGGGACAGCAACGCCATACCTGGAAATGAATTTTGGTATATTATTGAATTTTATGTTTCTTATACATATTCGTATATAATAACAACACAAATTTAACTATATATATTGGAGAATACAAACATATATTTTTTGTTTCAATATTGAAGATGTGGCCTTCGTTAAAGGACCGTGGTGGCACAGTGCAACAGCGTCTGATTGTAAACGCAGTTAGTTCGATTCCTACCCGGAGAATATTTAAATTTTGCCGCTCTGGGACCGCTCTCGACAGACAAAGCGCGGCGTTGAGTTCCGCCACTCAACACGCAATGCCTCGATTGCGCGCACTGCTCGGAGAACGGAGTGTCTTGACCAGGTTCTCTCTGACACCCTACTATGCGGGATAAAGCGTTACGAGAGGTAATCGAAATGTAACTGACCGCTGTCTGTGCATGAAAGAATGTCATAGAACTCTATTACTTATTTTTTATTCTGCTTTCTGTTTGTTTGTGCACGCTAATCTCAGAAACGGCTTATCGGTTAAGCCATTTTAACTATTGTATACACTTAACTTAACATTTAGTGTTTTTTTTTCATTTTAATCGGCTCATGAACAAAACCATTAAATTATAAATTTAAGCAAAGTTCGTGATTTAAGTGAGAAAACAAAATAGTTTAGTCATGCAGCTTACGCAGGCGAAGCCGCGAGCGTGTCGCTAGTTATTAATATTTTTCCAATAGCTCCATCACTGTCGTTATACAATTTTTTTTACCTTTATTTTATCGTATTATATATACGAAGCTTTTAGACATGCGTGGTGTCAATATCAAGCTGCAAAATGTGAGTGGTTAACAGTTTCACCGCTTTAGGTGCGAGAACCTCACCGGTTCCGGCGCAGCAGCGGCCGCCTGCTCTACGCAGATATCCGAACTACAGAACGCCCATATAAATCCTGCGGTCAGCGGATACAATGCAAGAGTTGTTGGAGAGGATGGCGTCAAAACTCTATCGGCATACGTGTTGCCGTTAGTAGCTAATGAATTTAGAGACTAATTTGTACCCACACTGAAATATAAAGAGGTATTTTTATATATATATAAATATACTTAGTCTTATATATAAATATTGTTACAAAGAAAAACAAATGTTTTTATTGTGCGTAACCCTTATTACTGTTACTGTGTGTTAGTTTAATACATTCATATAAAACCATTAAAAATATATAAAACTTATTCGAATGGAGACCACCTCCATTGGCTGTAATACAGTCCTTTAAACGTCGAAGCCATTTATCAATAGCAGCATGCACTCTTTCTATGGAAAAATTCTTCACAGCCAATCGTATGGATTGTTTTAGGGACTTCAAATTATCAAGATCAAGATTGGGTGGATCGAATTTTATGACCCGGCGCCGAGACTTCACCGAGACTTAAAGGACCATTCTTGGTTATTGAACATGGTGTTGTTATCTATCAAGATACCATTCTTGAGAAGGTAGATAAGTCCCCACAAATGTATCAACATTTGTGCTGATGTTTTGATACCTTTTCCACAAAAATTTGGTTCAGGCACTCCTTAATAGGGTCCTTGGTGGAAGACCAAACTAAAAAATGCCCATGTTGTACTCTGTTGACCAATTGGGAACTAAAAAATTACTAGTGTACGATGCAAATCCTAAGTTATCTTTTCAAATACGCTTCATACTTCTAGGTGCTATATTCATTCACCGAGCTAAAAGCTGTTGCTTTCGGACAGGACCTCTTAGAATTGTACCTATCAATAGCCCGGTACACAAACATTTGACTAATACCAAACGTATGGGGCATTTTAAAATGGTATTTGGCACCATACCATGGCATTTATGTAATGCTATCACAGTGATTCGGTTTTCTTTATCCCCCCACTCCATTTCAATATCACAAAATATTTTACAATATATTGGCGCGAAAATAAGACAACACAATGAACAATCATATCAAAATGACAGATTCCAAATTCAAAAGTAAACTTCTGTTTATATTATGTCTAAAACTTACAATTCGTTGAATGATGCTCTCTATAACTTTAATTCAGTTACAGACTAATAATACAAGTTCGTGCCCTAATCTGCACCATTTATAATATTATATAGGTAAAACTATTAAAAATGATGACTTGTGGTACCAAGGCGCGTCAGGTCGAGGAAAAGCTCCAGCTGACGCTCCAGCAACTAAAAACTTCCAGGACGCAGTGCGAGCAACTACTGAGAGAAAGGGATGAAAATGAGCTAGATTTTTTGCAGATTATTAATAAAGTAAAATAAAGAACTTAAACATGAGTTGTCAAAACTTCATATACAATACTCAAACATTGAATGAAAATAATAATCTGCAATAATTACGTGGACCGGGCTGCCACATCAGCTACAAATTCAGTTACAATGATTGTTCAGAACAACTCTAAGGCAATTACAGTCTCTATTAAAAATCGTATACTAAAGCCTGGATCACACCTGGCTTATTACGCTGTATCATCGGCATCGGGACAAGCTATATCGTGGAACGAAGAACACACTGGGTAATACAGTATTGATCACAATTTATGGCAGATATAACATTTTTAGTAATCACTTATTAAAACGAGTGAAAAGAGAATTTCATCGAAACAATTGTGAAGAAGTAAAAAATAATACTAAAGCCACATGGGAATTTATAAAAAATACTTGTATAAATAAACCTCCTCAATCATCTTTAAATCTATTCACCGCAGCAAGTCTAATAAATATTTCGCTTTTATTGGCAGTAACCTGCAGCCATGAACTTTAACGACAGTGAGTCAGATTTATCTAACATTTCCGTTAATTGTCAAACTAATCTATCATCGTCATCAGCTTGTCCACAGCAAACGTCGAAATAACCTAGTTTGTAAATCCGACTATAGTAGGCTGGCTTTATGCAAACAGCACTACGAATACCTAGCTCCTAGGATGTATAATTGAGTGAATAAAGCTATTAATCGGTACCATCATTGTCTCTGAGATTGTACGCATATAAGTTTTAATTGGCTTGACGTATAAGGAAATTTAAAATTTTATTATTTGACACTTGCCCAATAATTCATTTTCTCTGTCTCTCTCTCTCTCTCCCTCACACACACACACGATACATGCATACAAAATTTGCATGCAATTTAAATTTTGCATTATTATTTTTGTATTTATTACATATATACTTTGGAATAATTTCTGGAGGAAGGCGTTAAGGACTACAACACAGTTTTAAATTAGAGTTGTTTTTATCGAACTGTATTTAGCGTTGTTTTCTTAAGTTCCAATAAAGAATAATCATTTATTTTTTATTTATACTTATCCCTCATCCAGCGGTTTCCCGCAATTCTGAGGAGGTTGTCAGTCCACTTAGTGAGAGGTAGTCTTTTTTTTTTTTTTTTTTTTTAACGTGAGGAAATCCTTAACGGATACCCGCCCGATTGGGGACTCGGACGCGGTTATGTGGGACTCCGGACCGGCAGATGTTGGGCCAGCCGTTTACCCACTAAAACCTCACGGTGCTCCTCCTCCATCGCCACTGGCCAGGGCCACGGGAACTACAATCTTCCATGACCCTGGCGGCGGGAGCCTGCTAGGCACGTCGCGGAGTCGAGGGTGGTGGAAATCACCCCCGACGGCCTGCTCGGAGTAGCGCGCGGGAGCATCCAGCGCGCGCCTACTCGGGCCCGGTGAGTAGACGATCAGCTGCCCCAAGCTGACCGCCCTCTGGCCGATTAGGGCGGAAGGCGGCGGTCGTGTGCCGCCCTCCGGTGACCCGGTCGTTTGCGACGGATGGCGAGGTCGGAAGAGGCCTCCCTCGCGCGCCGCCGCTTCCTTCTGGAGCACCACTGCCTCGCAGAAGGATCCGAAGTGAGAAGTCGTCCTACGCTACGCCTTCCGGTTCGTGATCGCCACTCCAGGACCTTTGCTCCCGAGAGTTCTACGAGCGATGTGCCCATTTCAACTGGCAACTTTTGAGAGTTCCAATGCGTTATTAAACAGTTTCAGAGATATGACATTTCCCTGTCTCACCTCTTTGCAATGGTATATGTTCAGTACATTGATCATGTAGTCGGACTGACGTGGTGGCATTGCTGTACAAACATGTCAACACTTTTATATACTTATAGTCACCTTTGCATCGCTGCAAGGACTGCAGTACTGCCCAAGTCTCGATAGAATTAAAGGCTTTCTCATAGTCCACAAACAGTAGATACAGCGGCCGATTATAGTCCTCGGTCTTCTGCATAATCTTCCGTAGCGGTTGTAAGTGGTCCAAAGTGCTAAAGCCTTTTCGGAAACCGGCTTGCTCGGGAGGCTGAAATTCATCAAACCTGCGTGCGAGACGGTTCGTAATTACCTCAAAAACAGCTTATATACGTGGCTTAACAGTGAGACAGGCCTATAATCCTTTAATAAGGTTTTTTAAACGAAAGCACCACCACGCCCCTGTGTCACACTTCAGGCTTTGTGCCCTTAGAGAATTGAATAGCTTCAGGAGGACTACAAGTACCGGTCTACTACCCGCTCTCATAAGTACAGTCGTAACTTTGTTCTCACCTGGTGCCTTGTTGTTTATACAAGTATATACTTATATATAAATACTTTCGAACAAGTATATACTTATATATAAATACTTTCGAACGGTATTCAAATATACCGTTCGAAAATCACGTAACAGAAGATCTAACAAATAAACATCAAATGTTGTATATATATTAAAATTTCTTAGACTAAACAGAATTCCAAATTTCATAGATTGGGTTAATTAACTGAGATATTAACGTTTAATATTGGTATTTTATTCATTGATCAAAAATTTATTCCGTTGGTTTTGGTATTTTATAAATTTTAAAAAACATAATTTGGTTATATCTTTATAAAAAGAGATACTTCATCAAAAGTAAATATTAAGTAAAAATAGCCATGTTTAAATTTAGAAATGTGAATGCAGCTCGCATCGCAATTAGCTGAATATTTATATTCATAAGTATATAATGAATAAGTAAATATATTTTTAAATTTAAATGCTAAAATTTAAATTCTAGAATTTAGTTTAATTTATTTGTTTAAATACGGCAACTCAAGTCCTATTTTTATCTCAATTATTATTATATTTGTCGGTGTTGTTTATTTTATATGCGGTCGACTTCGCCCTGTTCACATTTGCCTTTGATGAGACATTTATTTTCCTATAGATATAGCTAGGCATGAGTTCTTTTATGTAACACGCAATATTAGGAAAAGTGGAGAATGGACTTTTTTACACTAAATTTTGTTTATGAAAATGCGTCAAGATTAAACCATTTCTTTCGATAACTACTAATTTCTTGATTAAAATAAACTCTAACAACATTTTAGTTGATTCGTTGTAGCTATGAAATTTATTTACATACTCATTTTCTGTTTCGTTTCATCAATAGCGGCTTTATCATTATTTGGTGTGGCATCCCTCACGAAAAATATGTCGTAATAATGTGAAATGACATTTAAAAATTTTCCCCCTCTCTTCGGTTTGTTTATAATTTATAAGAAGCGGGTTTTGAGAAAACCCGCTTATTTAAAACCAATATCAATTAAAACGTTATCGTAAGCACGGAAATAACTTGCTTATTCTTTATTTTATGATTTGTAATAAAATAATAACAAATATTTGAACAAAGGTAAATATTTTTACTATATTTGTCTTGTACTTTTAAAATAAACTTAAACATGGACATCTTGCCAGATTTTCAAAAATTTGCTTGGTAAGTTCGCTTTATTATTATTTTCTTTATTGTTCTTGGATATTGAATAAAATATTTATAATACATTGATGTGTAAGCAATGTCTTAATCAATTTAAATATTAGTATTATGGTGCAACTACTTATGAGTCATGAACCTTTAGTTTTAACACCCAATCAAAATTTCAATATAAAATTCTTAAACAGCACTTGTATTATTATTTTTTTCTGATGAAACTAACTATAAGGTTTTATGTTAATTAATGAAATAATATTTTTCAGGTATAAAAAAGATTGGAATCTATCGGAACTAAATGAAAAGGAAAAAGAAATTTTGCATCAATGTAAAGACATACCACCAGCAACAATTGTTGATGATGTTGAAAAAATTATTCAGAACAGTAATCAGTTTCCGATAAAGTTCCCCATAGACACTATAAGGTTTGTATATAATAGTTTTATCAGTTGCATTATTAATCAAATAGTTGTTTATATAGAAGATATTTTTTCTTAAATCTTTTAATGAAATATGATAGTGTGTTATAAATAATTATACTTATTTCTTATTATTTTATGTAAATTATTTGTATTTACTGCAATCGGTTAAGAATACTGGACTTTAGCTGGCAAGTGGAGAATGGAGCATGTTGACACTAGGTTCTCTCTGACTACCTTGTTATGCGAGAAAAATTGTGAAGCTGAAAAAATATGTCGGCAATGCCTATGTATTATAAAATATAGATATATAATATAGTGATAAACGTTAAGACTCAATGGTTTTAAAACTACCTGTAAATTGTATTAAGAATACAATAATACTTATAAAGTATGAAATAAGATTAACTTAAATGTATATTTGAAACATACAGGAAAATAACATTTTAGTTTTTTTAATAACTTCATTCTTTTTCCTGTATATATAGGTATAGAGACCCTAGTGTCAAAACACTCAACTGTCTGGTGATGATATTGTTTATCTTACCAAAGTGGCGTAATATAAGTAATTTGAATTCAACTGCTCATCTGTTCAGCTACAATTGCCTCATAATATTTATTATTTTTATTTGTTATACACATGTCTAGAACTTTAAATACGCAATAATTAGCAGTCTCTCTTGTTAAACAATTGTTCCTTAGCAATAATCTTTGGGTAGCAGAAATTTTATCAAAGAAATCTCTCTCAGAGATGCTAACAACAAAAATAAGGTTTTGTGGCTTTGACTTTGGTAAGCACGGATGTTGTTGAATACTGCTGTTAATCTATTTATAAGTTTCCTAAACATATAATTAAATTTTATTAACATTTTTAGATTAGAAAAATTGAAGGAACGCAAACCATTAGAGAGACTAAAAAGAAATATTACATCAACATATCCTTTATTACATGAAAGGGCTTTACATTTGATGGTACATTTTCTGGTTTATAAAAGGTAAGCAACCATTTACAAAATATTTAAATCAATATATTTAAAGATTGGTCCATTTAAAATTATTTCATAAATAATATTTTTTTAGAATAAACATTATGTTACTTTGTTATTGTGTATATCACAGTGTGACAGCATCTGACTGTTTACGCAACCGTTATGGGTTTGATTCCCACTCGGGGAAATGATTATATGTCGATTAGCAGGGCACGGGCGCTTGCCTGTTTCAGACTAGTATGCAGAGGTAAATCGTTTAGTTAAAAAAAATATATGTTTTAATAATAATTCTAGGGAATATGGATCTGACATTGAAAAGAAACTTTACAAGAACATGACAGTACCTCAACTTATTGATAGAATTTTGAAGAAAAGAGCAATATCGTTTGTTGGACCTCACGACAAATATAGATTAATAAGTATGGATAAGGGGTGAGTTGTTCAAAATTCTTGTTATTATATTTCAATATATGAGACCATTGTGGCTCAGTCACAGTGAAATATGGTTGTGGATTCATCCCACTCAAAGGTGATGATTTCCCCGTTGTGGTAGTTCAGCACAGTGTTGAGTTTCACCACTTAACGCGTATTGTCTCCAATTCGGGCAGAAAACGTAGAACGGAATGTTCTGACACTAGGTTCTCTCTGCTACTCAGCAATGCGAGAAAAAATGGGAAGCTGCTACTATAAGTTTTTAACCGCATGGATAACCATCGTTCTGCTCTCTGCAGCTGCTTTAAAATCCCTCCATCCATCCATCCATCGCGTCAAACGCTGTGTATGAATGTCCCACTGCGCCACGATGGTGCACCAATGCATGTCCTTAATTTTTACCATTTTAAAGTGTTAATCACACACTTTCTGAACTGGAAATTGAAAAACATATTCGACTTCGACGGTTTCCAAGAGGCGCGGGTTGGAATCCCTTGGTTGGTACATATAATGAATTAGTTGCCATCGTGGTGCAGTGGAACAGGGTCTTACTACAAAGTGTAAACACAGTGGCTTGCCTGGTTGTGCGGGAATTATAATGTTTAAATTAAAAGCTGTGCCCGCAACTTTGTTCTCGTGGAATTCCAAAATAACAGTTTGGAGCCTTAGTTACTCATTATTTCATCAGCTATTTGCCAATGAAACTCCTGTCAAAATCAGTTCAGCGGTTCCAGATATTAGCCGAAATAAACAGACAGACAAAAATTAAAAATAATATATTATTTTGGTATATGTACTGTGTATACATACATATGCATTTGATAAAAAGCAATTATTTTAATATTACAGACCAATTTTATTTATTTATATAGGTCTAGTTGGCAACTAAGGAATTGCCGATCTATTCAACGAAATAAAATAGTTTTTTTACTTAGAGTGATATAAAACCTATTATTATATATTTTCAATTTTGTTCATAACCTTTTGCTACCTCTGGCAACTTGTAAATTCCATACTCGAAGAAAGTCATATCCTTTTCGGCAAAAAACTGAGTTAAGTAAGATTTCATAGCGTCCATCATAATTGTTAATTTTACCACGAAAGGAGTTGTCAAGTGGTCTAAATAAGTGATAATCGGATGGCGCAAGATCAGGACTATATGGTTGGTGTAACATGAACTTCCGACCAATATCCAGAAATACTTATTGCAAACAATTTTTCCACCATGATAATGATCATGGTGGGAAATGACGCCTTTACGATTGCCCATTTTTCGTCGCTTTTCCTGGACCGCCGCGTCCAATTAGTCCAGTTGCGTATAGTAGACCTCTGAATCAGTAGTTGGTTTTCTTTGGAAGCAGGTCAAAATGCACCAGACCTATCCAATTTCACGAAACTGACGGTAAAATCTTTTTTTGGTGGATATTTTGCATTTGCCTTTGAAGTGGTTTGCCATTACTCATTAGGCGTGCACCATGGTCGTTTTCCATTAATATTGTTGTACACAATCCACTTTTCTTCTCCAGTGATGGTTCGTTTTAAAAACAGATCGAATTCATTGCCTTTAAGTAAAATAACTCGCAAGCTTCTATACGCTGTGTCAAATTAACTACTTTCCAATCGTCCAGTTTCCTAAGGAACCCGACACGTTTTAAATACTTTTCAGTGGTTGTATGTGAACTTCTCTGCAATCTCTTGTATAGCTCATTAAGCTTAACTGGTCTCAACTAATAAAATTCTAGCATGTAATTTTGAAAGCCAATTTCGGCATTACCTTTCTTTAAGGGCTTTCTTCACCATACACGACATGTACCTTTTTGGCTTGCACTGAGTTCTTTCCTTTACGGAAATATTGTATTCATATTGAGATAAATTCGGCTCGGCTATAATTGAAATACGCAATTACTTACTTGCCAATCAAAATAATTTTTTCCGGCTCTCAATAGAAAAAGTGCGGTGTTGAACTCCACCACTCAATATGCAATATTTGTAAGATTATTTGCGCACGACGTTTATTTTATGCGATGCCAACGCGCGTTTTTACGCGTACACATTTTTATCGCAAATGAATCGAGCTTTTCTCAATCGATCGACTCGACTATCACGCAGTGTCAGTGCGCTATTGGCATTTGATTTGCTCAAAAATTTATGCTTTTATTTTGTTATTTATTCTTGATCGTCATTTTAAAAGCATCAGGAAGGCTAGCGAAAGCAGTGTTGTGTCGAGAGACGCCACTTCTTCTTAATTTCATCCAAGTGCCAAGTGGTACTTGGAATTATACATACGCCTAAAGTATAAACCACCTGGCATCGGTTTTTGCATTTGCTTGCGTCGTTCTGTCGACGCCTTCCTAAGCTCGTCGACACCGCATAAAGTAAACGTGGTGTGCAAAGGCCCTAAAGTGGACGGCAACGAAGACGGGAGTCTCTAGCAATCAATTGAATACAATTTTAGTTGCGAGGGCTGGGAAGCAATAGGTACGTCGGAACAAAAGCCGCCATTGCTACTGGAAAATTGTCTGAGCTATGACGAGATGAAGCTCTCCGCTATGGTCTATGTGAGTGGATACACTGAGTGCATAAATGATGGTGATAGACGTAACAGGGGCGTCGTGAACGAGGAGGACGTGGAAAATGAAGCTGTTATTATTGGTCAGTAAGTTATGTGTTATGGGTAACAATACAGTAGATATTTACTTATTTCTTATAGTTTAGCTAGACCATCATGGTCTTCTTCAGTTGCATCAGAATTAACATCCTGGAATAACTTTAAAAAATGGGAAAATACAGTAGCCTATGTTCATCCCAAGACCCTCATGTATCTCTATATAAAATTTCATCACACTCAGTTCAGCGATTTGACCGTGATGACGCCACAGACAGACAGACAGGCGAAACATTTATAATATTTTATTGGTATGGTCATATTGTTGCAAATTTTGTTCATTTCAGGCCTCATAGGTCCACGTTTCCATCGCAGATACAAGATGGACTACGAAGATATATTGATTACGTGCGAACAGAACATTCCAGAAAATGGCTACGGTGAAGTTCCTAAGAGTTTCTTTGACATAATAAAGAAGAAGACTAATATTGAAAATCATTCTGCTAATAAAGCGTTAAGAGTAATGTGGGAAAAATTTTACGAGGTAGGTTTTTTTAATTTTTTATTATTTTTTATTATTGAGTAATATAGCTTTTAACAGGTCGCGGGTTCTTATTCGTAATTTAATGCAAAATATGGCTTTGTTGCACTAATTCTTTTCTGTATAAATTGTATTAAGTTTTCTACGTAGCCGGATGCAGAACGCATGACTTAGCGGTCAAAGCAGTTGGACGGTATCCAAGAGGCACGGGTTCGAATACAGCTATGTTCGAATTATACTAAAAATGCTTTTCATATCCTACGTGCGTGAATAACACTTTTATACATATTAAATATAAATTATAACCTTATTGCCGTTTCTTATTGTGACATTTAGGAAATGTGTACTAAAAAAATAAATTGAATCAGTTATATATTTGTTCTCACGCTTTATCCCGCATACATGTACGTAGACAGAAAACATAGTGTTCGTTCACTCCGTTATCGAATTTGAGACATTTCGTGTTGCTTAGCGGAACTCAACGCCGCGCTTTGTCTCGCCAGAGCGGAGGAATGAGAATAATTATATTGTAATCATCCCCTGAGTGGTGTTCGAACCCACAGCCATCGCGTTTACAGTCGGACGCAGTTCCACGCCGTTATATATACATATTATATGGTCTTCAACTAGAAATTATACATTAGTATTAATTTCTAGACAGTTCCACGAACTTACATAGACGTATGGACAAATGAGCCAATCGGACCTGAAGTTAGAAAGTTGAGGAGATCCTTTAAGAGGTTCAAAAGGGAAGATGGCAGTGTAAGCAATATGAATTGTTTACGTTTTTTTAAGTTGTATTTTTTGTTATATTCGGTAATTTTATAGAATTTTTTGTTTTATACGGATAAATTAGCTTTACTTGTATTGTAAGGAGATTTTACATTTCAATATTTTGAGCCCCTGGTTCTCTCATTTGCTTGAAAATTTGCTTGTGTCTCCGAATCCGAAGATAACAATACTTTCATAGCTTGAACCCAATGTCCTTGTCGGGACGCTCAGGGTGACGACCATTGTTTATAAGCGTGTCGCATTCTTTTGATCTTCTTTAAATTTATTGTTTTAATAAGTTTCCAAATTTATTTCTCTTCCAAATCTTGTTTTGGTATAAACTAGCGACCCGCTCGCGGCTTAGCCTGCACGTAACTACACGACTAAACTTTTTTATTTTTTCGCTAGCCCACCTTCTCACTTAAATCACAAACTGTTTAAATTTATAATTTAAATTGTTGTAACTTTTTGTTTATGAACCGTGTGAAATAAAATATGTTAAGGGAAACTTACCTAAATAAAATAGTCAAACTGCATTTAAATCGGTCAACCCTTTTCTGAGATTCGCACAGAACGCACAGATAAACAAAAAAAATATTAAACATAATTTTGGGTTCTATTACATTCATGCCACCATTATATGTATATAGATATTAATTAATTGAGGTGTTCAGTAAAGTCTATTTCCTCTTTCTTTTCACTATCTGAACTTGGCAAAGATTTAGGACAAAACTTTATAATTTAGCTTCAGCTTCACACGCTTCACGCTCATTCCCGTTTTCCACTTTCCGCCAGAATCGAGGGCATTACGTGTTGAGTGTCGGTACTTCACGTCATAAATTACTTTGTCTTCTTAGCACCTTAGCAGTGCGAAGCAATGAAAGTAATTAAAATATAATCGTTCCCGCGAGTGAGATCAATCCCACAGCAATTTCGTATACAGTCAGACATTGTCACACTGCGCCAAGATGACCTCATAAAAAACATTAAACAAAACGAATAAAAATTTGGACGCAGCTGGATTCGGACCCGCGCGTCTTGGAAACAACAAATATAAGTTGTAATAAGCGTATAAGAATTTCGACGTAGCCGGATGTAGAACGCATGGCTTAGCGGTTAGAGCGCTTGAACGGTTTTCAAAAGGCGCGAATTCATAAGTGTAGATGAACACTTTACAATGTCAAAAAATTACCTCATAAAGTTTTGTACTCCAATGATTTTGCATGTTGGTTAATAGAAGTTATAGCTGATTTTATTAAAAAAAAATAGCATTAAATATTAATAGTTTCTATTAGTGCAACATAATTTATATAGACTCTTTATAATCGGTCTCCTCATATTATGTCCTATTTACCAATCCGTTCTTATGGAAATTTCGAGAAGTCCTTGCTTTGTGCTCCCTACAGTCCTCAAGCAAGTTAAATACCAAATTTTAGTTGTCCAAGCAATAGTGTCCTCAGTACGTTGTCTGTCAGTATGTCTGTGAGAGGTGGAACAGTTTTATTGCAGGCATATATTACTATGCTATACTAGGCGCGAATTCGTTGACAAATCGAAAAAGTTACTTGTACAGGTGACGTACGAGGAAAGTTTATTTTATATTCGTTATACTTTTTTATGTAAAATTGTTTGAGGATTTGATTGTTTAGTTTATTTATTTTTTCTATAAATAACACAAATCCTGTTGCCTATAAGTATTCAAAAAGTTGTATATGCAATTCGACTGGTACGGATATTGACTCTACGTTATTTCAACTTTATAACTTTAATATATTTTTTAAAAACGTGTCAATGCTGTGTACAAGTTTAATGTCGGTAGCATATTATTTTTTTCAGGCTGCGACGCTTTCTCACAAAGTAGCGTTATCTATAGTAAAAACCGAAGTTTTTTTCAATGCAAAAGCAATATGAAAATAAATAATACTTGTCACGAAAGGGAGACAAAAAGACGTATTCGATAATGAAGTGTACTACAAGAGGATTTGTGTCATAGCTTTGAGACCACCCTCTTCGAAGCTGAGTGTAAGGCGAAGGAGTGCGGGAAAGCCGCCTTCCTCAACGTCATCGGCTGTGGTGAGTCCATTGAATGGCCTCTGCATGTCTATGCGTGGTTGAGTTACGCTATTTACGCGGTCTCGAATCTCTCCGCCTACCCTCCGTGCTATGTCGAATAAATATCGTATTGCTTTCAGGTCTCGGCGTGTGGATGATATCCGGCCATCAATGCGATGTTTATATTTTAACGTTTTTGGAAAGAATAAGCAATTTTCTCAGAAATGGTTGGTTAGATCATATCAGTGATGTCAACTTTGCGTATATAAAGACCAGTACTAATATTGAACGTTAGTATATGAATCTTAGTTGTTTTGGTAATAATATACTTTTTTCAGAAAACGTATAAGAATTTAAACGTAGCGGGTCTCGAACTCGCGCCTCTGGTTTCCGTGCGTTTGACGACTTCTAGTCAGCTACGTTTGAATATAAAAAAAAGTATTAATTATTAATTTAAAATTTGTTTCCTTTTATATTTCAGTTCTATTTTCAAATCCCAAATATCAAACCGAACAGTTTCCAAATACAAAGAAAATATTCTTAGAAAGTGAAACTCATCCTAATGGTAAGTTTATTCCATACTAGCGACCCGCCCGCTTTCTCCCGCTTTTCCAATTAAGTTCCTGGAAGAACGGCAGAAAACAAGAGAAGAAAGCGTAGCGCATGTTCCTCCCAAGACCCACAATCACAATCGGCGTTTTTACCAAATTATTGATAGACATAGATATATGGAGGTTAATAATACTTTTTAATTCAGAGTTTCCTTTTTTAAATTCAAAATATTAGTTATTGCTTCTTCCAATTCCTGCTTAACACAGTCGTAAAGATTAGAGAGGTAATTAACTAATTCTTTATGATATGTTAAGCGTGACATTAAGTTCTTCAATTAGTTCTTTCAATTCTTTCGATATTGGTGTTGCAATTGCTATCTAAATTATTTTGGGTGTCTTTAGGAGTATTACAAGATTTCATTAACTTATAACAACAGGTCCAGTGTGTTCGGGATATGGTTGATTGGTTGGTCATTTTAAAAAACTCAATAAATAATTAAGAAAATATTACGAGTGGATTTGACTCCGTGGATTTCAGTTTTTTTTTGAAGATTTAATTCATAAACACTGTCAGCCGGCAGGACCACTATATGAATTAAAAGTCCCACGAAATATCCTGCTTTCTGAACTGAATACAAATTCGCTCAGTCTAACTTTTATAGAGGGTGTACTTTAAAACTCTTTAGTTATTAGTTATCGGGTTTGCACAAATGAATAATATAAAATAAGATTCAATACTTATACATAATTTACTAAGGTCTCAATTCACATTTTTTTTTACTTTATACAACATTCACTAATATTTTGAATACTTTGTTCACCATATTTAACATTAAAACATCATTAAATATATTTTTTTTATATAAAATGAGTAACTACACGTCCTACAACAAAGAGTGACGGATACTGACTGCAATGTATCAAATAAATAAAATTGCAGTTTTTGTTTCTAATATTAAAATAAGTGCTTTCTACTTAAAGCATCTGTATTTTTACAATATTTGTTTGTCTGTTAGTTTCGGCTAGACTATTTTTTTAAGTTAATGTTTGTCACGTCTTGAATTATTATTCTCTTTAAAATTTTAATAATGGATACATATAAAGTTTTTATATATGTTTCTTTTTTTTATGTTTTAAGATTGATTATAAAAAAGGCATCGAGGCTATCGTAGTGGGACGGCGTCTGATTGTATACGCGGTGGCCGAAGTTAGATACATATATTCCCCGCTCGGGGAAATAATTCTATTTCAATTCGTTCTCCCTGACTACCCTTCTACGCGGGAAAAAGTGTGGAGCTGCTTCTTTATTAATAAAAATAATATTGTTCAAGGTGGCATCAATGTACAGTTGGAAAATAGACAACCGTCAGCAAAACTAACAGGCAAAGACGAAGGAAAGTTGTTAGTCATGACATACCCATGGGATAGTAATGCTCATCCCGGTAATGAATTTTGGTAAGATTTTTGTATATTTTGCGATATTTTGAATAGTGGTTGCAATGTGGGCATGCATTGGTTCGCATATCCCATTTTTTATTATTCTTTATAAATATCACGTCGATATTGTTTTACACGTTTTCCATTTTCTTGTTAGCTTTAGTAATTCTACCAAAACAATCGGAATTCCAAGATAAAGGCCGATATAAAAGTTTCGGCTAATTTCGTACGTAGGCGGGTGTCTAAATGAGAGCTGTTAAAATGAGTTTAATAAAACAAACAGTCCACCATGTCACCACCATTGAGTTTCAAGTGCCGCATTGTGACAGCGTCTGACTATATACGCGATAGTTGTGGGTTCGTTTCCCCCCCGAGGATTCCCAATTATACTATTTTAATTTCTTCGCTTTGGTCACAAAACATACCATGTTCTTGTGTTCCGCTAATCAGTGTCTCGGACTCAGGCAGAAGGTGAAGAATGGAGTGCCTTGACACTACGAGGGCGGTTCGGAAACTTCTTAGCCTAGCACAAAAATCGCGGTATAAACAGAAAAAAGTTAAGTGTTTTGGAAACTTCCATCTCTGCTAGGAATACATGTTAAATTTTTGTTCGATTTTTCAACTCCTTCATATAGAAACAGGTGTTCACAAAAGACTCATCCGCGATTTTTTTACAATGGAAAAATTAGAAATGCGTGGTGTCATTAAATATTTACATAAAAAAGGTTTATCGGGACAAGAAATTCATAATGATATGGTGAATGTGTTAGGTGAAAGTGCTCCTTCATATGCAACAGTACAAGCATTGAAGATGAACCTCGTAGTGGACGTCCAAAAACAGCAACAACAATAGAAATTGTAGCCAAAGTGCATGATATGGTATTAAATGATCGACGAATGAAAGTGCGTGAAATAGCTAATATCATGGGCATCTCAAATGATCGAGTCCATTTAATTTTGCATGAAGAACTACAGATGAAAAAGCTTTCTGCAAGATGGGTGCCGCATTTGTTAACAGTCGACCAAAAACGCATAAGAATGAACATTTCTCAAGCTTGTTTGGATCGTTTTAAGCGATATAAAATGGATTTTAAGCGTCGTTTCATAACTGTTGATGAGACATGGATCCACCACTATACCCCAGAGACAAAAGAACAATCCAAACAATGGACTGAAGCTGGAGGAAGTGCCCCAAAGAAGGCAAAAACAATTCAATCGGCTGGTAAGATTATGGCAACGGTTTTTTGGGACTTCAAAGGTATTTTATTGATTGACTATCTGCAAAAGGGTAAAACAATAAATTCAGAGTACTATTGCAACCTTTTGGATCAATTAAATGTACAAATTCGAGAAAAACGTCCTGGCTTACAACGCAAAAAAAATATTTTTCATCAAGACAACGCACAAGAGTGTTTTAACAATGGCTAAAATCAACGAATTAAAGTACGAGTTGCTTGACCACCCACCTTATTCTCCTGATTTAGCTCCCAGTGACTTTTACCTGTTCCCAAATCTAAAAAAATTCCTTGCTGGCAAGCGTTTTACCTCAAATGAAGATGCAATTACAGTTGTTAACCACTATTTTGAAGACTTATAGGAAAACTATTTTAATCAAGGAATGGAATTGCTAGAAAAGCGTTGGACTAAGTGTATTGAAGTTTCAGGAGATTATATTGAAAAATAAAAATATTTTTGAAAAACTAACTACTCTCTTTCACTGATAGGCTAAGAAGTTTCCGAACCGCCCTCGTAGGTTCTTGCTGCCACACATGCTATGCGGGAAAAAGCCTGAAGCTGATTGATGAATTCGTTATATTTGTAACCAAAATTATCCGATACTAACGGATAATCTGAAATAATTTTATATTATTAATAGAAACTGATGTTAGTATTCTATTTACACATCCAGATAAGAAATTCTAAATCCCTAACATATATAACCAGTGCTTAGACGAAGTACCAGAGTCGAATTCAAAGTTTTTATACTAAATGTATATGAAACATTTAAAGAATATGAAAAACATTTATAGAAAACGTATAAAAATATGAACTTTTTATTATACAGGTACGGCAGCCTCCACAGTTCCGGAGACCCGGCGGCCGCTTGTTCCACGCAAGTCGCGGAATTGCACAACGCGCATATAAACCCGGCCGTCGGTTCCTCCAACACGAGGGTTGTGACCAAGTCTGGTATGAAAACGTTGGCCGAATACTTCCAGTTGGAGTAGTCTCTTGTGATGATGACTGTTGACTTCGATTCCCGTTCGGAGTGTTTTGTCACTAGTTCTCTCCTAGAAGCGATTGTTCACTTTATACTATCAAATAAATCTATACATATAATAAAAATGTAACTGACCGCCGTCTGTAAATGGAAGATATATTAAAAAAATGTTCTGTTCTGTTTGTCTGTTTGTTTGTGCACGTTAATCTCAGAAACGGATTAACTGATTTCGATGCAATTTTGTATTGTGGTAAACTTTCCTTAACATTTCGTTTTTATTTAATTTCAATCGGTTCATAAACCAAAAAGTAACAACCGTTTAAATTATAAATTGAAGCAAAATTTGTGATTTAAGTGATGAAAAAGGTAAATAGTTTCGTAATGTCGCTGGTATTAAATATAATGTAAAAATATTGAATATAAGAAAGTAAGGAAACCATTATATTAATATGTAAAGGAAAAACTTTGCAACACTTTCTATGAAAATTGCGAACGGAAGCGACATTTTAGTTATAATTTATGTACATTTTATATACACTTTTATTTAGTGACTTAGACGTTGTTAAGGTAACAAGGAGGCTTCCAGGAAAGTACAGTTATTTTTAAATTACTTTTATTTGATTATTGTTGTAAATTAAGATTAAGTTTAAAGAGTTTTCTCTTGTGAACATATATTTATTACATTTTACACTGGATTATTTACCAATCAGAGGCCGATGGTTGTGCGTTCGATTCCCACTCGGGGGAATCTCCGCTCTGGAGACGCCACAAAAGCGCGACGTTCTTATACTTTTACTAATATATTCATTTAATCTAGTTAAAATAGTTCGTTTAAAATATTTATATATTACTTTATTTTAGATTATGCTCGTTACATATTTGTTAAAGAGCTACATAAATAAGCTTCAGTACATATTTACTTGTTTTTGATGTTTGCATTTATGTTTAAATAAAATAATTACGAAATAAATATATATATATATATATATAGTCTTTTTATTTTGTACCAATTCGACTTTCTATTAGGAAACAGGAGGAATTTTTATTAAATCTAGGTATAAATAAATAAAACTGCAGTGTCTGTTTGTAATATTAATGTATACATGGTACATAAACCAAAATAACAATTTTTATCTGTTTATCTGCTTGTTCTGGCTTATCTCTGGAAGGGCTGGGCCGATTTTGACGAGGCTTAAGTAGTTTTATTCCTAAGCTCTACACCGACGAAGTCGCGGGCACAGCTAGTGGTTACTAAAATATTAATGTCACAGTGGCGCAGTAGGACAGCGAATGCGCGATTGTTAAGGGTTCGACGCTCTAGCCCGAGCCCTAAACATATTTTACAGAAAGTAACATAAATCGCAAAGGCTTAAAACATGCATGGTCATTGCGTTCTCAAGGAATTGCTGGTTATTTTAAGTTTCCAACTGGTATGCTGTACAATAACACGCAAGATACAACGTCTCTTAAGTCGTGCAGAAAGCGTTCTGTCGGTATTCTACCGAGGTTTTTCGAGTCTAGGTTTTCTCCTACCCTGCTATTTTTATATATTTATAGGCCGTAACGTATATTTCTCTTTAAAAAAAAGGTAGAAGTAAATTAAAAATAATTAATAAAAAAGATTTTATAAATAAAAATTAACTAATACGGCTAAAACCATAACAAGTCACTAGTATTAAATCAAATGTAATAATTTCACCTAAAACACATAATTTCTTATTAAAACATAATCATTATTTATATACAAATAGCAGTTTACGAGAGCTCAGTCTCTGACACAACCTTGAACAGAATGCTGCGCAATTGTTACGATAAATATTTAAAAAGCATTATATAACTAGCGTTCAGAAAATGTCGGACTCTTGCCCTTGAGAATTGATTGAGAAATATTCACTGTTTTTCTATGGTATGACACATACGTATATATACCTAAGTTTGTATATTATAGTTTGGCAGCCTCTTGGTACGCTTGAATTTGGCTGACTAATAATAAAAGTCGTTAATTATTGTTAAATATGGCGAAGCGGGACAGCGTCTGACTGTAAACGCAAGGGTTGCGAGTGAATTCGAATCCCCGTTACGGAGAATTATATTATAATTGAATTCATCTCCTATAAGACGAAAAGCCGCCAGGATTATTTTCAGGCAGGTGCATATGGATCTATCCATAAGTACTATTAACTAATATAAAACATTGAAATATACATGTATAATATGTGGATAACAGAGGTGCGACTATTAAATACTACTCTTTCTAATGATTCCATTACTTAATATTTCTTGCTTTTTTTTATAAAAGGCCTCCCGCTGGTGTGCCAGGTGGTAAATGTATTTTTTCTATGTACTTTCTTTCTGGAAATGGAGGTGTAATTGCACACCCTTGCACCCCGCGCCCATACGCGGCGTTGAGTTCTGCAACTCTATTCACTCAACAGTTTTGAATTCGGCCGGAAAGTGGAGAGCCGATTGTCTTTACTCTGTGCCAACCTTGCTATGCGACGAATGTATACGACGATCTAGAAAATAAAACATGGATTTTATATATTAAAATTATAATACGTGTATTTTAGTTGAAAAGAAAAGAATTGATAAATAAATCAAATTCATTGTCCTCTGTGAGATCATCAAAAAGTACTACGAACTGTAAAATTTTAATATATACTTACGTATAAGCTTAGGCTCAAAGGGGCTTTTTTTTAATTTACATATCTCGTGCCAGTTCATTATAGTGACACATCATTTTTTTTTTAATTGCTTAGCTTAACACTTGTCTAATGAAACCGAGAAAACGGAAATACTATAAATATAAATATTAAGTAAATAATATTAAATAATGAAATTATTATCAAGTCGTAGACTTAAACTAATCTTGCCAACTGTAGTCATATTTTTTCTAGAGGTTTTCTATATTTAAATAAGTCATAAGTGCCATCTTTAAAAAATAAATTTATTACATATCTTAAAAACTTTTTTTTTAATTTATTTTTTATTACTTTCGCACTCTGTACCAGATATTTAAACGTTCATGTCACTGGTGTACAATTAATTTATTAAGAACCTAGGTATACAAAGTACCAACATGTTTAATATGACTGTATGATTGATTATATTGATTAAATCACTGACCTTTGTTCAAATATATTTATTGTTATGTTTATAACTATTTAGGTTTACAATAAAAATGTTTATTATTGTCTATAATTGTGGCAGTATATGATATTTCTTGATGGGACGCTATTCTTTTCTATTATTATTCCATCACACATCATCATCAAGAGTTGCAATTATGCCTTATATTTACAACTCATAAACAAATAGAAAATTACGTTCCATCCCGGCTCAAAACATTCATAGTGCCTAGAAATAAACTACGAAGATAACAAACAATGAGTAATTTCTACATCGTATGTTTTCGCACAATTTCTAATCAAAACAACAACAAAATAATGACATTGAATATTTGTTTTTCTCTAATATGAATATGCAGGTGGCAAGAGGCGTACTTAGTTTTATTGACATTTCTTTATATACCTACAATAATTTACAGATGCGAAATATATAGACATTGTATAAAAATCTTTATAGCTGTTAATTATTATGTAAACCGAACAAAATTATTATATTTTACGTGATATGTGCATCTGGACATTTCTGGGCCAAAGGTTTTACTTACTCACCCTTCCCGCCACCTCAAGCAGCGCGAGCCCGCTAAGAATGTTTCAGTTGACTTCGGAAGCCGTAGTTTAGAAAAGTATAGCAAAGTGAAATTGCTGGATTCCGCCTATCGGCTATCGTAGTAAAAAGTTCCATGGAAAAAAGTTAATTTGCTAAAACTTAATATAAAGAAATATTTATCAGATAAAAAACACTAAATCAGTATAAAGTAAATTTCTTTCTAAAATATTATCTTAAAACCACAACTAATATGTCGTATCTCATATCTGGCATACTCTACTTCCTTAAACTAATCAAATGATGGGCGTGTTATTGATTGTTTTTATCAAACATCAACCCACATTGTTTGAGCGCAATCTATATAAGTACATTGCAAGCTATATATATAACTAATGTACTTAAAAATAACAGGCGAAGAGTATTTTTTTCTTTATTAATATTCCAAAAGAATAGCTATCGTAGAGATGTAGTTACATTCCCTTGATGTTAACGAAACCGTACATTCTTAATTCGTTCGGCAAATGGATAGAAATTTTACCATGCATTTTTATTGTAAAATTAATTCACATTGTACCTTATATCGATTGAGATCCTATTTAAGTTCTAGCTGTTGCCCGTGACTTTGTCCGCGTAGTAATGAATAACTTTCATACAAAATTGCGACAACTGTTAGACCTTAATGTACGCTGTCATAAAATCCGCTCTTAGCGGAAGTCTACCAACTATAAATGACCTCTCTACAAAATGTTATGTTTGTACGTCAAGCGCTTTTATAATCCTACTAATATTATAAACGCGAAAGTTTAAGAGGATGTTTGTAACTCTTTCACTTAAAAACTACTGAATGGATTTTCATGAAACTTTACAATAATACAGCTTATACATCAGAATAACACATAGGCTACAAGTTATGAAGACATTGTGTGAATTGACCAAAATATCAAGTAAGTATCTTATGTTCAAGCCATTAAAGCCAAAATACTCGTAGTTAACCATTGAAGTCAATAAATTAATATGGTAGTTAGATACTTTAATCGCTTCTGGTATTTAAAGTAGATATAATGTCTTTCACGGATTTCATTCGGACAAATATTATTTTAACCATTGATGGTTGTGTCTGTTTTGCGCATTTTCAAGGCATTAGCAATTTGTTAAAAAGGCATTGTACTTAAAGCTATATTGCTTTAGTTATTAGTTATTTGTTCAGGTTTAGTTAGTGGCAGGTTTTTCTTTTGGTTAGGAGTTACACGTAGATACAAAAAGATACCTACTTCATTATAATTTGAATGATGTAATTAGGTTATTTACCTGCAAATTATTAGAAATTTCTTCGGTTTTATTTTAATTATAGGTTGTAGGTAGTATCTACCTACAACCTATAATTTAAATAAGGACCGAATTTAAATAAGAATTTAAAAAAGGACCAATTTCCTATCGGAAATTGGTCCTTTTTTGGTTGTTTTGGTTCATTTATAATATAATAATGTGAATAACGTAACAGCAATAATAATGTAAAATTTATAATAAAAAATATTTATTGACTCACGGAAGCGTATATACGGTATATACATGAAATACATTTATATACATGAAATACAGGTATATTATACATGAAATACATTTATATACATGAAATACAGGTATATACATGAAATACAGTTATATACATGAAATAGAGCTAGAGCTGCCGAGACACCAGAGCAGTCCCTGGATCGACGTCGATGGTATGCTGAGTATCAAGCATCTCAACGGGCTTCAAAGACACCCGGACAGTTTCAAGCTCGGCGTCTTCAGCAGGCTACTTACATGGCGTCCCAAACAACTACAGAAACCGTTGAAGCTGCTGAAGTTCACAGACGGGCTGTTGCTGATAGGGATTTCCACAGGCGAAGCCTCACGGGGGTCGCTAGTATACCTATATAGATAAATTTTAATTGGAATTATATTTTGTAGTTAATAAATTAATTTGAATTAGTTTTTATTTATTTTTATTGGACTGCAGCTATCTTAAATAAGCGGATGTTATGAACAAAACATAAAAATAATAAATATTAAAGTATAGTGTACTATTTACAAACATTTGATCTGTAACTACTGTGTATATACATACAATAAAACATTACAGCTTTGTATTAATTTATAATAATATTTCCCAGTCATCTGATAAGTAAGACAGCTGTTAGTTTATAATGTTTATAGATGCATTTTATTAAGAAACGAACACTAGATTGAGTGTTGACTATCTCTTCCCTCTATTCTATCTCATATTTCGCCAGAACTCAAGACTTTGCGTTTTGAGTGATAAAACTTAACACATTACCTATATATATATATATGATTGAGAATCGAACTCACAGTGAACATGGGCTGCGCCACGATCGCCTGCAAATTTAAATAGAAGTACGGTAAGCATAAACAATGTAGTCATTGTAGTGATATGTCACTGCGTTCTCCATAATTCATATTACAGTTACCTTTTAGAGACATTCTCGAACTTCACGGAACTATATCTATGGAACTGATATTTGAAATATGTAATGACAAAATGAATACTTGCAAGTAAACAATTTTTTTTGTATAAATCTTACAACCACTTTTTATTACCATTGTACATTGATAATACGAACTATTTTAAATGTGGTGGTAGCACTGAGCGAAAGACATGAGGGATTTCCCTTTTGTTATGTTATTCTAATTTACAAATTAAAAGTAATGTATCATCTTAGAAATCATAGTAATAATTTTGATACTTGAATATTATTTTATTCATTGAAAATTATAAACATTTTTATGGCAGTTTATTTTGTCTTCAGTCAGAGAAGTCAGAAAAAATAGATAAGGCAATGTACGCAAAGGAGAACGGATTGTCTTTAGATACTCAATAAAATATAAACAATAATTTGAACTAGAATAACTAAAAAGTGAAATCTGAAAATGTTCGCTTTCTCTATTCGGTAGCTTAAATTACGCAACTAGTCTAGGCGTGCAATTAGTATACAATAATAGATTAACACAACAAGAAGTAGAAGGTACGTCTTCAAAATTGGAACAGTTACAAACGGTCATACGATGTTTGTTTACAATTCGCAGCATTTTCATTGACCCAACCGAGAGGTGTGTCGAGTGGCGTCACTATACTTTATTGTGATTCGTGATCTAAACGCGAACGCAAACATGTTTTTGCACAACTATAAAACTTCTAACACATCCACGTTTTAGTTCAGTTTATAATTTTCTCTCGTTGAAACACTATCGATTTGATATAATATAAAATAAGTATTAATAATTCGACAATTTATAAACGCGGAAGTGAATATAATAAGGAACTCAGTGACTTGATACGTTTGTTTTGATTTTCTTCAATTGGTAGCATTGATCGTGCGATCTGACGTCATTGCGTCATTTGTCTATTTATGTTATTGGCGAAGTTTTAATATATTTGCCAAGGATTTACGCAAATCAGTAACGTCTCTCAAGCACCGATATCAAGTGTTAGCTTGGCTGGTGATATACGTTTTCTCGAAGCAATTCGTGACACAAGTTGCGAACGTGATTATAGTGCAGTGCAACTTGGTTTATTCGTTAAATAAACTATTCTTGTTATTTTCTTATAATTTATTCAAGTGCTATTTTTATTAAATACTTTGTGTGGAACATTGTTAGCGGTTTAGTGCTGAAAATGTCGTCGTTAGGAGGACAGTGGCGGATTATTCGCCACTACCTTTCTATGAGTAATTTGAACACTGAAGTGGAAAAACTAGTTCAGAAAATTAAACCAGCGACGCCTGAACAATGGGAAAGTAAGTAAAAAAAAATATTATTGTTCATATTTTACATGGTTTGACTATATTATTGTATGTAGTTCAATGTTTAGTTCTTTGAAAACTTACTTTATTTTCTTTATTATCATAGAACTATCACTATGTAGGCTAACAAAAGTGCAATGATTCTTAAGCAGTTAACACAAATAAAGTACAGAATTTTTTTAATTCTATCATTCTATAGAGAAATATAAAATCTAGTAGGTTATTGAACTTCATTTATTGAATGCTGGCAGAACATTTATAAATAGTGACCAATATGTAATAGAATTTATTTTCTTTTATGATTGCAATGTGAGTTCTTTCTAAATATATTTTGCAAAATTCTTGTAGGTTTAATCAAGAAATTTGAAAAGGCAGTGTCAATTAGGCTTGCACATACTGTGGATATTAAGAATGGGGAGCAAACATTGGAACATAAAAACAATGCAACAGTTATTGAAGAGACAGATACAAAAGTCCATAATACAAAAGAAAAAAATGATAAAGAAGATAAAATTAGCCAAGAGGGTCTTACAGTTGGTTCAGAAGCCAAAGAAATTACATTTGAAGGACTTTGGCAAGGGTTAAAATTGAAAAAGGATATACATTTTGGAAAGATATCTGAACCAAGCTGGAAGACAAATAAACCTATCATAACAAAGGTAATAAACTAAACATTAAATGCTTCTATTGGTAATTGGTAATAAGTAATTAATAATAATAAAATATAGGAAAACTATGATGATTACTTTAATAAATAATTTTTTTTACTGTATTATGGGTATGTTAAAGTGTCTTCCAAAGGCTTTGATTTGATTTTAGTAAAAAGTCATGTGCTTTAATTTAAAAAAAAATTTTAAGTGAATCTAAACTTAAGCTTTTGATTCTTCAATTTCTTATATTATGGATGAAAACATATACTATAAAAAAATATTAAAATTAACAAATATTTTAGTAAAACTGTACTTTAGTATCCTTTAAAACAACATGTTTCCACTGAAATAAAATTAATTGGTTGTAAAAATTGTATGTAAAATAAGCTCGGCATGTATTAGCTTTTCTTTTTGATCTTAACCCTTTTTCCCACATAGCAAGGTAGGCTGAGAGAACTTAGTGTCAAGACAACCTATTCTCTATTTTCAGCTCATAATTTGTGAAATTGCGTGTTTAGTAGTGGAACTTAATACTGCACTTTGTCTTGTCACCAGAGTGGAGAAATGAAAATTATTTTAATAAACTGTCCCTGTGGGAAACAAACTCACAACCATTGTGTTATCCCACTGCACCACAATAGCCTATGTCTTAAATGCCTCCTTTCTATATTATCTTTATTTTAAAACACGTATTTTACATGCCAACTTCAGTTGTCCATCATAACAAAACATCATGTACATACAAAAACAAATGATTATTAGATAGTGTCAGTAGTGTTAAATGTTATCTCAGAATTTGTTATCAAAATATACTTATTTATTTTACTGAATCTTATAATATATTTATTATGATTTAATGCAACAGTAACAGATTTAATTTTACTAGTTTTTTTTTATATAATTGAAATTGTTTATATTCTATATATGTAAAAAATTGTATAGAAAATAGTTTATAGAAAGCATATGTGATGGATGTGGGTTTGATTTACACTAGTGACTATATTTTAATTATATTAATTTTTCTGCTCTGGTGGCTTCTAGAAAAAGAGTGAAGCTTAACAAAAAATCGTTTGTTACTTGCATTAAGGATTTTAAATATTTTTAATAAAAGAAATGTTTTTCTTTTATTTCTTATTGCAAATAACTTTTTAATTAGTTATTAGCAAAAAAAATCAGTCACTTATATAACAAATCCAATAAATATCTATATATTAGTCAGATTTTAAAGTATATCTTGTGACAATTTTTAGTGCTTGCATTGATTTTATGAACTGTGCCACAAATTATATTTATTTATAGAACATTTGCTAATATTATATCATATCATATTAGTATTTATTAAATACTTTAAACAAAAAGAATCACTATTTTTTTCATTTTCAGACTTCAATCCATTCCCGTACAGCCTATGTCATATCAGCAATAGTGACAGCAGAAACATCTGAATGCCTTTTAAGGAGAACAGAACATTTTATTGAGCATTTACAACAGTATCCAGAATCTAGAGACTATGCTATAAAGGTATTAAATTTATAGAAATGCAAATTTTTGTACTTTTTAAAATCTTTTTCTTGTTTGAACAGTGTATGAATAACACATTTACAGTTTAAAGATAGAAAAAAATTCAAAATGTTGTTGGCCATTATGGGACATATAAAATGCTTAATCTTTTTTCTTGGTTTAGTTCGACATAGTGTAGCACTTTTCTAGGAGGCTTAGTTCTTAAAAAAGAAATTCTAGGTTTTAATGAAAATAAAATGATAATTCCTCTTTGAGAATTTCTAAATTAATTATTATGTGAAGATATTAGATATAGATAAACTTTAACAATACTTTTTAGTTTTGTATATATTTTTATTTCTTATTTAATTTATTGTTAAAAACTTTAAATTTAGTTATATATATTTGTTTCTTATTTTATAAAAAAGTATTATTGTTTATTATAGGAGGGAGCAGTCAGAGCATTATTGCGGGTACAACACAAGCTTAAGAAAAATGATTTTGAAAGTACAAAGGAAGTTCGAGGCATTGTGAATGAGGTGAGAATTTTAAAATATATTTTTATAATGTTTGAATATATCAATAATTTTAATATGCATTGCTATGATACTTAAAATATTTTACTAACAATAATCTAAGTTTCCTAGTTTCTTAATTACGTATTTTAAATAATGTTTTTTAATATTGTGCCACAGATTATAATATACAGATACATACAAAACTCGAGTCATAATGGCGTATTGAATGGCTAAATTAAAGGCGGATAAATGAAAATATTTTACACCACGATTGTCTGGCTTCATACACTTTGTGAATTTTACATATTCTTGTAACTTATTTTCATTCTTTACCTGCAAAAACAATATCTTTGACTTCCAGGCGTTAGCGTTAATGGGTTATACAGGGCCAACAAAAGGTAGAGGCCCGAACATTCTGTCGATTGACGGTGGGGGCATAAGAGGAATAATCGCCATAGAAATACTAAGGCATTTGGAAAAGCTGACCGGCAGGAAGGTGCAAGATTTGTTCGATTATATAATCGGTGTTAGTACAGGAGCCATAATAGCTGCGGTTATTGGTAGGTAAAAGCTCCTTATATATTTCTATATACATACTAGCCACCTCGCTCCATTGAACCCCTTGTTAATAAAGCTGTTTCATATTTTCGAAGGCCTTGTCGTGAACCAATGAAATTCCTAGAAAAACTTAAAAATAATATTGGTGAAAACCTAGCTGAATTTTTATACCAAGTCTCTCAAGTATCTCTATATTCGTACAAAATTTCATCAAATTCTGTTCAGCGGTATGGCCGTGGTGACTTGAAAGACAGACTTGTGCAAATGTAGGTTTAGTAGTTTCAAATTCCCTTTGAAACGCGCTCTCATTAATGCTCGCCTCCACTACCTCCTTGTTCCACCCGACCAATATAAAATAGTATTGTCTCTTATTTGCAGCGAGTGGTGCGGGGACTTTAGAAACGGCTAATCAAATGTATCTAACACTCTCGAAACAGATGTTTGGAAATACATCTCTTATCGGAGGTCAGTATTGCTTTGTAATGGAATATACTAGCTATGTAGTATGTATGTATAGTATGTTTTTAGTTTCATTATTCTCTCTTATATGTCTGTGAGCACTATTTTGTGATATTTTTTTAAATATATTTAAGTATGTTAAAAAAAAAGATGACGGTTTTTTTTTTTCAGGTACATCCAGATTAGTATGGACTCATTCATACTACGATACGGATGCGTGGGAAAAGCTTCTTCAAGAGAACCTCAAAGATTGTACGCTCACTGAGTGCAATAGACATAATACACCTAAGGTGAGTGTGGGTTCGATTTTCTTAATTTTTTTAAAGTAAAATGTTTTTGTTGTCAATAACATTTTCGTTTTGTACTAGACAAATCTTATGAGATGTACAAAAAGCCAATAATATTTTACAAATGTATAAAATTTATAAAATAAATATTGTACGTGGCCATGTGTATGAAATGCATGTCTGTATAAAGCTACATACACGTTGCCCAGGTAACGCGTCAACTGGACTACTAGTATATTATTAATACATACTATTATTTCATTATTTCCTCGCTTCACGCTTTGTCCCACATAACAGGGTGACAATTGTAAAGACACTTCTCCACTTTCAGCACAAATGCGAATTTTGTTTTACGAGAACGGGGAAATGAAATAAGAGATTTAAATATAATCATTTCGTCGTGTGAGAATTGAACCCACTACTAAATGTATATGTACACACGACACATATACCAGAATAACATTTTTTACAATTTTTGTCTGTCTGTTTGTTCCGGCTAAACTTTGGAATGGACTGGACTGACTTTGACGGGACTTCTACTGGTAGATAGACGATGTTACATACGCTGTTTTAATTTAAATATTCCACACGTGCTTTCAGATGGCGCTAGTGTCGTGCGTAGTGAACTCCGGTTCCCGCTTAGCGCCATTTCTCTTCCGCACGTACGAGTGCGGGTTTCGGGTGCGCTCGGTGTTCTCCGGCAGCAGTCGGGCGCAGCTGTGGCACGCCGTGCGCGCGTCCGCGGCCGCGCCCACCTACTTCACGGAGTTCCGGCTGAATGGCCTGTTGCATCAGGTTGGCTTTTTTTTAATTAGTTGAACTGTGATTTGTGAGTGAGCTGTTGTAACAGGTGGGTATGTTTTTTTTTTTTATTTATTGAGCTCTAGACTACTGAGTACTGAGTCTCCTGTGTGCAGATGAGGCGGATTAATGACTATTCAGTAGACTGCCCTAAATTATGAAAGATTAAGAAACAAAAAAGTAGTTACTATAACGAAACAAATAATATTTTTCACAGGACGGTGGTATAATGGTGAACAATCCGACCGGCGTGGGTCTCCACGAAGCCAAGCTGCTGTTTGGTGCGGACTCAATCAAAAATGGTACTGTCATTTCCGTGGGCACCGGCAGAGCGTTGAACAAGCATCTCGACTACCAGTTGTTGAGTAAGGGGTTGGGGAAAGAAACTTCTGGAACAAGCTGGAAGGACAAGTTCAATAAGATCTTGGATTCTGCTACTGATACTGAAGGTATACAATTTTGTTGGCTTTTTTCGTTTTTGCTTTTGAAGTATAACCATACTTAGTTATATATCAACCAGCCGACCTGCGGCTCTTTGAATGATTATTTGTGGCTCTCGATAAACGTGGCTCCTTTTTTGTTTTGTGTTATTCAATTTTAAATAAAAGGATACCGTTTTTGCATGCTCGAAAGATTTCAAATTTAGAAATATGACTTGGATTATCAAGGAGCTTGTATATGACGTAATAATTTTATATATAAACATCCCGCAACTGAAATAATCATTGAATCTGAACCCGCGTCTCTCGGACCTCTTACCGCTAAGCCATTTGTTCTAATATTTAAGTACTCTTTTTACCTACAGGTGTACATCTAATGCTCAATGATATTCTACCACCCGGCAACTACTACAGATTCAATCCGCCATTAATGGAAGAATGCGCGATGGACGAAATTAACCCGGAAAAATTAGAAAACATGATAACAGACACAATGGCGTATATAAGGAGAAATCAGCACAAGTTCGAACAAGCCGCCGCCATGTTGATCCGGAAACGGACCATTTCTCAGCACATTATGGATTATGTCAACTACAGGGGCCAATTGATGGGAGTTTCTCACGCCAAGTGACAGTTAAAGACCAGCAAGGTTACGGAACTTGCTGAATGAATGGAATTGCATGGGAATGAACGTGTTCAGTGAACCGAATGGTGTCGTTCAATTTTGTTGCTTGTAACGGAAGGAGTTTTGACTTGTGTTGAAGTTGCGTTATCTGGTAGCTTAAGAGAATGATATTGGTGATTGAACGGTTTGAATTAATCAATGGTGGAAGATGTGAATAGTTAAATTACACGCGAGTGTTTTAGCAAAACAGGTTGGCCTAACTTCATTCTATTTAAATATTTCTTTAATAAAAAATTAATATTGACAAGTTCATATTTGTTTAACAGCACTTTAAATCTTTATACATTAATAGAACTGTCAAAATACCTAAATATTACAAATGCACCCGATGGTTGTGTGGGTACGACTCCCATTTGGGGGAATTATATTTCAATTATATTAATTTGTCCACTGTAGTGACGTCACTTGACACGCAATGTCTTGGATTCGAGCGGTGCGTGTATTTTGTTCAAAGTATAACAGTTTAATATTTCGACTTTGGTGCTAACTGCTGGCTCATTTTAGAATTATTGGGTAAATATATTATGTAAATAACTTCTTTTGTATTTCTATATAACATAAGAATAATATGATATTAAAATTTTCAGAATATTTAACTTATATATGTAGATGTAGAAAAAAATATATTTAGTTTAAATTAATTTGTCAGAACTGTAAAGCAGCTTTATATAGACAGTAGGCAAAGAGCTTAATTAGCCATATATACTAATAAAGGTTATTGCATTTAATTATAAAATATTGTATTTTAAATTAATTAATATAGAAATGTTGATATGTAGTAATTTTTTCCTTATATTTGAATAACTTTGATATTGTTAATTAATTGGTTGTGGGTTGGCGGAGACTTTATAAGAAAACTGAGAGCTGCTGTTTTTATCGTTTGTATTTTTGTATGGTTTTAAAATGTTATAAGTATAAAGAAGGCATATTATTCATGTGAAAAACGCTATTGAGTTTCACATTGAAGTAACAGTAAATTGTGATGGCTGCATATAATATTAATTAAAGTAATATATATTCTTTATTTCATAGATTATAATTACTAAAGTTAAAACCTGAACTGGTCATTGTATATTATTCATCTTGAAGTTACACGGCGGTGAAACTTATTATTTAACTCTAAGGGACACGGAGCATGTGGTCATTAGGACAGGTTTGGTTAGAAACAGAAAAATCATATTTGTAGAATAACATAATTTTAATAAATAAGCAATATAATAGATGTTTTGCTCCCTTAAACATTCTCTTATATCTCCACTGTTAATATTATTATATATATATATAGGTTATATAGCACATTTGTACATTGTACATATGTTTCATTCTTAGATAAATTGCTGTTAAACTACTTGACACTTGTCTATACAGCTGTTTCAATAATTTATACTTAATAGAAAAGGACACCATTATAGATATCTGTAAAGTAAATTACAAGAGACTTATAATTAAGTTTTAAATATCAATCGAATATCTTATTACACTTAAGACAGTTTAAACTGTTATATTAGTTTGTGTTACAAAAATATTTAATATTATCGAAATGTTTAATGTACGTACATACATGTTTACACACATTTGTTTTTTTTTGTTGAAATATGTACATACATTATGCATTTGGTAGACACTTACAAAAATAGTTAAATAATTGTTGATTATATTGCTTTTAAGATGGTAGTAGCTGGTCTCTAGTCATTTGTAATTTCTTGAAGAAATAAAAATTAATAATAATTTTTTGCTTTATTTTATACTGCTGCATTAAATTCCCGGGCCCGGGTGGGCCGAGAGTCCGAGTCAAGGTATTGCGTGTTTTGTGCAAAACTCGGGTATTTTCACCAGTGCGGAGAAATGAGAATAATTTAAATATATTGATATCCCCGAGTGGGAATCGGACGCACACCCATCGCGTTTGCATTTAATACACATTAGTAATCTCGTTCACGCCTGAAATACACATTGTATGTAACTTTATACAAGTGTATGTCGAACACATCTTAGTGTGTACTATTTATTTTATTATTCTCATGTAATGTGTAATGCATTATTGTAAAATACGATATAGATCTTCGGCACTCCATTTCCGCATTAAATGTGACACTGCCAAATGTTATACTCAATATAACTATTAATAATCGAAAATACTTCCTTAGTGTATTTTACGGGTTTATTCGTCTAATAATATAAGCAATTATGCAATAAAAGTCCGTAAAGTATTTACATAATTTACTTAATGCAATTCTTAATTATAAAGAAAACTATTAGTGAGTCGTTATAAAGTACTATTTTAATTATTTAATAAAATTAAATATTGCGTACGTTATTAATCTCACTAACTTTACGATATATATATGTATTATTTTGAAAACGAAGTGTCTCGATGCTAGGTGCTTATGGGCACTGCTATGAGGGGAAATCGTGAAGCTGAAAAAATATGTCTCGTATTCTGACTTACGAATCATGCCAAATTGTCCCAGTTGGTCTTGACAGTCTTGACGGTGGGATGTGGGAAGAGGCCACTCTGTCCCTGCTTAATATAAACAATATGTGGCTGCGTCAGGCTGTGTCTGGGCAAGGGATTCGAACCTCGGGTTGCGACCGTCGAAATTGACATAAAACAGACATTCGTTTTAGTATTTTTTATTTGGAATTCAAGTCTGAATTCCAGGACAAGTACACAGAAACAAGATTAAATAATATTAGTGTTAAATCATCGAATAAACCAGAAAGAGGTCATTACGGTATCGACTTTCACTTCTCGGACGATTGTAGCGGGATTTCGAATATTTGACGTTATATTTCGTACACTCAATTATTAATTTATTGGAGTAAATTATGTCGTTCATCCATAGCCGAGATATTGCTTTAGTGTAAGTGAAAAACGCAAATTTTTATTAAAAAATATTTAAAAACGCTTTTCCTAATTAAAAATGTATTACGCTTGCTAGTATATGTGATATAGAGGGATTTGTGAATAGTTTACCCAAAACGGCAGCTCAAAAATTTTACTTATGGTTTATCTTTCAAGGTCAAAGAAACAAAGCTTGCTCAAGTGGGTTATGAAGAATCATTAGTATTCGAAGCACACTTTCTACTCACTGACTAGTTTTGTAACCGCTACATTCAGTGACGCACGTAAACCGTAAGAGCTTGAGCCTTCGATTTTTGATTTAAAAAAGAGTTTGACAGTTCATATTCAGTGGGATTTTGATATTTTTTATAATGAAAAATTGTGGGAAATTGTTAATATTTGTGGTAAGTAAATAAATATTTGAAAAGTATTGTGTTTAAACGTCAGTAAATACATATGGATAAGACTTTTAACGCAATATGTCCTTGTAATAGATGTGTTCAGCAACATATATGTGAAGTTCTGTCTTCGCTACTTTTACTCTTGTAATGTGTGAAGAAAAACATTCTAAAATTTCTAACGTTTCAAATAAATAAATATACATGATTTTAAAACATTTATAATTAAAATTGATTAAAATATATACATGTTTAATATATTTTATATAGTTTCTTTTGCAATTTTTTGCACTTATAGATTATATAATTTGTAAGTGCATGTTAAACTTGATAATGTTATTAACAATCTTTTTATACGCGTTCGAAAAAAAGACTATTGTTATTCGAAATTTTAAATGTTTAACAGAAAATACTTTTAAACAAAAGTTTGAAATTACAAGAGGAGACTCAATAAAATTCATGTTTACAATTTTCTAAGGCAATGTAATATAGTTCTGCTGCTCCCCCACAGATGACAGCACTATTTCGGAGTTCATTATTAGTACTAATTGATATTTACTGAATTTTCCATAAGATGGCAGTAAATAATAATAAACTTATGATTGATAAATCTAATTATTGTTTTTTCCACATGTTACATGTTTGCTGGTAGGATATCTCGCATATTTACATAATCAAGAAACTTAATTTTAAATGTTCTCATTTTAAACTCTTAAATTATTTTACCTCCTCCTCTGTCACCTCTTTAAAAAACTTGAACGCTTGTTAAATTATAATTAAAAGAGCGGCTGTTAAGAGTGTTAAGTGTTTTGCTGGATCTCAAGACTGCCTTTGGAGTCGGTGGTATTGGCAATACTGACATACTGACATTTTAATGTTAATCGAAGATTCATTAAAAATAAAGAATATTTTGATTTTAATTTAAGAAATAAAAAATAGGTGAATTTGCTGCTTAAAATAGCGTACTAGAACATGATTTTAAAGTTCATAAAACTAAATTAGATGCATAATATAATTAATTCGAAGCTATATATATATATATATATATATATAAGCAAATAATAAGCCTTACAGAAACCGCATTTCATACAGCGCTACCTTACATGACGAAATTACGCAATAGAGAATTGCCTGATGTTTGTGGGCTCTAATTTCATACAAGAAAACCCTTGTATCTCATATAAGTATTTTATTCCTTTCCCTGGCTATAGAAAGTATAGTGAAAGTTTCTGTCACTCAATACTTAATATCTCTTAATATATCGATCTTGTATACGATGTCATCGAAAATGTTGAGATATAATAGATTTTTCTAAAAAACCAAGATATCTAAAGTGAAATATTTATTAAATTAAAATAATTTAAATAAAATAGTATCTATCTTTATAATACAACATTAACTAAACTTATATAAAAGAAACGCGGCTATCGTGGCGCAGTGGGACAGCGTCTGACTGTAAGCGCTATTGGTTGTGAGTTCGACTCTCACTCGGAGACATATTTATATTTAAAATATTTTCATTCCCCCGCTCTGGTACCGGATACAAAGCGCGGCATTGATATTCGCCGCCCAACACGCAATATCTCGATTTCGGGCGGAAAATGGAGAACGGAATCTGACACTAGGTTCTCTCCGAGTACCCTGCTACGCGGGAAAAAGCGCGAAGCTGCTATAATAAAAAACGAAAAAAAAACATTGACTTCTTTTTACGAAATGTTTGCGGACAAAAGAGTATACAATTTGTCATAGTAACAGTACCTATATAAGGAGAAGATGTGTAAAAGCCGATATTTATTATAAATGAAGAATTAGAAATACATAAATATTACACACACTAAGATAGTGTGTAGAACATACACTTATGTGTAAAGGCGACATACTGTAGGTATGAAAAATATTTTTAGAAAAACCGTCCAAGCGAAGGCAAAAATGAGCGGGTTCGAATCCTGCTGCGTTCAAACTTTTATACGTTTTCTAAAATCCTTCTTCATATTTGAAGTGAGCCACCACTTGAATGCTATGACACACGTTGCTACGGCAACGCGTATTTTACTCGTCACCGGGGCTACTAGTACTAGTAACTGTTAATATGCTTTTAATTGCAGCTCGTAGTGGTGTTGTCACTTGTCATCACAACTGAGTCAACAGTTCCTCAACCTCGTGCACCAAACTTCCAATATTTTGAAAGGTATTTTTTTTTAAATATGTTTTTCTACTTCACGTCTTATCCCTCACACACCTGGGCACAGTGAAAACTTAGTGGCAAGACACTCCGTTCTCTACTTTGTTCTTGAAATGTATGTCTTAGACTTCGTTGTTTTCGGCCCGAAATCGAGGTATTCCGTGAGGCACTCGACAGAGTGGCGGAACTCAAAGCAGCGCTTTGTCTGTACCAGAGAGGATAAATAAAAATAGTTTAATTATAATACCAGATATGTTCAAAATATATAATAAGTAACATGTTGTGCTCAGACCATTATGGCGCAATGGAGCAACCTCTGACTGCAGTGCTTGTAATTTGGATCACCACTAGAAAAAGAAAAAGGTCAGGTTCTTGATACTCGCTTGAGTAGCACATATACTAAAGAAACCGCTAGGCTGTCTGTCCTCCATGATATGTGGGAAAGAGCCTAAAGCGAAAATAAGGATATCTGTAATAAAAACACTAAAATTGACTAAGTTTAGGATCCTAAGATTATTATTATTACAGATGTGTAATAAGATGTAAATCAGTTCAATCAATTTTAATATTATTTTATTTCAGACCAAAATACCGGTATCCATATTATGATGAAAATGGCAAAGGTAAACTATTATACGGCTACGGAGGACCAGACCTGTATCAGTATAAGTCCTATTCGCCTTTAGAAGGAATACATTAATTTAATAATGTATATTTTTAATATTTAAAATAAATTGCTCAAAATATTAAAGCAGGCGTATGTTATAAATATTTAAAACGTGTTTATTATTTTTTATTTTTTTAATGAAAATCAATATGTTAAGAAGCTTTATAAATCATGTTATTAAATAATTTTTATTAAAATTAATTGTTTTATTGTTAATATTTCGTATTTCAGCTCCACGGTTTTTCCCACATAACGTGTAGTCAGAGAGAGCCTCTGTCAAGACGGAGTGTCTCCTCCTTGTTCTCCTCTTTCCGCCTTATCCGAGACATTGCGTATTGAGTGGCGGAACTCAATGTCGCGCTTAGTCTTTTAACCGTAGCGTAGAAATCAAAATATTTTAAATAAAATCAAATCACTCCCCACAGTGGAAAAGTGGGTTAACCCACAACCATGGAAATATTTATATTATATTAAGAAGATTCAAATGAATAAATTAAATAAATTCAAACTTATGTTTAAACAATGTTTATTCTACAAAGTAAACTTAATTACCTACTTTGTATATACTTACAAATGTCGTAAAAGGCTGTATGGATTGAGAATACTAGAATTATTTTTAAATAAAAGGAAGAATATAAGCAAACATTAATTTCTGTTTTGATTATTCGGAAAATGGCAAAGGTATTTGTCGGTTAATTTTAAAATTATTTATAAAAAAAATTAAAACTTAAATCAAATTGTTAATTAATATTTGTATTGGCTTAAAAAATATAATTATATTTTCAAGCATTTTGTCCTTAATTAGCAGTACTTCCTTAAGGATACAGCACACTGTCACTTCGCGAGGAAACATTATTAATATGCGGAAATTAATCTTTCTTTAAAAAATACCAGCTCATATATTCGAGTGAACCTTGAAACCACTTAGCGCGTACAACAAAACTATTCGCCAACAGTCTATAACTCTTATTTATGTTTACAATATTATCGTCCGAACGCGTATTTCTCTTCATTCGTATTTAAAACTCCATTCTGCAAAAATGTTTTTGAAAGCTTTAATTTTGTTATCAACTTTGGTGTGTTACGAGTGTATTTTATATTCGAATTTTTGGGCGCCATTGTTTAATCCGAGGATTTTGAATTATAAAGTGGACGTGCCTTTTAATCCGGAGGCTGGTAAAAATGCAAGAGAAGATTTTCAGAGAAAATATGGATATAGAGGGGAGAAATTAATTGCTGACTTGGGAAATGGAAAAGGACCTGAAGGTTTTTCTGAAAATAAGGTACAAAAATATATTTAGGCTGTATTTGTAAACCCTTTGCTTAGCTTTGTTATCTTAAAAAAAACAAATAAGCAAAGAATATTTTTTGTTAAATTAAATATTTCTTTTAATTTCATTACAGAACTTTGGTGGAGTCAAATTTTCCTACACTTATAGCGGAGCTGATAAAAATAAAAAGTATGAATATTGAAAGTATTAAAAATTATTTAATATATTTAGTATTATAGTTATTACTTAGTTATTATAATTTAATAAAATAAATAAACTATTATGTTTTCTTGTCTTTTATTTTAGCTTATTAAAAAAAAGGTTTTATCTTTAACTTAATACAGTCCAAATTAAATTCGTCTTTTCTGTGTACTTATATAAAGTACATTGTTCCCTCTTATAAATGCATCTCCATATTTATTCTTAAGTTGCCCATTAACATACTCTTCTGTTTGTTCTAAAGCTATATTCATGTAGCCGTCCAAACATGCTAGTACTCCTGTAAATAATAAATTATATTTTATTTATTTTGTTTACATTTTAAAATGAAATATATTAATATATAAAAGGTTTATTGGCACATATTTAGAAATTTAATACTTTAAATGTTATATCATAGTTGGGATAATTCTGGAGCAGTGGTGGATCATTGTGATGAGTGTGGCATTTGAGTTGTATTTCTATTTGGAGGAATGATTCAATTTAAAATATTTTCATTTCTCTACTCTGGTGTCTAAGACAAAGTGTGGTCTTTAGCTCCAACACTCAATAAGTAATGTGTGTGAGTGTCTTGACAGTAAGTTGTCAGACTATGCTATTATGTTAGTAAATGCATGAAGTTGTAAATAAAAATAAAGTTAGCTTTCTATAGTCATGACACTCCATTACACACTTTGTATGATTTATTAGGTTTTATTACAATTTATTTTATAATACCATTTTATGATTAGTATAAAGAATAACTAAGTTTAAAAAAAAATGAAATATAACTGCAATTAATTCTCAAAGGTACAGGTACAAAAAATTCTTATATTCAAACCATATTTACTGAATTCTCTATTAAATTAATATTTTACTCAAAATATATCATAAAATGTTTGTAACAAAGGTTGACCTTACATTCATCAATAAACACTTGACAGGGCAAATAATGATGAGCATGTTGATGCAATGTTTTACATGCAAATATGTTTAAAGGCAGCAGTATAACCTTAATTTGAGAACTTATAAACATTTACATAGTATATAATGCAGCTAGTTGTAATGTTGTCTTAAGACAATGAATGTGGATTCAAATCTATTCACTTATTGAGTGAATATTTGATTTTGTAATATAGCTGGAATTTGACAAGAAGAACATATTACTTGGAACCCTAATAAAATCTTAAGTTATTCTTGTGATACACATTTAACAATTGTAACCATCATAAGTAAATAAACAGTAAAAACAATATTTTTTTACATAGGAACAACTGGTATTACCATTTATTTTGTGTTTTAATAACCTTCTTGACACTAACAATAGCATATAGGAAGAGAATGTGCTAATAATAATATTTATATTGCAATATAGACGAAATAAAATTAAAGGAAGTGCATTTGTAAATCAAGGTTGCAATGAATTTTACCTCTATAATCGACACCGCTGTTAAGTTTAACGACTACTGGGCGACCGTGAATTTGTTGAATGAATGATGATAAAGCTTCTTTGCGACTCATTTTGATCAATAATAATAAGTTTTTTTATAAACTGTTAAAGTTTATATGCAATTCTTAAAAAGTTATAACTACTATTTGATATTAGCTATGAGAATTAAAATACTTAAAACCGCCTACAAATTTTGCTTTCAATAAAACATGCCTTTTTGCACTTACAGGACACTGACAGTGACTTTGACACTGACAGAATTTTTTATTTTCGTTTAATAACTGAAGTTTACAGATTTTTTTTATTCTTCATACAACGTGACAATGGAGAAGAGATAAATGCTCAACTTGCACGTTCGAAGCGCCGTAACTAAAGAAATTAATTGAACGGGTTTTTTTAATAAAAACACTATTAAATCTTTTTTTACAACATACTTAGTGAATATGGGCCCATAACACCGCTTTTTGTCTCGTCAGAGCGGAGAAATTAAAATAATTTCCATCTAGCCCGCAATCAATCACGTTTATAGTCACACTGAACCACGACGGCTTGATTGATTATTCTCTACCTTAATTAAACATTTAAAAGATGTTTGAAAAAATCATATTCCATCATTTATTCTAAAACGTATAATTTTTTAGTTCATTGGAATAATAATATTTATTTACAATCTGCGTCACAATTCACAACTCACAAGATGTAATTCGGAAAAAAGGAGAGACACTTTCACAACTGGATCATTTCTTAGTGATAACTAAGAAATAAGATTTTTTATTTAAATGCTATGTTTTTAGTGGAATCATTCTAACACTGTTTAACCAAGCCTTTTACTTCTTAACTTTTTTCACCTACAGAAATCTGAAGCAGAAAGCAAGTCTAGTCTGTAGCAAGTAATATGGACCACATAAAATTTTGGATTCATCACATGCACACCCAAAGTGATTATGAACTTCAAAATTTGTAATATGTAAAATTTACATATATAGATCCTTTATAAAAATATTGTATCAATCTATAAACATCTACATTTATAAACTGATTGTAATTTTTCCAGCTTCATTTTTTCCCCGCATATCTGGGTGGGCAGAGAAACTACTGTCAAGACACTCCGTACTCCAAGCAACGCCCGAATTTGAGACAATGCGTGTTAAGTGCCGCCACTTATAGCCGCGTATTGTCTCGTTCACCAAAGCGGTGAAATGAAAATAATTAAACTATAATGATTCCTTCGGTGATTGAGTGAGAATCGAAACCACAACCAATCGCGATTATAGTAGTGACTGACTCTGACTGATTATAGATATGTTTTTTATACATTACATTTGAAGAACAAAAAATATGCATATAAATATATTAAAAACTAGTATCACTATCATACATTTTATTATAATAAGGCAAAATAAAACAAAGTATTTTTTTTATATTCTAATATTCTTGGACTTTTTTAATTTTTTTCCTTAGGTTCAAGAGTCGTCCATATAAATCCATTATAATTATTGAGTTCAGTATCAGTAAGAGGGTAGGGAGTATTGCTTGCTTTATAATAGTCAGATGGGGCATGCATTACAAATTCCATGTATTCTAATTTCCGGGGCAGGTCTTCTTCAGGACCTAGAACAAAATATTTTTACTTGCTAATTAAAACAAAAATATTAAATAAAAAAATAATATTCTCTTTTATACTCTAAGCTAAAATATTAGTTTTAATGGAAAAAGTAAAATGTCATATATTGTTCTTTTTGGTAAACATTGCACTTTTATTTTCTAAATTATCATGTAACATGTTTCTAATATAATAATCCCACTTAAATATTAGTAGTTGTTTAAAAATTTACTTTTAATACCTGTATAGCAGGGTAGTCAGACCAAACCAAGTGTCAAGACACTCCATTCTAAACTATCTGCCCGGAATAAAGACATTGCAATATAAATAATTTGAATATAATCATTTCCTGTACTGGGAAGCAAACCCACAACCAATCATGTTATCATTTGGATGTAGTCCCACACGCACAAAAACTTTTTAAATTAATTAATTATCACAAATATCTACATACCTATAATATATGTAGCTGGATCGAATCCTTTTTCTGGAGGTGGACTAGCTTTTGTTGGTAACAACCAGGTTATAACAGCACTTTTCTCACAATATTGGTCTGTTAAAAATCCTCTGATTTGAGCATAATATGTACCTCCATTAACATCTATCATGGACACAATGTCACCAACTTGCATATATGTGCCCTTAAAAGTATAATAAGAAATTTTATAATAATTCAATACATAATCTAATAGATTGTTATTATATTATTAGCAAGTAAAATGATTTTTTTTATTACTCGGCTACATTTGTCTTACATAACTGCAAAGTTATCCAAGTCAATAGTTACATACCTTAAAAAACAAATAATCACTTGTAACAACAGTAGCAGTTGCCGTTGGAGCTTTCAGAGGTTGTCTCTTGAAGATACTCCTGCGGCCTCTCCCACGAGGCGCCGTGGGCTTCGATGGCACCGTAGCTTGGTTTTTAGTTTTATATCGCGTTGATCGCGTACTTTTTCTAGTGCCTCTGCTAGTCGCTTTTGCAGGAGTAGTTTCGCCCTCGTTCCTGCCATTTTTACTATCAACTACCTCTTTTGCGTCTTTTTTATCTTCAGTTCTTACTGAGCTAGCCTCTGATTTTATCTTTTTATTCACCGTGTTTGCTAAGTGACATTCGTTGCATATTTGACCGTTTTCTGCGCTCCGCCACAGAAATGAATCATTTGTATTGCACTGAACACATGTAGGGTTAGGCATTTTTAGTAAATAACGTCGAGTTCAAAAGCAAATGACAGTCAGTTTATTTAATAATTCACAACAAACTACATAAACAAATAGTCAACTGAACTCTGAGTTTGGTAAAATTAAGTTATTGTCAAATTGACAGATAAATTATTAAATACAATAGACATAATTTTTGAACGAAAGATATATTATACTATATTTTTAGTATTTTTAATTTACAAATATATAAATTAAATTAGATTTATTAAAATATTTTTGTCTTAATTAAATTATATTTTTTATTATGTTTTTATGATGTGAGGTATAAAAATAACTGACTTCAATACACTTATAACGCCATTTACCACCAAGAATCTATTAAATATAATGCGACGAAAAAAAAACAAACGAACAAAAGGAAAGTTCCTACTGACGACCTAGCGTTTGATTTGCATATAAATCTCGTTTTGGTGAATAATTGCCTGTATCTAGTTACTTGTCGTTTGGATTTATTTTACGGATATTTTACGGCATTTTGTCAAGTTTAATTTATTACGTACAAACATCACATGCATAGATTTATTTCTCGATTTCAGATTGCATGGATTTATGTATCAGTGGGAAATGTCCATTTAAATTTAGGTACAATTAATGCACCAAAACGAATGTGGCGCAATGTAGTGCAATTTTTTTGTAAGGCAATATATTGTCATTTGTAAGTTTGTACGAATAAATATTTTCGGTCGCTAGCCGAAAGCTATTTCCCTAAAAAATAGATAATAATAAAATAATTTATATTTTTAACCATAATAAAACAGTAAAAACAGAACGGGCACATCTTCAATATTACTGGACGGGTTAGAATGAAACTTTTTTTGTTGTATAGCTTTTAAGCTTAGACAGGACTTAGGCTTTAATTGATCTGATGTAGAACTTCAAATAGCTATATTATAAGATATAAGTAAATTGCGCAAGACTAAATATGTTCAACGTGATGGCCATCTTGGTGCAAAAGTTCATAAAGTTCACGCAAACGACATCTGTTGTGGGCATCTATTAGTTTGTAAAAAATAGAAACAGTTCGCAACTAATGACGGTTGACTAAAATGATGATAACTTTTTACATTGCTTACGGCGCTTGGACGTGCATTTTTATCTTGATGTTTGATTTAAACTGCGTGAAATCTAGATTATGTTCATTACATACTACAACGTATTTTTTGTTATTCATTGAGTAATTCTTTTACACGCACACACAAAGAAACACACGGGCGCCCATCGCGTTGCAGAAAGAGGCGGCAGTGAAGGCCTTCTACGCATGTATAATTGATGGAGCATACATATTTTTAGTCACCAAATACTTTTAAAAAAATATTTGTTCAATTTTAAAATGTCATATTTTGGCCTCTGAATAAAGTTAGTTTGTTTTTAATTTCGCTCGTCTTTTAAATTAAACAAGTTGGATTAAAACTAAAACTAAATAGTAAATTGAAGATTTTGCGGTTTGGTAAATAATTTTTGACGATTGAGGTCTTGTAGTTATAATTTCGCTAAAATTGTTTCAGCAATGTGATCGAGAAAGTGAAACACACCAACTTATTTTTATATATATTTTTAGTACCCATAGAAATTGCACCATTTGTTCAATATAACAATATTGTACTATGATAAGAAACTACGGAATATCTAACAAACGTTCCAAAATTAAAGTCTCGTCATTAAAAGTTTTTGACACATGAATTTCATTTAGGACTGACTGAAATGACAAGTCCTTTGAAATAACTTTTAACGAAGCCAGACATTTTGCTTAGATATATATAGAGTTGTGTTATAGAACTAGTAATAATATATATAAGTATATAAGGAATATTCTATTTTGTTCACCATAGAATGTAGAGGCCATCGTGGCGCAGCGGGGCTACGCATGACTTACTGTAAAAGCGATTGGCCGTGGGTTTGATTTCAACTCGGAGGAATTATTATTTTTTATTTCCCCGCTCTAGGTTCCACCTAAGACAAAGCGCCGCATTGAGTTCCGCAGCTTTATTAGATATATTTTTCGCGATTTATTATATGTCAGATGTCATAGAGTATCAACCCAAAATATATTAAATTTGGCAAGTTATTATTAATCACATACCTAATATGGTTGTACTTTTAATCAATATTGTTTTATACCATATGGTCAGCAGGTTATTTTTGTCTATTTCGAAAAAGAAATGAAAAACGGGAAGATTAAAGAAAATACGTTTTTCTTGTCAGTATGTTTTTAAATTTATTTAATAGTTAAATTTTTTTAAAAATTTCTTTTAGCTTCTGGATTCTACCGCATGTCAGTCAGAAAGAATCTAAGGCACTCAGTTCTGCATTCTGCATTTTCCGCCCAAATTCGAGACATTGAGTTTTGAGTGGCGGAATTCAACGCCGTGCTTTGTCTTACACCAGAGTAAAGAAATAGACTATATATAATACTCGAAGTGGGGATCGAACCCACAACCAAACGCGTTTACATTGTCCCACGACGGCCTCAAATTATTATATTGGAAAGAGAAATATATTTTTTTATATGGAAGTCAAATGTTACAATAAAACAATAAGTACACGTGAAAAAAGGTTTATTTAAAATTCATCATTATCGTGATATGAATAAGTTAGGTCTTAATATACGGAATGCGTTATTAAGTACTTAGTTATATTAATGATAAGTGCTACTTTTGATGTTCGTACAAATTATTAATACTAATGAGATTATTGTAAAATATTTATAGTTTTAACACGCCTTTATTAACTTTATATGTATATATCAATGTAAGAAACTTTTGGAACGCCATATTGATCACTTTTGAGCTAGAATATTTTCATAGCGCGAACTTGATGTCCTTTCCAGGATGAGAAAATAATTTTAAGCGGGTTTCATTATTTTTTTACACTAATTAGTCATTAAGTATGCGTGCCGCAGTCATGTATTAATAATAAAAAAAAAAAAACAAATATACTTAAGTAAACGAGAGTTAAAAATATCGCTAAATTCTATACACGTGAAAAAAGGTGAATTATAGTGAAAGTTACAAAGTGGCATATTACATATACATTTACCATATTGTCTTATTTATGAAGAATCATGACATATGTGTTTATGAGTAATATAATATAATGTTGAAAATTCAATTAAACCTAAACTTTTAGGCAACGACTTATGGCTTGTATATTTTAGAAGTTATAGGTTAATTTACAATGGAAATGTGTTTTTAATATATATATATTTTTAATCTAAAACTTATTATAATTTTATTTGATTACGATAAACGTCTATAATTAGAAAAATGCCCTTATGTTTAACCAATAAATAGCAACACATGTTATTTTAATACAACAAATTTAAAATATTAAAAAAACTATTACAAATTAGACGGACAGTGTAACATGACCCTAATTTGAATCACGATACAAATTTACACTGCATATTGAAAAACACAATCAAATTTATAATAATTTACACAACACTTAGGCCACTTGCACACTCAAGCTGACCTTAGAAATGAAAATTAATTCACAAGTCCATTTGATTCATATAGTTCAACTACTCGACGAGAGATGGGGTTCATTTACAAACATGCACTTCGTGCTTGGTGACACACTTGTCGCAAGACACTCTACAACACCAGTGGAATCTGCAGTGACATTTGGTTTCCTCTTCAGTCCTCACTGTGTTATAGCCGCGACCACAGCACACAGTTTCACAGCCGTCTTCGCCTGTAAATTAGAAATACATATCTCGATTATCTACATATTAATTAATCGCGTTGACAGCCTTTGAATGTATTTGCGATTGGTTGTGGGTTCGATTCCCACTCGGGGGAATGATTATACTTATATTTTATTCATTTCTTCGCTCTCGTACCCAATACAAAGCGCGACGTTGAGTTCCGCCTCTTAGCACACTATGTTTCGATTTCAAAGGGAAAGTGGAGAATGGAGTGCCTTGACACTAGGTTCTCTCGGACTATGCCTATATTCCTGTTATGCAGGGAAAAGGGAACTATGGGATCCTCCAGAAATAGTAATAATAGGTGCGTGAAGAAAAAAAATGGGTATACATATTGCGATATATATTATGCGGAAGTTTGTACGGAGAAATGTAATGCATTAGAAACAGATTGAATTAGTAAATAAATATAACACACACATTCATACATGTTTGAATAAAATATTATAAGCGTCGCTAAGGCAACGCTTATTTTACGCGCCAACGAGGCATTAGTTACTAATAAAATATTAACCGTGATAAAATAAAATAGTATGAGTGTATAAAATTTTCGAATAAATCTGACTAATGAAAAAAATAACCAATATTTAGTTTAGGTTACCTCTAGAAGTCCTATTACAATGTCTTCCATGAGTGCCAAACGACCCTGTTGTGATATCAGGCTCACAGTACGAGGGTGAGGCCTCGAGAAAAACTAGCTCTGACTTTCGGGGCTGCCTGCCTATACCTGCGTTTTGCCTCGTCCTGTAAACAAACATTTAAAAAAATAACGTTTTATATTACTTTATAAAACTGTTTTTTTTCTTTAATTACAATTTCCACCACGGCGCAGTGAGAAGAGAGCGTCAAAGTGTTAACGTGATTGTTACAGGTTAAATTCCCAATTGGGGAAATTATTATATTTACATCATTTTCATTGTCAAGTAAATGTGCAGCTCTCAGTGATTCAAAAGAAGGTGGAGATATACCAATAGGAACATTTTGAATAGACATCAATATTCTTTACAAGTAATTCCAATAAGTAATTCCCAAATAATTTGACAGCTAAATTTATATATATTTATACTGTGACATTAATCATTATATAAAAAGTTTTTGAATAAATTTTAAACACAAACAAAATATATCTTGTGAAAAAAAGTTTCTATGATATGATATTTGATTTATGCTACTCATTGCGTAGGTCCCGAGTTCAATTCCACTCATTTAATTTCTATGGAAACATTTGTTTTGGCTTGGTTTAGCAAAAGTGCATAATTTTCATTAGTGAGCACGTATTGTGGCGCAGACCGCATGTTGAGCTAGAGTTCGGAGATCGAAAGTTAGAGGGCGTATATTTGATCAATTATATTCATTTCTGATTGCGACACTCGGTTAGTTGTCCGACTGATGTTAGAAAAAGACTGGTACTGGACGTTACATGGACGGTTTCTAAGAGGCGCGGGTTCACCCGCTACGTTACAATTTTTATACGTTTTTATATTGTGAGTGTGTGAATTACACTAAAAATATTAAACAATTGTTAATAATATGTCAGTTAAGAGCCTAGGTTTGAATCCAAATTGAGGTTAGGAGTTTTAAGGAGTTTAGCCACAGATATACCGCTGTTTAAGTCAAATTTCATCAATTAAAAAAAATAATGTATTTAAAATCAAAAATGAAAATAACAAGAAATCCTTACTTACCAAAGTACTAGTTACTAACTATGCACTAGACCAATAGGAAAGACAATCAGCCATAAATTATAAATTTATTATTTTTATAAATCAATATCGACATCAATCACAGCTGACCTTGGAGATTTTAATTGCTTGCGAGTATCTCATATAAAACGTTAGTGTATTTTTTAAACATCAAGTATCACATTTTTTATAATTTAATTCAACTATTTTTTATGAATTTTAATATATTTTTATAAGTGGAAAGAAATATGAAAATAACGATTTAGGTACATTTATAGCTTAACAGTCTGACCACATGTAATATTTTCACATACCGTCGACCTGTACAGTAGCTAAGCACGCGACTACGTCCGCGTGGTATTCTAAAATTAAAGTAGCCTGAGTAACTCCTCATTACATCAGCTATCTGCTAGGGAAAGTCCTGTCAAAATCGGTCCAGCCGTGTCAGAGATTAGCCTTCCGGCTAACAGACTCAAATTGTAAATGGATTTTAGGATATGTACCGTGTCATTCATATGCATTTAGTTATTTTAATATTGCAAATAGACACCCCAATTTTATTTATTTCTATAGATTGTTCTATACTTTCTGCTACTATGTCCACTATATGGACGATATAGAAGAGAGGGATCTAACCCAAACCTAAGAGAGGGGCAAAATAAACTTTGTAATATGTTTCAATTACATAAGTCCATTTGGAAGTTCATTTTCAGAAAACTTATAAAAAATTTAATGTGGCGGGACTCGTATCCGCGCGTCTTGGAAACTGTCTAAGCGCACTGACCGTGAAACCCTACGTTCTATGCAGTACGTCGTCGTCGTCGTCGTCGTCGCAGTACGTCGAAATTCTTATATGTTTCTTATATATTAAACTGTTATAGCATCTGTAAGTTTTAAACAAATGTCGTTTTAGATTAAATTTTATTCACGTCCAATAATTTTTTTTTTAATATTAGTCTTATTATATATTTTTAACATTTTTTAAAGTGTTATACTCACACACTCAAGAAATTGAAAAACATCTTTAGAAAACTTAGTCAAATTAGATTTTTCTAAGAATTCTATTATATACTTTAAAATGATTTAAAATGAGACACAGGTAGACTCGCACATAAATAGATAGACGGCGAGTTTAAAGTTTCAAGTGTAAAGTTTCATTTGAAATATATAAAATGTTAAAAGTTCTTTAAAACATAACAGCCAAAAACATTAATAGTATAAATATTTTATTCCACTTTTCGCCTAAAATAAAGAAGCGGAAATCAGCGCCGCGCTTTGTTTATTTTACGAACTCGTTTAGATGTATGTATAAGATTCAGCGATCAGATTAAATTATTTTAAATGTGAATAGTATGACTAAAATATATTTAATTTATTATATTTATATGCCATATAGTGTAATTTACTTTGCGACTTGTAACAGGTGGGAATGTATGCGTCATTGTCCGTCATCCGGTTGGTCTTATCTTTTACTATGCCAATGAAAACCCAAACCCAAAGTCATTTTTTTCACGTAAACGCTTTTTCCCGCATAGCAGGGTAGTGTCAAGACACTCCACTTACCACCCGAATTCGAGACATTGCGCGTTGAGTCTTAGACACCAGAGAAATGAAAGTATTTTTTTAAATATAATCATTCCCCTGAGTAAGAATAGAATCCACAACCAATTGCGTTCACGGTTAGACGTTAACACACTGCACCACGATGGCCTCTATTATTAATTATAGTTTAAATATACATATTTATTATTTAGTACGATCCTAAATTTCGTCTGTAAAACCTTCCATATCTTGTATTTTCGCCATTGTTGGAAATATGCAAATTATTTCTTAGCAATATTTATTCGTAGTAATCTTTTAATTAATATTATAATTTCAAAAAACAATTATTGGGGACATTTATCAATATAATACAACCCTATTTTTATTTTTTTCCCGTTTATCTGTTTGTCTCTGCGTTTGTGCAAGCTAATCTCAGAAATGGCTTAACCGATTTAAATGCAGTATTGATTATTATATTTTCGTAAGCTTCCCTTAACATGTAGTGTTTATTTCATTTCAATCGGTTTATAAATAAGAAAGTTACAACCACTTAAATAAAAAATTGGGCAAGAACTAGTTTAGTCGTGTAGTTGACGCAGGCGAAACCGCCAGCGGGTTGCTAGTGTAATTAGCCAAATTTATATGATATTGATTGATATAAGAATATTTAAAAATGAATGGTCAAAAGATAAAGAAAGAAATAAATGTTTTTTATCCCTATCCCTTTTCTTTCATAAACTAAATGTCTTGTATTGGCTAGATTTTTGTGATAAACGTTAAGCAAATGTTTGATGATATAAACTATTAAATATAATCTGATAATTAATTTATTCAAACATCTGCCACTATTGTTGGAGTTTGATTCTTTTCGAAGAATGCTTAATTTAAAAAGTATTTTAATTTCTTTGACGTGGTAAACAAATGTAACCTTCTTTTATTCATACTACCTTCTTCTATTAACTTACCTTCGTATTACAAGATGCGTCTGGGGCGCGTGTATAGCGGGCGGCGGATGAGTTGTGACCAGTCGGGCTCTATGATACTTCTCACGTAGAGCCGCGCCCACCGCTCTGAACGGCGGAAGAGCTCGCCAGCAAGTCCGGACGGCACAGGAACCCGACACACCGTGGCATTTGCACTCACGTCGCACTAAATCTTTTACCATCTGGCGAGGAGACAATTTCATATTTATATAGTAAATTAAACAAAAAATAATAACCTTGGACCGCCTTGGTATGGAAAAATAGATAAATGACAAATTAGTGCCCAATCATTTTGTATCATGAAAGACCAAAGTCTTTGAAAGAACATCTTAATACGTTTTCATATATCATTACACATTTGAGATAAAATAGAGCCATTTTCATTGCTTAGTAGATAAATCAATGAAAATTATACAAAAATCAAATTTTAAATTGATTTCTGGACTTCAAAAACTTTATATTCTGCTCATGTTATAGCTTAGTTATGCAAAGTTTTTTACTTAGCAAGTGATAATGTGTAAAAGCATCGCTACTGGAACTGCAATTAAGAAAATTACGTTAATAATCGACATCATTTCCTTTAAACTCGTTTATCGCATCTTCGCAAATTATATATATATATATATATATACTTGTTATTTAGCGCTTACATACATATATAAATACAGACCATGTTAAAGTTAGACGATGAATTTTATACAAGAGCTTTACCTACATTTTTAGAAAACGTAAAAATGTTTCAAGTTCGAACGCATGGACGCATAGCTTAGCGGTCAGAGCGAGAAACCGTCCGTTTCTAAGACCCCTACCGGTTCAAGTACCGCTACGTTTTAAATTTTTCGTTTTCTAAAAATGTTTTTCATATACTAAGACCAATTTTACATATTTTCGGGATAAATTTCCTAAAACCCTTCCTGTTTTAGTAAAATTTGATAAAATACTTTGTAAAGAGTATATATAATATATATAATACTATAAAATATAAAAAAATAGTATTCCTTGTAAGGTAGTTTAAATAATAATAAATGCAAATAATGGTAGTTGCAACTGTGTATAAATAAGTCATTTGCCGTTCTCAGTTACATACTTTGATTTAAATGCAAATGTAAAAAAGCAGTATCACGCTATTTCCCGCTTAGACAATATTAAGCGAAGCTAACTCCTCCTTACGCTCGCCTCAATACACTCTGTTCTCCATTTTTTGTCCGAACTTAAGACATTTCGTGTTAAACGGCGGAACTCAACGCCACTTTGTTTTACCTGAGCGGAAAAATAAAAATAATTTAGATATAAAAATCCGCGTAATGGAAATTGAACCATCAACAAATCGCGTTTCCAGTAAATACCAAGAAATTCTGCAGTACGTCAAAATGAACAAACGGTCAATTGATAATACGAGAAGAATGTATTAAATGGGCAAATGCATCGTCATTTTACATTTACATCATAACTCTGTGTACCGCAATAACGAAATGATTTTGTCTTCAGGCCCTTCTCCTTAGAGATTGACTATTTTTATTAGATACTAGAGTTGACTGCCGATTTTACTTGCATCTATTATTGTATTTATTTCTAATTGTTGCACGGTGGGACAGCTTTTAACTGTCAACTGATTGGTCGTAGGTTCGATTTGCACTCAGGGGAATGATTATGTTTATTAATTTTTCGGGTCTTAATTTTTTTATTGCGTGTCGAGTTCAATGTCTCGAGTTCGGGCGGAAAGTGTAGAACGGAGTGTCTTGACACTAGGTTATATCTACCTACTTTGCTAAGCGGGTCATTCCCGCATATTTTCACGCTTTTGCGTGAAGCCGAAAAAAAGTATTAAAAAGGTTTATAATGCCAGATTTTTATAAAATATTTTAGAAATGTAAGCAACGTTTACGATATGGACTATGTTTTTATTTAAAATATTTCTAAAAAGCTGTAACAAATATTCTATACGTAAATAAATAAAATAATCGTGTAAAATTATAAAATTAAAGTCTTTTAAAATCATAGTTTATTTATGAAAAAAATTATTAATACTTTTGAACATTAAGACTTCTTAAAAATAGAACTACAATTATTTTCAGCAGGTTAATCAAGGCGAACCATTGTCAAGGTACTCCGTTTTCCAATTTCCGCCCCAAATCGAGACATTGCTTATTTCGTGGCGGAACTTAACGCCGCGCTTTGTCCTACCCGAGCGGAGAAGTGAACATATTTTTAATATAAATATTTACCCGACTGGGCATCGAACCTACAACCATTCACGTTTACTCATGACTGACTGAGATGCTGTCCTACTGACAGTGACTGACACCCTCAGACGTTGATTACCAGCAACATTACAATAACTATGAATTCAACAATAGGTTGATTATACAAACAAAAAGAACACTAAAAGCTTGTACCCTTCTCGTTCATTTTCAACAATATAATTTCGAATCAGTATTCGGTATCAAATGTTTTAAACTCGTTCTTTACATAATCACCCGAAATTTATTATAATAATATTAGATTCAACACTAAATTATACCTCACAGGGCAGTTAAATCAACATAACTGTCTTGCTTTGGAGATTTTTGCAGATACAGCATTTTGCATTTGCAAACCTATAATCTTTGGGTGTTTTCTCAAAACGACTACTTGGTATAATATCGTTGAAATATGCTAAAATGCGTGTGAGTCCAAATCACGATGCGCAAATCTCCTCGGGGCAAATGGTGGCCCTTGTTCCGAACAATATGTAATTGGACCCCCCGGCTCGCTTCGAGGAAAGCCATGGAAAATTTCTATGATATGTGATTAGGGCCAATATGTTTGTGAGAACTGGGGATATTTTAAAATACTATGTAATCTGAGGTCCTCGTGGCAAAGTTAGACGGTGTCTTAATGTAAACTATCTAATTAGTAAGGATAAGCCTCACTAAAGATCAAACCGAATATAACAATATGTTAAAAAATTACAAAAAAAGAACCTTCACAGTATATTTTTTCTTACTTTCTCATACTCATACCTTCTTCAAGCTTCACGCTTCTACCCGCATAGCAGGGTAGACAGAGAGAACCGAGTGTCGAGACACTTTGTTCTCCGCTTTCCGACCGAAACCTAGACATTGTGTTGTGAACTGCGAAATTCAACGACACGGTTTACCGCGTTAGAGCGGACAAATTTAAATATTTTTTTCTTCTAATCTTTTTTATGAATGGGAATCGAACCCCATTGCGTTTACAGTTAGACTCTGCCCCAGTGTGCCACGAAGGACTCAATTTATTCATCAACAACATTCGTGATGTAATATATACATATTTCTATTTATAAATCTACATACTAATTATGTTTAATTTTTATTTTTTCACCACCGAACCGTTTATCATTATAACAGCTTCTTTTCGGTTTAAAGGTTGCCTGGAAGAGATGGCTAAGTAGCTATAAGACCGCCTTTTGTACATTCCTTTTTTTTAATGTGATTCGTACCTGTTGTTTTTGTCAATGTAATGTGGTGTGCAAATAAATAACTAAACAAATAAACTAAAGTCGATTTCGTATCTGAAATTAGAAGGAAAGTTCAGTTAACATAAATTTTGTCTATTTAAGTTAAATACTATTACAGTAAAAATACTTCCATATATTTTTTAATACTTTAAAGTGTTTAATTTTAGAAAATTATACACATGGTCCTAACCAGCAGTTAAAGAAATTGGTTCAGCATTACAAAAAACTATGGTAATATGTGTATTACGCGAAGTGGATGTCATTTGAATGGGAAAAGATTGCTCATTAATACAAACTAGCGATTTGTCTGAATACACCAATTGAAATGGAGATCTGTATAAACAGCGGACTGCATAAATAGAAATAATGTTAGATGGAACGGCCTTTAATTACGATAATGATGGTACCATAGCAGTATGGTGGCATGTAATGTCGTATTTCTATATTAAGTAGTAATTGTTTTTAATATTCCAAAACGGTATTAACACACTTCAAAAATTGTACAATATGTCTTTTTCAATTTAATATATTATGAATAAATGTTAAAAAAGAAATATTTAATAAATAGCATTCTCTCTTACCAAACGATTGTTCGTAGAATACTCTTTGGGTAGCAGAAATTTGTAAAAATCTCTCTACATAGATACTAACAACAAATATAAATTGTAATAAAGTGTATAAGAGTTTCGACGTAGCTGGATCGCATGGCGGCCAGAGCGCTTGAACGGTTGTCAAGAGGCGCGGGATCAAATCCCGCTGTGTTCCAATATTTATACGTTTTCTAAATATGTCTTTTTGTACGATTTCCTAATTGTACGATTAAAACTTTAAAAAATGTTAAAAAAGAAATTGTACAATATTTTTAGAAATTGGAATTTATTAAAATGTTACATTTAAGCCCATTACGCATACATGTAGGTCACAAATTCTGGGCACTGCCCGAACTAGCATTTGTTTCTGTTCCCTAATTAGACCGGTGAGTTTGGCTTCTGACACCTTATATACTCGCTTAAAGTCAATTTTCACGAAGTTTTCCCTGCCTCGCAAATTCATTAGATTATAAATATAATGCGAAAAATATTTTTTTATTATGCATTTAATATAACCGTAATGATTAAGATACAAAACAGAAAAATTGTCTTGAGTTTGCTAATGTAAGTACATACATACATATACATTTCTATTTATAGGGAACCTGTAACTAGATTAACTTATATCGATATCGATATAGCGCTCATCAGATATATTTAATCCGGAAACCTTATATCTTAATATTCAATTGATTAAATCATTAGAATCAAATAGCAGAAATAAATGCTAGAAGACATAATCTTGTCAGAAGCTTAAAGGTTTACTAGGTCTTATGATGAATTTCACTAAAGAAAAAATTATGGTTACCGTTAGACTTGGCAATACCTCGCTCACCTTCCTGCCCACTCTGTTATTGTGCAAGTTCATTAAGCTCCTCGCATCAGCTTCCATTTCTCTGGAGTCTAGGAATCGTCGGGAGAACCTCGCGCCGTAAGCTGCCTCACCACATCCGCCCCATTGAAATTGCTCGGTAGGGCTTGGTGATCGGCGTCTGATATAGAAAAAATACAATTTGAAATGTATTGCAGAATTCTGTGCTTGTTACAATGGTTAGACATACAATCTAACCATATATGATTATAAGGGATAGTTATTATATAACAGTATGTATATTTTGGGAATGTTAATCATATGGCTTAGTAAATTAAAATTTCATGCACTCATTTCTATTGCATACGTAGAATCCAATTTTTAACTTTCCCTCTCAGTACGACCCTACACTACCCAAAAATCTGCATACCAAATATTACAAATATTACAAACAGACGACTCCAATTTTATTTATTTGTCGATTAGATATCAGAAACTAAGTAAAGGTGGCAACTAGTTGAAACAATTTATTGTTTAATTTTTTATACACTTATATAATTACTTTACACATTTAAAACACAGACTTTTGCATCGACACACGATTGACAACGATGCCTATGTAAGGCCGTATGATGGCGTACTAAACTAATCCAAATCTTCCCCCAACATCCCTCCCACTCTTTACGAAAATTATGTTAGTATTATGAATTTATTCATAGTAAATGTAATAACTCAGATAAGCGATTAGTTTACAGTTAATTTACTAACCTAACTAAAAATTAAATATATAAGTAAATATTTTTTTACCTATTAGATGTACATCCGCAGGCGGGCAGATCGCCGCGCGCGCACGCCGTGCTCAACGCGTGGGTCACTCCGGCGGACGTTATGGCGTACGTGAATGCTGCCTCTCTGGTTGCTAAGAATACAAAGTTATAAGTACATTAAATGTCAAAGTTCTTGAAAATATAATTAAATATATATTAGTATTTGCAGTGCGGAGCGGAGTGTCTTGGCACCAGGTTCTCTCTGACTCGACTTCGACTTCGACTTCGACTTCGTGCGTGAGAAAGCATGAAGCTGTTGTTCTTGTTGTTGTATTAATAGTATTTCCAAAGAGAAGATAGCTTCTCTTGGAGGCGCTTGGAGGCGCTTGGTACAGCGTGTGTCTGTAAATACGATTGGTTGAAGGTTCGATTTGCACTTGGGGGAGCGATTATATTGAAATTGTATATGCCACTCAATACGAAATTCTTGAATTTGGGGTACATTGGAGTATAGAATTTGGGTAATAGGTTTTCTCTGACTACCTTACTATGCTGAGAATTTTGTAAAATCTAGTAACATTGATTGATAAAATATTTAAAAAAGGGCACCCACTAAAAATCGGGGACTTATGTTTTGAACATGAATCACTTATATACATATAATATATTGACAAATGAAAGGAAGGATACTCAGAAGTCGCGTGCAGAGCAGATGGTCTGACCGACTGAAAAATCCATCACACAAATCTTTTACAATTTACTGACATTCCAACTGACAGCCGTTGAAGACAGTTCGTCCGTTCCAGACTCGTTCGACGACTCGACTCGTTCGACGTTCCATCTACCATGCACCATTCCTCAAACATGAAGTACTGACCACAGAGAGAGATATAGTCAATTGCAGAATTGACTTCAATATTTTAGATGCATAAATTTATAAGCTTATTGGAGCGGAGACATAAAAAAAAATATATATAATCGTGGGCAGAGGCTCTTGGTTGAGAGCGTGATACACGCTTGGAGAACCAAGTGAAATTCAAACTCCCTACATTCGCTGTTCCACTGTGCCTACATGGCACGATCGTTGGCTGTGAATACAATCTATTTAAAATTTCGTTAAAAATAAGTTTTCATCGCCAGACTACTATAATATTAGCATACTCGAAGATATATGTATGTAGATTTAAGCGCCGCTTCTGCATAAATAACTGGCTCGAAGTCATCGTGCCTGAGACTATGTTAATGGGATTCTATGAAATGTATGATAAAAATGGATTAGCGAATTTTTTCTAACTTATTTTGTATTTATAAATGTTTATTTTTCATTATATTAAGAAAAATGCAGCTTCATGCTTTTTCCCGCTTAGCACTTTAGTAAGAGAGAGAGAGAGAGAGAGAGCTTAGTGTCAAGATTCAGTTCCGTTCTCCACTCAAAACCTAGCATGTTGAGTGGCTCAACTTAACGCCGCGATTTGCCTTATCAGAGTGGAGAAATGAAAATAATTTGAATATCATTCCCCTGAGTGGGAATCGAACCCACAACCGTGATGTGTTCAGTCAGAAGCCGTAGCCGTAGCCGTCGTACTGTTCCACGATGGCCTCTTATAGAGAATTATTATTTTGTATATTAATGTTTCAATACATTAAATTGATAATATTACACAGGCTACGAGTACGTACGATATCGGGTATTTTGCATGTCAACGGTTCTACAAGTTTTACAAAAGTGCTTTTAAGTATGGTATCTTATACATATATATATATATATATATATATTTTACGAACATATATGTTCCTAAAATAAAATATATACCCTCTGTTGGATTTTGTATAGACAAATAAATTAAAAGCTTTTTTTAAAAAAGCAAAGTTTTGTCGAATTATTCTCAACAAGCTAGCTCTTTCATATGGTACCTATTATAGGAGTGCATTGTAAGTAGCTTGTCCGCAATGTTCATTTTGAATCAACATCACACAGGGAACCATGCTTTGTCAACTAAACGCGTATGCAACATTTCAGCTCAATCGATTATCATCGGTTATTATATATGCAGATAAAATTGAAAATTTAATTGTATCATTGCACGCGAACACACACATACTATATATATTGCGCGTTACTAAAAATCTTGTAATTTATAAAACTTTCTTAAATGGAATCATTAGTAATCTACTCTACTTAACCCACAATTGAACGTACGAACTAATTAATAATCGATTTTCGATACCATAGTATTAAAAAGACACAGGATTCGAATACTGCTAAGTAAAAAAAATAAAACAAACTTAATTATTCACTAGTAGTTACAATGATTAATATGAATTAAATACATGTTAATATTATCATAGTTATATATAAAGCATTTTATTTTTATCCTATGAGGCCATCGTAGCACAGTAGGACAGCGTCTGACTGCATGCGATGTGTGTGGGATCGATTCTCATTCGGAGGAATGATTATATTTACATTATATTCATATCCACCACTCTGGTACAAAAAAGCGTCGCGATGAAATCCGCCACTCAAGCAATGTGTCGGACCGCAATTCGCGTAGAAAGTGGAGAATGTAGTGCCTCGACACTACTAACCTGCTATGCGGTGTAAAGTGTGAAGCTGTAATTTTTTTATTATTGAACCCTATGACTATTATAAGGTATTTACAACTTGATTAGTATTAACCACGAAGTTACTATTATAATTTTTGTTTATCTAACCTAAGCCAAGTGGCGTTTTATCCAAATTGAGATCTAAACACCTTCATTCTATATAAAGTTACGTACATATATTAAGTTATTGTATTTATTTTTATTTGTACGGTATTCTTAATTTTAAGCCCGTCATAGTGCTATTCTTTGTTCAATATTTCCTCCGCCTTACTTAACTAGAGTGGCTTAAATAAATAACTTATATAGTAATAAGTTCTTTGATTTTCGCGATTATTACACATTTTGAAATGAAACTATTTTAACTGGATTAATCGCGTATAATTTAGGTATTCGAAAATATATTTTATATAGTAATTAAGTCAAATTTTGTAAACTATATTCGAGTGGAGATAAGTTGTACACTCATTGCAAGTAGATTTCGATGCTTTTCAACTTTACCAATGCGTTTTTATCAGACAATGAAGGCAAGCGGCACCGAGATACAGGAAAGTGGAGAATGGTGTGCCCTAACTAGTGTGTGTTCTCTCTGACAACCTGCTATGCGAGAAAAAGCATGAACCATTACTTTTAAATTGTGATTTTTTAGGAGAGAAACCGTGAAAATTCCATTCTATTCCAGGGCATAAGACGTCTGTATAAAAATTAAACATTTGGGAATTTTTTTTGATACAAATGGCACTATATTTTACAAAAAAAATTACATAATACCTTGACAGATTAAAAATGATTGATAGATTTTTTTTAACATATTTTAAAGTGTTATTCGCACACTAAGGAAATTGGAAAATACATATTTAGAAAACGTATAAAATTTCCCGCTGCGTTCAAATTTTTATACGTTTTCTAAGTATGTCTTTTTCAATGATTGATGGAGCTTAAGAAAAAGCTATATTACCGAGTATATCCTCAGCCTTATCTAATCGTGATATTTACCGCTTGTCAGCCACTACAGGTTAATAAGTCAATTAGTGATCGTGCTGCAACGGCTGCAATATACATATATTATATGTTATATACACCTTTTCATTTGCATATATATTAATATACGAATATATATACGGCAGTGCAAACTAGGGTGACAGGTTCAAAATATTCCATTAAAAAATAATTGAATGTATTATATGTATAGATTTACCACATAATAAAAATAACTTGAATAACAAAATAAAAAAAACATATGGTACAATTGTTTTCTTGTCATCTTTGCATATGGTGTTCGGATTATGAAAATTTTAATTTTTTTTATTGCCATCAGATCCGGACACGTGTGCACATTTTCAAGTAAATCGGATGGTAAAAAGTGGATAAAAAAAAATCAAGAAGTGATGGATGAATCTAAGTTTTTTTTTAATTCATATATTTATTATTTACTTTGGTTAGATAGGATTAAAGTTTATTATCTAGCTATAAATCCTCTTACAATAGATAGATATTCAAGTTCATAAGCTATTAATATTAAATCAAATAAATTAATTACAATATATAATTAATCAGTGGGTGGCTTAAAGGCTTTATAGCTGGAGCTATGAATAATTGATTTTTTCCTGGTTTCATAATTAAATGGACATTAGAATCTAAAGGGTTTCTTTTAACATAAATAATTTTTAAAATAGAGAGAAATGTCGAAAAAATTTGGAAGAGCTCTTAGACAACCTCAAACCGGCCGGCATAATCTACCTTTGTACCAACTTACATCAAGCGGTTTACGATATTAAAGATTTGCCTCACTATGTTTGAACCTACGACCATTGCTTACAGTCAGTCAGGCTCCACTGCACCGCAAGTGAGGCAAAATAATTTACAACGCTATATAAACATAGTCACTTCATTAACTAACGTAATATACGGGGTATGCTTGAAATAAACTATTTTATGTTAATTATTACAAAGCAATAAAAGTCTTCCATCATAACCCACAATCAAGTGTTTACGAGTTACAAATTACATATTAATAGGTTTCAAACAAATCTTTAAAATGTTTGTTCTTTTTTCTAATTTACATAATTTCGATTTCACTTCATTAATATCGTAATTGAATGTCGAAAAACGAAATGTTCATAATTTATATGAAATCAATATTATATTGGTCATATTTACGCATATATTAAAAAGCTTTTGATGCCATCATAGTATAGTTGTGAAGAATAAAATAGAACTCCATGGATATTGGGTACAGTTTAATAGAAAGCTTGTAGAGATTTAGTTTTATGGAGAAACAATATACCAAGAGGAGAGCTAAATTGAAATTTCATGTACATTTATTTTACTCGGTACTCCTAGCAATCACAGTTATTGACAAGTAACAATTTGTTTAAAAGGGCATTGAAATATGCATATTTAAACACTCCTTATTGTAAAATGTATCAATAGTAGCTTAAGATATGGTTTAATTTAAAAAAAACTTCAAAAGAGTTACCGCCAAAACAACCTGTCGGTGTAAAATGTCGGAATGTAAACAAAATACATACAAAAGTCACGCCAACGTACTCGTATCTCTCAATTAACGTTGCGGTATAAATAATTTTCAACGAACAAACTGACAGCTTGAAAATACTAGTAGGCGTATTCTCGACTTCTTTGTAAAATGCTATAACTAAAGAACTGTATTGATTTCTTTATATGTAAATATTAAAAATGAATAATATGTGGGAAGAAGAAGAATGAAACAAAGGAACGAACCTAAGTATAGAGTCCTGCAGTGATGCTGTAGAGATGCTCTCTCTTCGTAGGACGTGCGGACACAGCTTAGCTGATTGAATCCGCAATGAAGACAATGTTATAGTAAGAACGAAGAAGAAAGAACGTGCCTCAGGTGATTTGGGGCACGACTAGAGTCTGGAAACTACCCCCGCGAGGGAGTCGCGGCTTTTTATCACGACTATACCTACTTCCGCGATATCGTGGGGCTCAAAGTAGAGAAATCACTGTCGTTTTCTGCTTGTTTTCTCGACATAGCGTTACGGGAGCCGTAACCTAACGCCGCGCTTAAAACGAACGAAAAAATAATACTATAGAACTTTCTAAAAATAAATATTTCAAAACCATAATTGTCGCATTTAGTCACTTCAATAGCGCTAATATATTTGACGTTGAAAAAGAGCACGACAGCCTCACGATTTATCGTGTCTGTCAGTATAAAAATCTTATTATTTCATGGCTGTATTAATATGATACTCTATGCAAATGTAAATTATTTGTTTAAAGACAAAGAATAAAGCTACAATCCATTTCAATAAAACGTGAATATTACTCTTTTATTTATATTCCGCATCATGATTTAATTATTTATTACAATTTTGTATCTGCGTACTACGAGGAGTTTCAATTCTGAAATTAGTTTCTAGTTCGTGATGTGAGTTGCTGGTGTTTATTTTTTCAAGAAATATAACAGGTATGCAGGTAAGGCAATAATAATGCAGGTAAATCTTTTTTTTAATCTATTAATGTGATGTGATGTGATGAGACATTAGTAAGTTATATATATATATTAAGGTTACACTGTATACAACTTTGGGAGAGAAATTATATATTCGTACGCCCTTTTGATTTAGAGGTAGAGAAATTGGGATCTGTGTCGCAAAACGCAAGCATTTGCCTAATTAAACTGAGAAGTCCTAAGAGCTCCTTCAGGCTTCAGGCAGGCCAAACTGTTTAGTTGTTAACACACTAATAGCGTGATGTATGGCGTTACTCAACGCCACGTTTTGTCTTGCCATAGGACAGCAGCCTTGCTAAATTTAAAATTTACTTTACCCTCAGATATATGTGAACTTCTTTAGACAAATCACATTTGATCAGTATTTATATATTTTGGTAACTTCCCTTAATATTTAGTGTTTATTTTATTTCAATCGCTTTATAAAAATAAAGTTGTAACAGCTAAACAGTTCGTTAAAGTCGCGTAGTTCGCTCAGGCAAAGCCACGAGCGGGTCGATAGTAAATAAATATTTTTACATACTATTATAGTACTTATCAGTACGTACGTACGTACTTAGGGTTTTAAGAGACCATCGTGGCGCAGTAGGACAGTATCTGCCTGTAATCACATTTCATTATGGGTTCAATTCCTCCTCGGTAAAACGATTATTATATAATTATTTTCATTATCCGCTCTGGTTAAGAAGACAAAGCGCAGCGTTGAGGTCTGCCACTCAACATGTGCCATGAATTTGAACAAAAAGTAGAGAACGGAGTTTTTGACACTAGCTTCTCTCAGCCTACTCTGCTTTTCTTTCTTTCGCATGAAAAAGTCGTCAAGCTTAACAAAAGCTCTATAAAAATGAAATAAGAAAAATGAAATCTAAAAATAATTTCAATTCAATTTTATTGTAAATAAACATCGTGCTGTATAAACGCGATGCATTAAACAAACAAGTCAATTAGCCGCCGCGTATAACTCACACCGTGTGGGTGTGAGGCTTTCCGATAATACCTTTTTCTTGATTAACTATTTGTATAACTGTCGTTCAATTTGATGAGATTTTTTAAAGTGGCTACGACAATTCTCATAGTGCTTTTATAAAAATATTGTTATTAAAAATGACATTTGTCTCTTTCAGTATCCAAAGAAGAGAATGTTTATTTTGGAAAATACAATACATTGACATTTATAGATTTTATTATTGCACAATATTATTCGGAGGTTACAGTGGTGGCGTGGGGCAGCGTCTGAGGTAATCACGATTGGTTGTGGGTTCGATTTCCACTCAGAGAAATGATAATTCAATTATTTTCACTCTCCGCTCTGGTGAACAATACAGTGTTGCGTTGAGTTCCGCTCAACACGCTATGCCTCCATTTCGGGCGGAAAGTCTTGACACTGGGTGCTCCCCGCTCAAGCTGTACAAAAACCTATTAAAAATTAACATATGTATGTATACAAATTAACGGTGTTAATTTTTAATTATTAATTAACTAATTAATGTATATCTAATTAACAGGTGTTCGTTTATAATTTTTTTTGTTCCTTCCGCTGATAATATAATTTTATAGTGTCACTTTAGTATGCATAATTATTTAAATCAATGATGTAATAATAATATGTAGATGCCAAAGTAATGATCATTATTTTAAAACGCGACGGAAACACTTTGTACCCCTTTCTACGAAAATGTATATACGAGAAGGCTTGAACGGAGAAGTGCAGAAAAGCAACGTTTTTCATAACGAAGGCGTAAAAAAAAAATATATTAGTGGAGAAAATATTACACTTGTTTAGGCAATATGCGTGTAACGCATTCAAATGTGATACATTTACCATATAAGGAAAATGGTTCCTTTTCTTTACAATAAATTTATATAGAACATATAAAACAAATAAAATAAAGTCTAGTCTCCGATTAGTAATATATTGAAACGCTAAAATAGGTTTTGTATCTTAGATCGACGAACAAATCTATCGCCTAAGCTAGATATTTGCATAATTTGTAAGTCAATAACCTTGAATACTTTTAAAATAAAAGGATAGTTTTAATTTAATGTGGAGAATATTGCACAATTTAATTTTTTTGTTTGGACTTAGTGTAAGTTTACGTAAGAGTGGGTACCGTATTAGAATATATATATAAACTAGCGACCCGTTTGTGGCGTCACCTGCCTAAACTACACGACTAAACTATTTAGTATTTTCGCGCGGCCGTGTTCTCACTTAAATCACAAACTTTGCTGTATTATAATTAAAATACTTATGACTTTTTCATTTATGAACACTTAATGTTAATACAACAGTTAAACCTGCATTAACATCGGTTAATCCGTTTCTGAGAATAGCGTGCACAAACGTATAACTGTTTATGAACGCGTTTTGGGTTCTATTACATAATAAATGCTCCTAATAATATTTTTTTTCATAAATCTGCCATGCACATACAGCGATCAGTTTCATTTTTATTATATGTATAGATTTATGTGTATAGGAGTTATTTTATAGAGTATTTTTAAAATAAAGTTGTACTTATCGACATGTCCTTTGTATACGAATATAATATACTGTCCTAGGTATACTCGTATAAGTGCAAAATCACAACTTTGCTCCTGCAAAGTTATATATATTTAATTAAAAACGCTATCCTTAGCAATTTGAAGGCTCAGCAAATGCAATATTTAGCATTCTGAAATTTGAATTATGACAAAATTACAACTGTATAAAATTTTCAAATTGCTCTCTTGTAAAGTTGTATTTGTGCACTTGCACCAGCACACGTAGAACACTTAGAGTATATTATATAATCATTACTATTGACCCCCCCTCGCGGTTTTCGTATTTTTAGCGGTCTTTTCGTAAAACAATAAACATCTTAGAAAATCTTAGAAAAATGAAAAAATCTTAGAAAATTTTTTTGCATGAACTATAAAAAACGTAGTCTATATTTATAACAAGATTCTTAAGCATTCTGTATCAAATTTCATCACAATCGTGTCAGGGGTTTGGTATTGATGACGACACAGACTTACAAGCAACTCTGTCTGTCTGTCTTCTAGTTTCGCATTCGTAACATTAAAAATAGATAATCTGTGAAATAAATTTAGTTTATAAGGCTAGGTTCACTCTTTCTATCACAAATGCCACAAAAAATATCGAAAACATGTTACCAAAATAATATATTAGCATATTACTTTTCAATCACCACTTGTTTAGGAGAAGCCTAATACGTTATAAAAGCCTGCTTTATAGTGCACTTTACATATGTTTAAGTTTTTAATGGTTTTTGTAATCAATTATCAGATTGCCTACTGTGAAGACCATAAACATGTAATATATGGCTTGGACCTTGGTTTTAAACTAAACAGCCTACTACTTGTACAGTCAGAAACAATATGTATATAATATTTAATTTTATTTACAATACGCTTTTATTACCTTCACCGTATCAAAATCTTGATCCAATATCTAAAAGTCTTGAAAAAGACATATGTAGAAAGCGTATAAATGTTTGAACGCAGCGGGATTTGAACCCGCGCCTCTTGAAAACTGTTCAAGCGTTCTTACCGGTAAGCCATGCGTTCCACATCCAGCTACGGCGAAATTCTCTTGCCAAACGATTGTTCGTAGAATAATCTTTGGGTAGCAGAAATTTGTAAAAATCTCTCTACAGAGATGCTAACAACAAATATAAGTTGTAATAAAGCGTTTAAGAAGCGTGTGTTCGGTACACACGACCAATCGCGTTTACAGTCATACGCTGTCCCACTACGGTGCCCTCACTTTCTTTGTCTTGAAAATACTTCAAGATTAAATGGTTATTTCAATAGTAAACAAACAAAAACAATCCAGAGTTATGTCATTGTTTAAATTCTACATTCCGATATTTGTATTTTGTACGACGACATCCGTAATGGCAGGATTACACAAGTATATATACATATAAGAAAGCTTAATTAATATCCATTAATTGTATTTTAAATATACTAATATCTAAAAATTATAAAATTTATATTTATATATTATTTAATATTGATGCCATCGCATTGTGACAGTGTCGAACTGTATACGCGATGGTGAGTTCGATTTCAACTCGATGACAGATTAAATTCAAATTATTTTTATTTCACCACTATACAATGACAGCAATGTCTCGTGTTCGAATGCATAGTGGAGTACAGAACGCCATTTTTATATATTACTTTTTATTCCATAGACAAGGTAAACGAGCTTTCGGGTCGCCTGATGGTAAGTGATCACCGCCGCCCACGACCCCGTTTAACATCAGAGGAGCTATAGGGATGTTGCCGGCCTTTAAGGTGGAAATAGGCGCGCTTTTTGAAGGTACCCATTTCGAAACGACCTGGAAACACTGCCGCTGGTAGGCCATTCCACAGTTGAGTGGCATGTGGAAGGAAGTTCCTTCAAAATCGCACAATAGTAGAGTGCCACGTATCCAGATGGTGAGGTTGATAGTTTTCAGTCGGTTATGTACTGTGCGGTTGGATAATTCAGCGGCAGGAATCATGTCAAACAGTTCCCCAGAACACTCCCCATAATAAATGCGGTAGAGAACGCACAAAGAGGAAACGTCTCTACCCAACGTCAAAGTGTCAGGCCTTTCACAGATTATTGGGTCCTTAACAATTCGAATGGATCTACGCTGTATGCGATCAAATGAATCAAGCTGATACTGGGGTGCACCAGCTCAGAGATGAGAACAGTACACCATGTGAGGATGAACCTGGGCCCTATACAGGGCTAATTGGTGTTTGGGCCTTAAGTACTGTCTTGCTCTGGCAATGACACCCAGCTTCTTCGAAGCCAACTTGGCCTTGCTTTTCAGATGCTCGCGATACTGGCAGTCACTTGAAACGTTAAGGCCCAATATGCTGATTCTGGGCGTGGCTTTAAGAGGAATGTTCGCACGACAAATGGGGTTTTCTTAGTGGTTTACGCGCAAACTTGTGTCTTCTGGGGGTTTGTGTAAATCATTGTATGTATTATACATTGGCCCTTGCACTTTTAGAGCTGCAAAATTTGCAAATGCAAATCATACCCATGATTAAATGACAGTAATCTATAGTAGAAATAAGTTAACATATTTCAACAATATTATTAAATTTGCATTGATTTTTGTAAAATGCAAAATTCAAAAAGAATACCTACATACATTTATGTGAAACTAGTTGTCATCCGCAATTTACGTTTGCGTGGACTTAATGATACTTGCCATAGCATTTTAATTATCTTCTCAAGTATCAAATGCAAAGCGCAAAACATTTTAATCTGTTCACGTTTGAATTTTCGAACTTGAAAATTCCTTTTAGAGCTCCTTCCTTTACTCACCCTAAGGAACGTATATTCCAAATTTGAGCTTCACCTTCCAATTTGAGCTCTAATTTGAGTAAGAGTTTTAAATATATATAAATTGGTGTAAAAGCTTCACGATTATTCTTGCATAGCAAGGTAATCAGAGAGAACCTAGTGTCAAGACACTCCATTCTCCACTTTTTGCCTGAAATCGAGTCCGTTATCCACTTACTGTCTGAGTTGCGTATTGTGTGGTGGAACTTTACGCCGCGCTTTGTCTTCTTACCAGGAGGAAGGAAAGGAGAAGGAGGAGCAATGAAAATAATTGAAATATAACCATTTCTCCCAGAGAAAATCTAACTCGCAAACAATTGCGTTCACAGTCGCACGCTGTCCCACCCGCCGCGTTATATACATAGATTACATTTGAATATTATACTCACCTAGAGGCATAACATGTCCAAAGTCATTGCCGTCTCCAACCCCAGAACAGTTCCACCTGTAGCCACCAAGTTGAGACCTGCACTCTGCGTAGGCCATTCTGTATACAAAAATATATATTAGAAGTGCAAAGTGAAATAATTGTACAATGTTCAATAACTAATAGATGAAGAGTGTGGGATTCAGTACAAGTTGTTATTTCCTGTATAATGATGATAAAAAAAAAGCTTCGGTCAGACAGCCAAGTGTCAAAACACTCCGTTTTCCACTTTGTGATCGAATTCGAGATACGCAATAGCGTGTTGAGTGGTTTAAAAATTAAATTAATGTAATTATAACCGTTCTCCAAATAGGGATCGAACCCACAATTTTAAAAAGTACAAGAAACATAAGAAACAATTAAAAAAGCACCTTAAAATATTATAATAATTTACTGATTCGTAGTTTACCTAAGGCCATCGCCTACAGCGGCTATAGCGGCGGGCGAGGAGCGGCACATGGCGCGTTGTTTGTCGGTCAGGCCGGCGACGCGAGCGCACACCAAATGCGCACCAAGCGAGACTCCTCCTGACACACTGTTTCTAGAAGGAAAGAAAATATATTGTTATTTCGTACTTTTATTTATTTCATTCATTTTCTTTATATTTTGAAGTAAACTGAAAGGCTGGTGTGTAAGTGCCGGCGAGTACAATTTTCTTCGCCACGTACAATGGAGAATATACGATGGATACAAGTGTTGATGATAAACCTACAGCGATCAGTTAAATTTGTATTATATGTGTAGAATAAATAATCGCGTTTACAGTCAGGCGTCCCACTCCACAATGGATGATAGGTGCTTTTTAATATTGTTTCAACGTCAAATAAAATTACAAAATTATACACGAATAAAAAGTTTAAATGAATATAATATTTAAATATCGCCTTCAGTATGCGATGTTTAAAATAAAAACAAAAGGTTTTTGCTTAACATTTTTTAAAGTGCTATTCGCACACTTAGGAAATTGAAAAATACATTTTTAGAAAACATATAAATATTTGAACGCAGCGGAATTTGAACCTGCGCCTCTTGAAAACCGTTCAAGTTTTCCTTGAAATTTTTCAATAATTATACTTCTATACAGAACAGAGTAAATAAGTATAGACGTGAGTCTGTTTTGCATAGATTTGTATTATTTGATATGGATATGATAATGACAGTGTAAGTAGACAAATTGTTTGTACACACTCATGTTAATTGATGGCTGCCTGTCCCTTTTACGTCAAAACGCTAATTAGTTCTATTGAATATTTCAAACAATACATTATAGTATGAGGTTTTAGTTTTATTTTCTAAGTGTAAAAGCGATTAAGATGGCAAGGGCGGTCGGTCGATTCTCAGTTCAGACAATATTTAAATTATATTCACTACTCGACTCCCAGAGAGAGTGTCTATCTGCCTTCTCAGTTCTTTCTGCAATCCATCCAGGTCTGTTCTTTAAATGACATCCTACGAGTGGGATTCGAATCCACAACACAACATGCAATTAGCCACAACAAAACTCTTGTGTGTACAACCCACCCAATCAAGTTACTTCTACGCTCTTGAACTAAATACCCAGCGGAGCGTCTAAGCAGACCGTAGTTACCAAAACAAATGAATTCGTATGCCACCCATTGAACACAATATAAACACTAACTATGATAGTTCCGTTGTCCGCTAAATCAGCACACTCAGTTTCCGTTGCATTGTATCTCTAATGAATTACATCCAATTTGAGCTTACCAAATATGGCTACGAAAATTATAGTATATTCTCACAGAGGGAAGAGTTATTTTGGAAATTAACTTAGTATGTATAATGGAACGTGTCACAAGTATTACTTTAGGATGAGACTGGTAGTGCCTTCAATTTTTACAGATTACAAATTTTATTTATCCATGAAATTTCCAAATATAATTTACCAATATTGTTTTTTATTTTTTATTTCATAGGGACATTATAGGAGTAATTTTAAAATTGATTGCCCCATAGATCGTTAGTCTAATGAGTATATCGAGAGCAGAGCTCTAATAAAAGTTCTAGTGTTTACAGTGGTTGTAAAATCGTGTTCCATTTACATGTTTCTTATTTTACATGTAATATTTTATTTTGTTTGTAGCTTTTAGTGCGTAGGAGTTGTGAATTGCCAGTCGGTCTGTCACGGTACTACGTTAATTGGTACATCTCATTACCAGCGATGTATTAATGAGGCTTTGCCGTCAAATATAAATCGGTATTGTACAATATATTCTTTAACTCAGAAATTAGAGACTAAACAACTATTGTGTTTTATTTAAGTACATTTGGTTTTGGTTTGTTAGTATTGTAAAAAGCGGGGGTAGAATGGAAAATATATATGTAAGTTTTACTATTTTTAAATGGAAAATGGCAAAGGGATTGTCTTGTATATCGATGAAGTTACACACGTGCATACAATTAAGAAGATTAAATTTAAATTAGCTGTCGATTTTAGTTTTTTTTGTAAAGCATACTATTTTATATGCTTTTATATTTTGCATATAATGCAGTTTCATACTGTTTCCTGCATATCAGAGCAAGAAACTTCGTTCTTCACTTTCCACCTGAAATTAAGGCATTAACCGTATTGAATGGCGGCACTCGACAATTTTAAACAGTTACATTTGAATGATTATCACTTACTTTCTAGAGCAAATTGTTGGTTTTATTCTAGATATTTATTTTGATAAGACGCAATTATTGAAACGAGATATTTTATCAATACAATTTTCAGTGGTTCAGTACATATTTGTAAATTTGTGTTCTTTTTGAAGAAAAAAATGATTTCTTAAAGAAAACTGAAACTGAAAACTGCTATGAAACATCGCTTTATAAAAATCACAAACATAAGTAGATTTCAGAAATTTGATTCAGCCACCACCATTCAGTTACCAGTACGGCTTGTCAAAAATGTACAAATAAAGAATATCGTAAATATGAAAATTACTTTAAAAGGAAACCCACAAAGCGGCTATTGTGTCCAGTCTGGCATTAGCTCACTTATCAGCAATATTATTACCAAGTAGTTAATTATAGAATACGTATAATATTGTAAAAGCTTTTTTTTGTGCGGTTTTCTATCAAGATATCATAAAGCTAAGATTATGAACGGAAATGTAATTTCTCTCATACTGTAGCAAATCTGTATGAAACCGGTGTTACCCACTCCATTTGTCCGTCGCTAATAATTGTGTGAATTGTTGTTCTGATAACCGGACTCGATATATATAAAACGGGATGTCTGGTACAAATGTATCGTTAGATAAATAGTAAAGTAGAAAAAGACGATTTCTATTTCTATTATTTAATTGTTACGTAATAATAGATAACATCGTGGCGTAGTAGGAGAGCGTTTGACTGTGATAAAGTTGCGGGTTCGATTCCCACTAGCCACCTAGTGGGAATGGTTATAATTTAATTATTTTAATTTCTCCACTCTAGTGAACATTAAAGACAAAGTGCAGCGTTGAGGTGCAAAAAAACACAAAATCTTGAATTTTGTTTTGAATACTCTGCTCCGCGGGGAAAGTTAAGCTAAAAAAAACGAAACATTAACATTTTTTAAGTTATAATAACTGTAACATATGGATATATATTATAAAAATATAACAGTTCGGTGTCTGTATACGAAAGATATATGAAAAAAAATATTGTTAATGTAATTAAATCCAAAACAATTATTTTTAATTTTCTTTTCTGTTTGTTTGTGCACGCTAATCTCAGAAACGGGTAAATTGATTTGAATGCAATTTCTCATACTATTTTAATCTGGTTACCTTGCCTTAACATTTAGTGTTTATTTCATTATTAGATCGGTTTATAAACAAACATACTTGTTTGTTACAACCATTTCAATTATAAATTTAAGCAAATTTTGTGATTTAAGTGAGAACGTGGTTTGCGAAAACCGAAATAGTTTTATCATGTAGTTTACGCAGGTGAAGTCGCGAGCGGGAAGCTAGTTTATAAAATAACTGAAAATCATGGCGCACCTAACTAAATTTTATATTACTGATATGCAGTGTAAAATGCCCAATATAAAATTTCGAACCTACTGTCATCGCTTGAAATAAAGTGAAACTTCTTTCAACTTGGTTAAGGAAGCGACTTCTTTAGTCGATTGAGTTGCTGCATTATTTATTATACAAGAACAGTTCAGATTGAGGAGATCAATCACTTTCAAGAGTGAGACGATGGATATTACGAGTCTACTTTATACAACTATATAATTCAATGCAGGGACCATGAAAAAATAATTATTGTATGGCGTTTATGTATGACTTTTATTTTAGACTTATATTAGGAATAAGATTAAAAAATCACTTACGTTACATAATTATATAAAAAGAAAAACATTTTAGTTGCACAGATACTTGCAAAAACCTTCATATCGGTGCACCAAATCTTGTCTTGTTAAAAAATAACCCAACTGTTATTAGGACCACGGCACACATCTCCCAGACATACCCTAAGCATTATTATGCCGTTTTATCACTTAGGGCGTATAATAAACTGTAATAAAAAAGGCAGCTTTGATTTAGATTGGTTTATCTGTACGAGTATAACAATGAAATATGTAAAATATCTTATAGCATATGCTAATTTTAATAGAAATATCAACATTTTGACACAATTTTAGTTTCACAATAATATTGGTTGGGGTATATTCTCTCTATTAGTCACTAGTTCTATAGTGAGATAATAAAACATGCTGTTTAATGCACTTTCGTTGGCTTGTAAATTTTACATAACGGTTTAGTTTCATGTTTTTACCTTAAACTTTATAACGTCAGAAAGTCTTGTAAGTTTTGCAAGACTTTCTTAAAACTGTGTCTGGGTTCCATTTCATAAAATTTTCATTCAATATTAATATTTTCATACCACGAAAATGACGCCTTGTCCTGACATCTTTTCTTTTTTGGTTGTTCTTACAACTTGATTCTTTTAAGCGAGTTTATTTAGATTTTAAACACTCTTATGTACTTACTAAGGCATATTATGGAGTTCCAATATAAAATAAGAGATTTCGAATTTACTAATACAATAACACAAAACCGAAATATATATGATATTCTTCTTATATCCATATCTATATTTTGGTCCGAAATGTTTCACCTGTGGCATCCTTAATTTAAACACAGTCCATTCATTTTACTGTCGCAACTGTCTCTTTTTATATATTATAAAAGTTATTTTCAATACAAATAACTAATACAGCAGAGAGATAAGGACATTCTAAATTTTACTTTTAGTTATAAAAAATTCAACACTTACTTTACAAAAAACAAAACGTAGTTTGTGGTATTCTGTAAAATGTATTGCTTGAACTATTTTTTATTATGTTTATAACCTAGCTATAACTATATTAGAAAGATAGCATCTAGCCATAAGTTATTCTTGCCTAATAGCCCAATTTAAAACTGTACTTTCGTATTTTTAATATTTTAAATTGTTATTTACACACTTAACAAAAATTAAAATAGTTTTGGATAATGTATCATAATTTAAAGGCAGCGGGATTCGATCCGCACCTCTTGGAAGTCTTCACCCTTTTTCCCGCATAGCAATGGATTTAGAAAGAACCTAGTGTCAAGACACTCCGTTCTCCACTTTCCGCCCAAAATCGAGACATTGCGTGTTGAGTCGTGTAACTCAACGCCGGGCTTTGTCATACGTACCGGAGCGGATACATGAAATTAATCTAAATATCATTATTCCTCCTAGTGAAAATCGAATCACCAACCAATTACGTTTACAATCCTAGGTTATCCCACTGCGCCACGATGACTTTAAAATTTGACCTTTATATTTATATCAGTTTTAAATAATTTCTTTCGTATTTGCAATTTATTCCTTACATTCCCTCATGTGTTGTAATCACTTGTTTTAATTTACGTAACGACAAATTGGTATCGAAAATAAATACGTAGGTTTGATACGGCGTTGAAGTCGATCCCACGCGGACCTTGTAGCCAATTAATTTGTGATTTATCCAACTCGGTTTATTTATTTATTCAATTATACGTGAAAATTGTATGAGAAAGTTGTTTATGACATGAAAGGTAGCGTTTAAAATTATATTGATCCAATTAGAGGATTCTTTTGTTTACAACTCCATTAAGGTATAGTTTTAATTAAGTACTAGATTCACTGTGCGTGTCAATCGCGATGCAGAGAGAGGTCTTCGGAGCAGTAGTTGGGACTCGGGACCCAAGTGTAGGCTAAAGGCTCGTTTAAAATATACAATAACGCTCGCCTCCCTTGTCCGAGCTAACATAAACATCTTTCACCTTCCATCATAAAGTAGGAGATTCATAAAGATAAGAAAATAATTTCATTATAAAAAGTTAATTATTAAGTTTCTAATTAAAAATTAATAAATATATCAGTGGCCATCGTGGCACAGTAGGAGAGCGCCTGCTGTAATTACAATTGGGATTCAAACCCACTCTCGTGGGAATGATCGTATTGAAACTATTTTCATTCCTCCGCTCTAGGGAACTATCGATGTTTCGAATTCGGCCGGAAAGAAAAGAAAGGGATATCTAGACACTATGTTTTCTCTGACTAACCTATGCGGAAAAAAGCGGAAACCTGAAAGAAAACACAATATCAAACTAATACTGTTATAAATGATCACATATTACTAACCTACCATATATGTATATATATATATATATATATATATATATATTTGTTATAGGTGAAGGCTGTATTTTTACTGGAATTCTTTTTAACATGCAATCTAATATAGTGTCTATAATCTCCTCCGTATGCTTGTCGCAGTATCTTTTGCTCAACTATAACAGCTCGAACTGAATAATAAAATGAAATATAAGTCGTTTCAGAATTAGCCATGCAAAGTCAATATAAATATCGATAAGGACTGAAAAGTAAAATCTAATCACCATCTTTGACACATATTGAGTTAATATAATCCGCAGTATTAATATTCATTTCTCTAATGGCCTACAATTTACGTTTATCTTCTACTATAAAGTTAAACTGGATATAAGATAATATATCGTTATAGTGGTAATAAGTACTAACATTGGTTAGCGTTTTATACATTTTAAAGTCATTTAAACTCTGACTGAGTTTCTGTGTTCTATTTCAAAACAATTATACTGCAATCATTTTGGAAGGTTTTGTTTTATTTTTTAATAGCCCTTTCTTTCTTCTATTTATGTCTATTACAAAAATGCTGTAACTTGGTTGGCTCCGCACTCAAATCATATTACAAATATAAAATCTCAGCCATGTAGCTGACGACAGCCTGTCTTAATCTTCAATGATTTAAACTCTTGTCGACGTGGCCAAGTACTGGCAAAATATCATATAAACATTTGATTATTGACACAATTGACTTTTTTGTAAGCTTCCAAACACTTTGTAGAAGAAGACATTTGGAAAACGTATAAAAATTTGAACGCAGTGGTATTTGAACCCGCGCCTCTTGAAAACCGTTCAAGCGCTCTGAGTGCTGAGCCATGCGTTCTACTTGGCTACGTTCGCTCAGCGGTCAGTTTCTCTTAGTGTGCGAATAACACTTTAAAAAAAATGTTAAAAAAATATATACTTTGTAGAAGGTTGTTATGTAAAAATTTGAAAATTGCGCAGAAACTCGGAAATAATCAGAAATTACAATAAATTGTATTTGTTTATTAACTTTCGAATTAATTATACATAGCTAAGACAAGACTACGTCGGTCAGGTCAGCGAGTAAATAAAAAAATGTTCTATAATTGTTTTATTAAATAAAATTAGGGCATTTTATTAGTCTGATTAACAATAAGTGTGGGTTTTTTTTAAAACGTGTGTATTACTATCGGTCCTTGATAATTATTTTCACCTAATCGTTGATAATAACTCTGACTTGACCGTTCAAAGAGGGTCAAAGTCGAGTTCAAAGATTCCGTTGCATATAAGCTCAACCTATTATAAGCTTTATAATAACTTTTTAACTAAAAATTTAAACCGGCGACATTATTAATAGGAGACCAACTACACGGAAATCAGTAAATGTATACGCAATCATCCGCTATATTTATACCATTAATGTTAGAATAATGGGACCGACTTCAGAATATACGCTATCCATTAAAAGAAGAATTATCAAAATTGTTCCACTCTAAAGGTATGTGCGGTAACATATAAAATAAATATATGTGTCGAATTGAGAACCTCCTCCCCTTTTTCGTTGGTTAATAAAAGTGACCGCAATTCCCGCTCCGCTTATCACTAAACGTAGGCTTAAAGTTCCAACTTCCATTACATTGTTAAATGACAATAATACAAGCGATTCGTTCCAGCGACCGACGAGATGCTGAGGATAAAGCCTCCTTACTCAGGATAGCTATTGTGATAACAAACGTGTAACCGCCTTCGAATGGTTATGAATGAGCCAGTACTGTTAGTTCAGTGAAATTTTATAAGGGTTTACTTTGTTTGCTCGACCTTACTATTAATGGTAGAACTACTGTTATAAAGTGCTTATATTTAGTAAATGTTGAAATGTTCTGGTAGCTCAGTTAAGTTTAAAATAATTGCGCAATTTCAGATTCAAATCGTATATGGACTTGGATGGATTGTCTTTACAGCTTCACGCTTTTCGTATAGCAGGGTAGTTAGAAAAATCATTTAATCCTAATATCAAATCATTTCGTGCATTTAGCACGAAATGATTTGATATTAGGATTAAATGATCTGATTAAATGAATCCTGGTGTCCCTCAAGTGAAGAAATGAAGATAATTTAAATATGATAATTCCTTCATCATCATCAGGACCATCGAACCCACAACCAATTGCCTTAATAGTCATACATTGCCCTACCGCGCCTCACAACATAGCATGTGGATTTAATATTTTTAACATTTATTTAAAGTGTTATTCACAACTTAGACAATTGAAAAATATCTATTTAGCAAACGTATAAAAATTTAAACGCAGCGGGATTGGAACTCGCGCCTTTCGGAAACCGTCCAAGCGGACAGACTGCTAAGCCATGTGTTCCAAATCTCAAATGTAATGGTTTCCAAGAAGCGCGGGTTTAATACCGCTGTGTTTTTAATTTTTTATACGTTTTCTTCAAATATGTGGATTTAATGTTTACTTTAAATACGAAAGTAAGGTAAAAGTGAAGACACGTTACCCATCGTGCGATATCTTAAAGGAAATATGATTGCAAAGAGAGAAGGAGGAGGAGAATTTTACATTAAAACAAAATGTAATATATTATTTTATGATTTGAATCAAATATTACTACTTGACATATAGAGTAAAAAATTTAATTAAAATGTAGAAAACCTACATATACTATTACATACATTCTGTATAATTTTTCGATCTTAGTAAAGTAAATGCCTCTTTTTCATGTCTTTATTGAGTTTTAGTTTTAGTTTTTTTAGTTCAGTTAAATAAAATAGTTATTTATTTATAGTTATTTATTTCAAAGAAAATATAATAATGTACCTTTATGCCAATAACCTGATAGCCTTGCCAGGATGACTTGGACAATGTGAGAATATACAGTGTGTTTTTATTTAGCTTAAATTTTTTTTTTCGGATATTTAAAATTTAGACCATCGTCTGACTGTAATTGCAATTGGCTGTGGCAAGTGGAAAACGGAGTGTCTTGACACTAGGCTCTTTCTGACTACCTTGAAAAAAATAAAAATATTACCTATAAGATTATAACGGTATTACGGCATATACTCGTATAATATAATCAATTTTGGTTGTTACAATTTATATATTTCTAAAAGTGATAAAGTACATTATAGACATTTATAAATTATTGTTGTTAAATATTTCAATGCACATATTTAGAATTTTTGATTAATATTTAGCCAGATTAGTTTTAGCCTTAATAAATGTAATATTAGATACTCTGTGGCTGTGAATTTGTCTGTGTGGATATCACTTTATATAAGAAATTTAATCATACATAATAAAGTTGAGTGGTGGAGCTCAACGCCGTAGTTTCTCATACCAGATTGGGGAAAATGAATAAAATTTAAATTATAAATTTTGTTTTAACAGACACATACTAAGACTGTGTACCCCCGGCTATCCATCTGAACTAATCCAATGGTATCCATGAGACCTAATAAAAATTGTATAAAGTTTCAGAAGCTTATTCTTGACTACACTTATGCTCACTGAGTATATGCGAAAAGGCGGAAAGAAAATTCAGAATTACTTAGTAATTACTTAGAAAGGTCTAAGGTAAGTCTCAGGATATTTTTTTATCCTAAGAGTGTGAACAAATTTTTAACAAAAATTTATGACTTTTGTACAGCTCCACGCTTTTCCCTACATAGCGCGGTAGTTATGGAAAACAAGAATGTCAAGACACTCGGCACTACGCTTTCCGAAATCAAGAATACAAGAATATTTAAAAAAAAAAACGTATTGAACGCATGGCTTAGCGGTCTGAGCGTTTGGACGGTTTCCAAGTGGCGTTCGCTCGAATCCCGCTGTGTTCAAATTTTTTTAACGTTTTCTGAATATGTTTCTCTATTTCCTAACATTTTATTTTATTAACACTTTAAAATGTTAAAAATATATGAAAATAACATAAGCATTCTTTCGAGTGGAATTCGAACCTAGAGCCCATCGTGTTTATAATCAAACACTGTCCCCAATGCACCAAAATGCCCTTAAACAATACTAAATTCCATCTTATTAATTCTAGACAAGTAAAGTCACGTTCGAAACCAAGCTACGAACATATAAAGTGTAATGCTTACGACGTTTGATTAATCTTTAGTCTGTAACTTACGCTTAGGCCAAGCATTAATCAGTTATGGTAATAATAATTTGTATCAGCAATTTATTAATATTAGCAAATTTATTTGAACTATCTCAAATGTAATCAATATGCTAGAAATGGATTTCTGATCGTTAATAATACAAGGGGTTTACTGGAACATGCTGTATGGTGTAGTGTCAGTATAGATGTCTGTGTTGATAAGGTGTCTAGGTATTTACAAAAATATTATATTTTTTGTCAACTTCATGTTTCTTCCCGCATAGCAGGGAAGTCAGAATTACAGATCCTCCGCCCTCCACCTTCTGCCCCCTTTTTGTTTATGTTTGTTGTTTTTGTTAATTGTTGCCCTGAGTGGAAATAGAACCCACGACAAATGTGACGCCACGATAGCCACTAATGATGGAACGAAATATTGTATACCCTTAATTTTTTCAATTGTAATGCTATGTTTCGAGAGCAGAAACTCCTTAGCATTCCATGGATACACCGTGCTTGTGCCCATCGCGTTGTAGCTAGAGGAATTCGGAGCTGTGTGGACTGTGGGACTTACAATCTAAGTTACAAATTTAAAATGCGCATCAACTCTCGCTTGCACTATCCGAGGTCCTTTACCTACCTAACCAACTTTGTAAGAGAGCTGAATAAGATATAATTAACTTAGTTATTCAGTAATTTAGATAATTACGAGTAGAAATGCATATAATTGTGAAGCTTAGTCGTCTAGATTTTACAGACTGTGTATTGAAACAAAAGCTTACTTTGAGACATTTGCGTGTTGAGTGGTAGGAGATTCAACGCTACGCTTTGTCTTAGGTAGAAATAGAAATTAAAATAATGTTAATATAATCATTCCCCTGGGTGGGAATTAAACCCACAGCCAATCGTGCTTAGAGTCAGCGGCTGTCCCACTGCACCACGATGGCCTCACGAAACTAATTTTAGTACTATATATTACTTTATAATACAAGGATTGAAACATAAATAATAAATAAAGAGTAATAATTTATGAAAGAGAGAACAAAAGTATGAAACAAAATACTTAATACTACACTCGTAAATTTGTCTATTAGAGGTAACCTGTTCAAAAGGCACCGACGAACAAATACTCGATAGTAAACATATTATGTTTGAGATAGTTGTGCGATCTGAATGCATTCGTATCATTAATTCTGTTAGACTACACAGGGTATTAGTAGATGTATAACAATGTATATATTATATCATTTAAGAAAAAATATTATAGAATTCGTTTCTTTTTAGTATTTTTTTAATGTAAATTTTGGAATATGCAGAGGAGGCCTAGTTGTTAACCGTTTAAAGACGTTTTTAACAGCAGAACTAAGCGCCGTGTTTTGTTATGGTTACTCCGACAATCGAACCCACCCACTGAATTTTAGTCAAATCAATATCGATCGATATTTGTATTAAAATTTCGTATACATACAGAACCAAATTAAACTGAACAATTTCACAGTGCAAAGTGCGTGAATAATTTTTTAAAATATTATCCAATACTAGAATAAATTTTAAAAATAATATAAATTATAAATGGATCGCTTTTTTAAAAAAAAAACATTTTTCTATATTTAAATCAGATGTAGTTTAAATCTTTTCTAATGGCAGTCGGTATTTGTGACATTTACATATATGTAATAATTGAATTTCATAATGATCAATCAACTGTAGAGAACCTTTAGCAGAGAACATTACCTTAGCTTACCTTAGATGACGATAACAAGTTTGATAATTCGGCTTATTTATTATTTATACTATATATGCTAAAAAAATAAAATATTTTTATTAATATGTATCTCTCAGAAATATTGAATAAAGTTACAGCTTTAATATTAATTCGATGTGGCGTCTCACAAGTTCGCTGAACAACTGGTTTTATGTCACGTTGGTCGTAAAAATGTTTACTGTGCCCTTCGATTCGAATAATCTCCAAGCAATGTTTTAGGATGCAATCCATGTTTTGTTTCGGTTATTACTAAACTGATACTTTCAATAGAATTTTATATGTAAGTCCTAAATATATAAAAATAAAAATATTTATATTTCGGTCATTGGTCTAAGCTTGAAACTATTAGAAAAAAAAAAAAAAAAAAATTCTTTAAAAAACTAAATGATTTGTTCTTTACGCGTTTGAGGTTATACGTAAAAGAATATTTTTGTCTGTATTTTTGGATATATGAAGCCAATTTAACAAGTATGATACTAATAAATAAATATTTGTTGTACATTCCTTAATAATATTTGAAGTGAAATTTTCACGGTACTTCTTGCAAATGATATGTAGAGGTTAGTTTTATTTGTATATAATAAGGTTTTTTTTAAAAAAGCATATAAAATTTAACAAGTATATTTTTTTCAGGTTCTCTCGTTTTCCGCATAGCAACGGGCATATTCCAGAGAAAACCTTATGTCAATACCACTCCGTTCTCCACTTTCCGCCTGCGAGAGAAATCACCTTTTTGGTGGCCGGAACTCAGCTACCACGCTTTTGTCTTAGAGCGGATAAATGATAATAAAAAGTATTTAAAGGTTACTAAATAACAAGTATTATCTAATTAAGAAATATTTCCGACACAACTTTACGCGCGTTGATGTCTTAAACAAACTACACTTCGAATCCTGAATATAATTCCCATGAACTGTCAGTTCATTTAAGTAACATTTTTACTATATAAAGTATTTATTCGCTTTAGTTTATTTATATATTTTTTCTTAAATGATATTATTGAATTTTACTAATATTAATATTGTTTCAATATGAGATTTTTTTAGTTCGAACGACGAATGGTATCTTGTTTTAAATATGCACATGCATATCTTAATAGAAATGAAAACGAAAAATTTTTTTAAAGATTTGTCTCGTTACTGCAACAACATTATTAATATTACATTATGATGATTTATGATGTTTCTTTTGATGAGTATGATTTGTATTTGGATGGACTGATCAGTTTAAGTAAAGAGTACACAATTAATTAATAAGACAAAATATAGTTCTCACATTCTATCTACGCATGAGTATTTGTCATGGCACCTTCATACATAAATTCATCTCGGCCTTACCTCAGTCATTTCAACTGCTCTACAGGGGGTCTACCTGACCCGAATGGTAGTTCATCGGCCTTAAATAGTCTGACCTAATTTCCAAATAACTAGCTATATCATAAATCATTAATTAATTATCTTCTAATAATGTTTTAGATTTATCATTTTCAAGTTAAGACGATTTGTTATGCAAAACGGACACACAATTAACTTCTATACGTGGAACTTTTAATTGGCCCCAGCTTTAATCGCGGCTGTCTTGACTCACGTTTACGTAAACTCGATAAATAATGATGGACAACGTCTAAATATTGTGGAATATTTGAGTCCGATTCAATAAATGCGACTGGCTCTTGCAAGTCGGCCATATACTACATATAGATATAATAGAACCATAGAGCATTCAGTCAGACGATGTACCACTGTGCCAATACTTGGCGCACCACTTATAATAGAGTCACGAGGAAAATTCAATTCGTTGACGTCCAACCTGTAACATCACACTGAGCTTACATGAAGCCTCACACCGAGTTCTCAGCCAGTCTGTCGCATTAACATATCATTACTGTAATGTTCCAGTAATTTGTAGTGTACTACACGAGTCGGCGTGTTTACATAAATCAGGGGAGTTATTTTAATGAGATTCGATAACTCCTATATCGCCCTAATGATAATATATCGTGCGCTCCGAAACGATGCATTCTTGTTGATTTGTTTCGCTTAGCTCTTGGCAGAATGCAAGTATCTTTTTTCTGTTTCGAAATAGGCGCAGGAATGTTATTGTTAAGCAATATAAACAAATATAGTTTTTGCAAATTAATATTTTTATTTGTTTTCATTATTTTTGTGTTATTTTATTTAAATATAATTACAAAGAAAATATTTTTTTTCCTATTTTAGTTAGTATATTTAATTTAGTTATGCTATATCAAATCAAATACTAGCCGGTGCCTGATTTATCGAGATTATGCGGTTTTCCTCCATACATCGCTTTCTTAAGCAGCTTCGTGTTTTTTCTGCACAGCCAGAGTACAGTCAGAGAGAATATAGCGTCAACACGCTCATTAACCCATGTAGAGCATAGCGGAAAACACCGTGAACTTACGTAATATTTTATCAAGAGCTCCGATTCCCTCTCACAATACAGACCACCTCGGTCCACGCTAATTTTTTTTTATTTTATTCACCCAAAGGCTATTCTTTGAAGATAGGAATATTTGCATAGTTCGATCGGAATTTTTTGTTCACATCAGATTCTAAAAATGTTACCTTTGTTCGAACTTAAACATTTTTACGATAAAATCAATATTTTTGTATTCGTCTTGTAAACTTTTATGACATTTAAAACAATAGCCAGCCTTGTAGAGTTTGAGTTAATATTGAGTAGAGTTAAATGGACCACCATGGCTGAATTAATGTTTATTGGACAAATAACAGCATATTTATTTTATTGCTGTGATAACCAAATGTCTGAACACTTTAAGCTAAGTTACATTTAACCTTAAAAGGTATTTGCGTAATATTTAAAGTGACAAAGAGTTGTTATTAAGCTTGAGATTGCTAAGAGAGAATATTTACTTGCATTGCTTTAGCTGTTGCATATTATCCATACTTATTATAAATGCAAAAGTAACTGTCTGTCTGTGACATAATCACGGCCACCGCTGAACCGATTGTGATGATATTTTATATACATATATATATATAGGTTCCCGCATAGCACTAAGGCAGAGAGAACCCAGTGTCAATTCACTCCGATCTCCTAAACCGTAAATAATAATATAATAATAATATTAAACATTTTGTAAAACCATTTCTATTACACAACTTATAAGTTAGTAATTATATAAATTAGTAATTATATAAGTCAGGTTTTTAGTAATAAATATTTTAGTAATAAATATTATTAAAACACATATCGCTCTTTGACTTTACTTTTATAATTATTAAAATGGCTAAGCAAAACAATGTCGTTTAAGTCTAAAGCCCGTGTACATAGTATATATAAAAATGTCTAATATAGCATAAAGCATACTTTTAGTATAGTACTAGGAAACTCCAGCCAGCAACTGCTGGCTGAGCTTTATTACCAAGATTATTTCATCGGTATTGCATGGTTATATGCAAAGATTAGTGACAGTGCTTTCCTGAGAGAATTTTCTTTAAATGAAGGATCTTTTTATAAATTACAATTTTTTGGTCTAAACAAAAACGATTATAAATTCAAATAATCAAAGTGTTCTAGAAGTAAACAGTTTAGACAACCGCTTACAGTTATAAAATGAAATTTGTCATTAAAACTAAACCATTGGCCTTAACAAAGAATATAATACATAATATGTAATAACACATAATGGGTTTCTGTCCACGATCTGCAGACCGTGTCGTATTGTCTGTCTGTCCATCCGGCCAGTAATGATATACTATTATCTTGTATCGAGTTACTTCGTTATAAGCGACGTTTTTAGAATTGTGTCAATCAAATGTCACATTTATTTTTAACGTATTTGAAATTTTTTGTTTTGTCACATTTCACATTATGATTATAACGCAGGCGGCGTCGGCTTACAATTTGTACTTCAGTGAAATTTTACACGAAAAGCTACGCGTATTACTATGTATATTTTAATCATTATATTTCATTATGAAATGTATTTTTCAAAATCATTACCAAACGTTCTATATTCTATATTTTAATTATTTATCGACGCTTTCGTGGAAATAAACGTAGCGTATGCTGGAATCGTTCTCCACATTTTTGTCTCATTGTCAGATTTTATCAGCGACTGAGTATGTCAATGTTGTTTTTATTTTATGAATGAGTGACTCATAGAGTTTTGACTCATGGGAAAACATACGTTACGGCGTAAAGTTCACAAATAGTACCTGTACAGTACAAACTTTAATGATTACTTCGCCTTAGTCACGAAAGGAATTTTCCGTAGACTGTCATGGAATGGCAGGATATAAGATATTAAATTTGGCCAGAAAGTCTTTTGAGTCCGTGGCATTGGCACCCATGGTATTTACCGGAAGACGGTGGTGATGGCTTGTCCTTATATGAATTCACATATTTTACGTTGACGTGATCGTATCGGAGTTATTTGACGTCTGTTACTGAACGCTATTTCAAATATTAAGCTGAGATATTGATATATGATTGATTTATATATATATATATATATATATATATATATATATATATATAGCGTACACTTTATATATATTATTTGCGCAGCTTTATTATTTGCTATTTCAAATATATCGAAGAAATATAAATTCTTAGTAATAATGTTTGTTAGGTTTAGTTTAGGGGTTCCGTTCATAGGGAATACTGAAGTTTTTAATGAAATTTCTTAATAAAACGAGTCCTCTTCTTATTAAGTAACTAACAATATAAATTAAATTTGAACTTACATTAGAGCCCAGATTATACACATTGAGACTGCATTAACTCACTCAATTCGAGATTACATATTATTATCTGTATTTAAGGAAATAGAATATGAAGTTGAAGTGCACTTTAAGCCTATTACAAGCCATAATAAATGTAAAACCTTATGATTTTTATGGAGTTTCGTGCTTAGAATATTTTCGTTCTTATGTGGTCATTTGAATATTTCTTTATTAAAAGATAGTCTTAAAAAAGAAAAGGTTTAAACGTTTATTAAAAGTTAATTTTTCGGACTGTCTTTCTTGAAATTGAATGGAGCGTAAAGATTGAAGTGTCATAACTAAAGAACTGAACTGAAGATTGAATGTCAAATTACATGAGACAATCGTATAATGTGGTTAGTATAAATTGTATTTTTGTCAGCTCACGCCTTTTCATGCAAAATGCTTAACAGGGCAGACAAAGAGAACCTAGTATCAAGACGCGTCGTTTCCACTCTTCGGAACGGACAAATGGACATATTTTAAATATGATAATTCCCCAGAGTACACCACACTGCGCCACAGTGGCAACTTAAAGTTCATTAGAAATTTATGACGAAAATCAGTGTAATGTTCTTTAAAATATTAGACGATGAAGTAAAATTCAGTTTTAAATAACTTTTCTTATTTCTTTTTCCATATGCATACATGAATTGTTTTGATTGTTTTTAATATGTATATTTGATCTTACGATATGAAATTTATATAGACCTTGCATTGTCAGAGAATAATTATTATTTAAGAACGTATTTAATCATACATTATATATATGACTATACAATGCATACTAACATGTGTAATTCATTAAAAAGATTTATTAAATATATTTCTTTAATTAATATTGTCCGGTAGCTAAAGTTAGCTTACTATTTAACACTATTTTCCATGTTTTTTCCAGCCGCTAAAAAGGCTTTGCATGCGAAATGACGTAACCCTCTACCGATTTGGGTACAAAGTAATAAAATTAGAGAAACTTTAAATATTTATTAAAATAAACGTGTCCCCTAAGTTAGTCGAGATCATCACGATCCAGTGGGACGTTATTTGACTTTAAACACGATTGGTTGTGGGTTCGATTTGCATTCCAGATGTTCTTGGGCAATCGTGGTGGATACGTGTCTGGGGGCCCGATTCGTGTCCCCGTAAAGATGGGTGCGCAAATCCGAGAGTAGCAATCTTTTTAAACTTTATTATGTGACACTTATGTCTATTTAAAATTACTACAATTATACAGATATCTATATATAGGTAAATGTCCATAAAAAAGAAAACAAATGACGTTATTGTATCGTACATTGTCAATTTCACATTATGCTAACACTTTAAATTATTTTGAATCATTACCATACGTAGCGAAGCTATCGTGGCGCTGTGGGACAGTCTTACTGAAAAAGCAATTGGTTGTGGGTTGGTTCCCCATTTTCCCAAAGGAATTTATTTAAATAAATTCGCTCTATTCACGATACAAAGCACAATGTTAAGTTTCGTCGATCATCAAACAACGTCTCGAATTCGGCCAAAGAGTAGAGAACGGAATTTTTTGGCACTATGTTCTCTCCGACAACCCTTCCTTTTCTTCTTCTTGGCATTAATCCCGGCCAAGCCAGTTACCGCCAACTTTTTGCCTTTCATTGAGTAGGTGAAGAGTGGTTTTAATGGAGCGATTGCCATCTGACCTCCAAAACCCCTTTTACGGTTAAAAACAGGTAAAGGAGGAGGTGAAAACGGCAGGGAACTAGGAAAGAGGGTATAAGGACACCACAGGATCCGGGGTCGCGTACCGTATCGTATGCCCAAGACTAAATATCTGACAGGTTCTTGGCAGGACACCCTCTGATCTGCCAACCCTGTTATGCAAAAGCGTGATTTGCCTATCAACTTATTTTATAGGCATACGTTTATTAGTCCTACTTCATGCTTAAATATTAAATCAAAAGATCACGGTAGAGCGAAGTAAATTATTCATAAATCGTGTTATCACTGCGCCTACACGACTTTTGACCTACAGACAAACACACTGTCCCTTAATTGGCCAGTCAACGCCGCAGGCAATATTGTAAGTTACATACATTTTAATATAATTATTAGGTATAATCCATATATTACAATAATTTATCATTCCCTTCAATTCTCACGTTGCGAAGAACAATAAAACGCCAGATAAATGGCGTTAGTTATAATATTTATCACTTCGCATAATAATTGATTTATAATATAAGAATTTGTATTGTTTGTATCCGTTTAATTATTTGCGCGTGACCTTTTCAGTTCTATTGGAAAATTTTATTTGATGTGTTGGGTTGATAGATTTACTTCAAATAGTTTTAATTCTTGTAAAAAATCAATACTCTTAATAACTTATAACTGTACATATTAAAGTTGGTTTCTTACGTTTTACTGGCGAATACTAGAATTTGCCATAGTTCGGGCAAAAGCCCGTTGTAAAAACAGCAACACACCCATACAACTCCTAGCGGCAAAACCGTTTTTAAGTTTAACGATGCATTAAAATAAATTAAGTGCGGTAAAATTTAATGAACTCATCTTCGCCACAGCTCTTGTTAGCGTGTAACGTAAAAGGCGAAAAGTCATAAAGTAAAAACGAGTGTGGCTGTCTTAATCGAAATCTTTTATTACTATTGTTACCGTACTACCTCGTTTATATATTTCTATTATATAACTGGCTAATGTTGAGCTTAGGGGCGGACCACTTGGCTTTTTCACCCTGATTTGCTTATATTTTATTAGTCAAGCCATCGTGACGCATTGGGACATGAGACTGACCGTAGACGCAACGGCTGAGGGTTCGATACCCAGTATTCCCACAATTTAAATTGTTATAATTTCACCGCTGCGGTAAAATAAAACACGGCGTTGAGTTCCGCCAACACTTATTGCCAATAAAATCCGGCTAAAAGTTAAATATAACGAAGTGTCTTGACACTAAGTTCTCCCTGACTATTTTGCTATGCGGGAAAAAGCGTGAAGCTGAAAAAAAAGCTGTGTAATTAAGTTCATATGAAGGGGATACTGTATACGCGGAACCTGAATCTATTACAATCGAATTTTGTTGAACGCGTTTCAACTGCATTAAGACTACTGCTGGTTATGTATAAACAATTATATTTTTTTTACGAAGCAGCTTTACTTTTTCTCAAGACTCTCCATTTTCTTCACTGCACATTAAGCCACGGGCCTCTACTCGAACAATTATAATCGTTAGGTATTTCTAAGGTATGGTTATATAGAGTGCGTATTGAGTTAAAAAGCGCAAAAGAAATTCCATCTGGGTCACCATAGTTCTTAAAAAGTTCATTCATTTTAGTAAATAACGCAAACGAATGTCAATTGTATTATTTAAAATAAATGACTACAACATATTTGCTGAAAGTGAAATCTTTCTGAGAAAAATTTCGAACTGAGAGGTAATTAAACGAAGTTTTTTACTATGACTTCCTTCAGGTATAAATAGTGTTATATCAACATTTTTCTAGTAAATGCGTGTATGTACATTTTTCTTTATTACAACTTTTCGTAAATTTCTCACTCGTTACAGAAATATAGTTGTATAACATTTCTTAGAAAATGATTTATTAATAAGTTCTTTTTTTGAGGACATCGTGTGGCAGTGGCCCAGTGTATTATATTTTATGATAATTTCTCCGCTCTAGAACCTAACACCCCGTTCCGCCTCCCACCTTCCGTCACTTAACAATCGATATCTGGATTTGGGCGGAAAGTGTAGAACGGATTATCTTCACACTTGGATCTCTATTCTCTCTCTTTATCACTTGGGTCTCTGCTAGTACCTTCGTTTGGCACATTAATTGAGTTAAAATATGTCTATAACTCTATGCCGGGCTTTTAGTAATAAAATAAAAACCTTTAATTCTGCTACGCGGGAAAAGTATGCAATTTTCATTCAGTAAGATGCGTACAAATTAAATAATACTTGCTTAAGTTGAGTTCAATATATTTGTGTGATAACTTAGTCAGCTTTACGTTTTTTTCCCGCAAAACAGGGTAGTCTGGGTAGTAGGTATATTTAGAAAACGTATAAATTTTAACGCAGCGGGATTAGAGCCTGCACTTCTTGAAAACCGTTCAAGGTTTGAAAGGCTTGAATAGTTATCAGGAGGCGCGGCACTTTTTCAAAATATATGTTTTTCATTTTCCTAAGTGTGTGAATAAAATTAAAAAAAATAATATTAAAATAGTCAGAGAAAACCTGGTGATAAGACACTCGCTTCTCCGCTGTCAGCCCGAAATCGAGATATAGCGTGTTGAGTAGAGTGGAACTTTGGAAGGACTCACTTTGTCTTGTCTTTTTCTTGTTCACCAGAGCGGAGAAATGAAAGTAATTAAATTATAATGTAAGTCGGATCGAACCCACAACCTACTGCGATTACAGTTATATTTACTCCCACTGCCACTGCGCCACAATGGCCTGACTAAAATGCATATTTTTAAATAAACGTGCGCACGTTTAAAGTACTGCAGTTTCCAATGTCAGAGCCCAATGACGAAATAAATACGGAAGATGACAGATAAGTTCGTGCGAGAATGATGTTGGAACAAGCTCGAGGTTTGCTTGAAAAATGATAATTGGTCTACTTTAAAATCCCAAATATCATATAAGAGCGGATGTACTTAAAGTTAATGTTTTTTTTTTTAACATTTTCTTAAGTGTTAATCGCACACTTAGGAAATTGAAAAATACATATTTAGAAAACGTATAAAAATATACGCTGCGTTCAAATTTTTATACGTTTTCTAAATATGTCGTTTATGTTTTTTTATAGCTTTTACTGATAATTAAATCAGTCATTCTAAATAATCTATTTTTTAATATGTGAAAACATGTTTTTAATATGTGAAGTAATTGGGGTGAAGACGGTATGCGTACGTTGCGTAGCGTTGGTGGGTTCACATTCTTGTTAGGGTAATTTATATATTTAGTTAGTAATGCAGGTAAAGGCGCCTTGAGTTTTGACACTAAGAAGTCGCTCTTAATACTTGGTAAAGGGGAGAAGTCTTTATCTGGCTAGCCTACTAAATGCACGATATGGGCGCAATCTAATGTTAAATTAATACAACCGTGTAACTAATATTTATTAATTTAAAAAAATAATGAATATATTAATCACACACTTAGGATATTGAAAAACATCCGAACCTCTTGGAAAATGTTCAAGAGGCGCGCGTTCGAATCCCGCTGCGTTTAATTTTTATACGTTTCCTATATATGTTAGTTATACCATATATATATACAAAGAATTAATTACACATATACTCGTATACGTATACTATGGCTATTAAATACGGTTTAACCATCTCCTTTTTGCGTATTTGTTATTTATTTATGTTTATTTCTTATAGGAAGAGAGAGAGAGAGAGAAAGATATCACTATGCATTTTCAATTTATATAATTGATTGTTATTGCACTCTGCATAATGTTTTAGTGAACGAGTGAAGTCCAACCAAGGTTATCAAAATGAACAGTTTCTAGACTTGTTACAGTTACGTCAGATTTGCTACAGTATAATTGAGAATGTTGCTTTTTTTACCGTATGCCGACTTTTATTTACTCCTTCTTCAATAACTTGTAAATATTTGTAACGATTCCCTCGCGCTTTAAAATACAATTTAAAATGAATAAAAAATTTAAGATGAATATAAAATTATTGTTGAACTTTTTCTTAGTAAATATGACATTCTTTAGTAACTAAGTAAGTACTTAAGTCTTTTAACTCAGCAGTACAATAATTAAAATATTAAAACGAATGAACTTTCAACAAAACAAAAAATTCCTTTAAGAACATCAAGTGGAACTCAACTCCCAGGAAGCTTATTTTTTACTAAACCTCGCCTTTAAATATAAAGAAGAGCTTTTGTTTGTTTTTTAGTATTAAAATTGGTTTATCCGGTTCTTATATTCGCAATTTATTGAACTTAATTATAGTGTACAGTGCTATTATCTTTTGTACACAAAAAAGGAGGTAACGGATAATATTTTCTAAATTTGTTTGAGTAACTCGATCCAAATTCGTTTTGTATTTACCTTAAAAGGTTAATTGTGTCAGTGGAAACCTAAGAACGTTTAAAGGTGCAGTTTAAAGTGAAACAATATTCTATATAATTCCCGCACGATATTGTGCATTTAGTATTACCAAGGCTCGCGCGGTCGTACAGGACGAAGTCGGTGGTCGCGGATCAAGCATAGGAATCGTCATCTTCCAAACTCCACGCGGTTGCAAGAGACGCCTTGGGCGGAAACCGGTGGAGCCAGACCATCCACTCCAGATACAACCTTGATGCTAACCACGATCCTCAAATATAAGTGACCGACTACAGAGAGAATAAAATCCAAGCTAATTTTATAAATGCGAAAGTAACCCTCTGTCTGTATGTGACGTCATCACCGCCAAACCGCTGAATCGATTGTGATGAAACTTTATTAAGAGAGACTTGAGTGTCTAAGGATAAACATAGGTCACTATTTTTTTCCATTTTTTAGGTTTTCCAGGAATTTCATAGTTTTACAAAAAGATCGCCAAATATAAGAAACAGCTATAGTTCACGCGGGCGAAGCCACGAGCGGGTCGTTTGTATGAAATAATTTAGACTCTATTGTGGGCAATTGTAAAGTGACTAACGGTAATTAATAGTTGCAGGGTCAGTTAGCACAAACAATAGTATAGTTTTTGTATTGACCTAGTAAGCTGATTGGTTAGAAGTCTTGCTATCCAATAGAATACCCTATAGGGTATTCCCCTATAAATGGTTAAAAATATAGTAAAAAGAAAAGAATTACTAGATTCTCTTTGCATGGCAATGCCATTTAATATGTAAAAATGATATGTAAAAAACATATTAAAATACCTATAAGTATATTTATTTATAGCCACCGTGGCGTCACTATGTTGACCCACTGGTCAACGTCTGCCTTTCAATGTGATTCGAGAGAATAGTTATATCAAAATTATTGTAATGTCCCCGCTGTCATAAAAAAAAACGCAGCGTTGAGACTCAATACGAATTAAAGCGGAAAACGGAACCGAGTGTCTTGGCATTAGCTTCTCAGTCTTAGCCTAATTAATGCTGAAAAAAACGAAATTGCTACAAGATTTGTTTACAAATTAAAAACTCGTTATGACAAAATCAAACTAACCTAAATTCGACGTATTATATTGTAATAACTTTTTTAAACTATTCTCCTCAATAACCTGACAATGATGTATGGGTCGCCTAATTTAGTATTATATTAGTTACGGTATTCCAATTTGTAAGTCCATAATACTTGGTGGCGATCGTTAATTCATTTGGACACAACAAGCAGGTAGGCGATCGACAGTTTTTACACACGCATATTAATGTCTCGCTGAGCAGATATTTAATATATCAATTAAGTTACAATTTACTAGTTTTTTTGTTGATTCTAAGAATTGTATTTAATTGACTTTATAGCGGCCCATTTTTGATAAATATGTAAATTTTAACTTACATTTAAAAGAAATAGTGAAAAAATTGTATTTATTAAAACTACCGTTAATCTTTTTTATTTATTTTTTACATATATTTTTTATAAGTAAGCAGTGAAGTGTATGAAACACGTGAAAGGAAGAACTGCTAGGAAATGTATTTGATTAGGAATTGTGTGTGTGAAATGAACATGAAATTGTAAGTAAAAAGTTTATTCAAAAATCAACTTCGCCAAAAGTAGTTGCTGAATAGTCAAATATTTAGCCTGGGGTGGGTCACGTAATTTTATAAATTCTCCTCGGCCTTCTGAAGAGTCGAGAAGGGATGATGCGTCGCGGCACTTGTCGGTCACTTGTCCACCTGTTGGGCACGCACACTGACGCAGACTCTCCAACCAGAGTTTCTCCGAGGAGTCCTGTCACTCTTCCCGCAACGGGCCAACTTTACATCACCAAGTATGGCTCACTCTGCAGCGCAAGATGAGGACGAGAGTGTTATACCAGAAGTGCTGGATGCGGAGTTGGAGGAAGCAGTAAGGCGATCTAAGAGCAAGAACACTGCCCCTGGGCTTGACGGCATATCCGGACGTGTGATCACTCTGGTCCATTCCATCTTGAGGTCGAGTGTACGAGGGCTATTTACTGCAAGTCTGGCTGAAGCCACAATTCTATAGCGGTGGAAGACAGGCAGACTAGTCCTCTACAAAAAGGAAGGGCGCCCAGCAATGATATACAAAAATGTTTGCTTAGTGAGATAAACTTACCTAACATTTACATATGGTATATGTAAAACAATAACTTAAAATAATTACAGAATAAAACAAAAACTCACCGTACAGACAGTAGAATAATGAAAGGCACGAGCAAAAACACGAATCGCGTGGATATCGGTTGGTTTTGTCCAGTTGTCGTCGACGCGCGCACCTCTCGGCTCGCGCGACGCACGCATTCCAACATGGTTTCACATCCTAATTATTTGTTTCGTTTTTATCATTTCGAACTAATGCTTTTTCACTGACACTGGCACACTTCTGTCAAACACTTTTTTGCGTACACTCTGACATGTTGATTGGTCTCGAAAAGAAATTAATATTATAAGTATTATTTTATTAAAGCTTTCATAATCTATCCCGCATAACAGTCATCATATTTACGCTTTCTGCCCAAATTTCTCGAATTTGTGTGTTGCGAAACTCAACGCCGTCCTTTCTCGTAAAGCAATAGTGTCTGTCTTGACACTAGGTTCTCTGACTGCTTTTCGGGAAAAAGCGTGAAGTTGTATCAATATAATCATTCCCCGAATGGTCATATGGGAATCCGAATGGGAAGAACCGCGACCACCGCGTTCGCAGCTAGGGACCATTTCACTGCGTCACGACGGTGTTATTAGTTAAATTATTAAAAATATGTTACTTTTAAAGTAGTATAGTGGAACAGCTAATATTAATGTATTCTAGATACATATTTATATGCATTAAGTAGATTAATGACTGTTATTAATATTTTTTTGTGATTTGCTTTTTAATCGTTTAAAATGTAAAAAAAACTAGCAAAGTATAAAACTTGTAATGTTATACTGTAACCCATACTTACTCACTTGCTAGTTTGCTTAAAAATTTGTCCGGATCTGATGACATTATAATATTACAAGATTTCAGAATAAATACTTTTGGGTTGCAAAGTAATTTGTTATTTTTTAAATATATTCAACGCCCTCGACTACTGTATAATGTAGAAATATGCGTGACATATAAATGAAATTAACCGCGTACTATAAACTTCAATTCCATTTTAGGAGGTTGTAAATGTTTATGCAATAAATATATCGGAATAACAGTTACATGTTTGTCCGTTCGTCACTCGTCCTTTGTAACGATTAGCGTCTTCTTATGCCTATTATAAGTTTGACACATTTTCTTCTAAATTTAATTTTTTGTTGCGGTTACATGTATTTTGTTTAAATTTCACGAGGTGCAGAGAAACTAGTGTCATGACACTCCGTTTTTCTGCCTTCCGTCCGAATGTTCAGATACATTGAGTGGTGGATCTCAACGCCGTGCTTAGTCTTACCAGAGCAGGAAAGTGAAAATAATTGCCCCCTAGTGATTTGAACTTACAACAATCATCTTTATAGTAAGACTGTATTCCACTGCGCAAAGTATTATTAATATATGAAGTAGACTAAATTTAGACTTATTAATTTATTATTATCGCCATCGATTGAACAGACGCAATCGTTGCGAGTTCAATTTTCGCTGGGTAAATTGAAATATTTTCATTTCCGGTATGCAAGATAGCGACGGCAGATCCGTCATTCAGCTCTAAATATCTGTAGTCTTTTCTGTCTATCCGCGGAAGTACAACATTTTTGTGTGCATTATTTCATTAATATAGCTATATTCGATTAAAAATTATAGTCGATACGAAAACATACTCTCCATAACATAACCTACGTAATATGTAATGTACGTAACTCGATACTAACAATTGCTAATAGAGTAAATAAATATTACATTTTTGACGCCGTAATCGACAAGTGGAAAGTTGGAATGTATTTTAAATAGATATATTATATTTTTGTCTTGAAAATTAAAAAAAAGTTACAATTTCCTTATTTAAATGGAGAGAAAATTGAGTCTAGTGCGGAGTAGGGGGGGAGTGGTTAATTGTGGGTTCGATGTTCGATCTCTTTGCGTTCTGTGCCGACTGTGCGGGATAAAGTTAAAAGAAAAAAAATCGCGATGGTTATTAGGGAATATGAAATTTTTTCTGATAGGCAATTCCCCAATTTGGTCAATGATAGTCGTGGCGGTTAAGATGCCATAGTGGTTCAGTGGGATAGCGACTGACTGTAATTGCGATTGGTTGTCAGTTTTATTCCCACTGGAAGGCATGATCATTATTCTATTATTTTAATTTCACTGCTATGGTGAACAAGACAAAGCACGGAGTTGAGTTCCGCCACTCAAAACGAAAGTCTCGAATTCGGGCAGGAAGTGATGTGTTGGTTCTCTCTGACTTGGGTAGTGTTGGCTGTGCGGAAGAAATCGTGAAGTTGCAAAAAAAGTCTTGGTGGTCATGGAATTGAGTGTCACTACTAAATAACTTCTAAATAAGCGGTTATCAAGGACGGAGTGATTTGTCACTGGGTTTTCTCTGTATTCTTAGATTTAAAATATATGTAGTAAACTGCAAAAGGACTTAAAACTGCCTTATGTAAGAACATAACCAAGAGGTGAATATAATCAATAATAGCTCGTTACACTATTTTATGTGACGGGTTCGTATCTTGAAACATATTTAGATAATTAAAGTTGCCTTGACATTTTTAATAAGTTTCATACCTATCTCTATGGATAATAATGTAGAATTGAATAACATTTTATTTAATACTAACTGTAACCTGGAGACGGAGGTTCATATTGACACGAAAAAATGCAATTACACTTATATAATTTCTTTAACATTTTTATAGTGTTATTCGCACACTTAGGAAATTGAAAAAGACATATTTAGAAAACTTATAACTGTTTGAACGCAGCGGGATTTGAACCTGCGCCTTTTTTGAACAGTTTTTTGGCTGAGTGTTATTTATTTTTAAAAAGAATTAAATTATTGCCCTCGTGATCAATGCAGGCCATCGAGGCGCAGTGAGTTACTTAAATAATTTTTATTTCCCGGTTAATAAGACAAAGCGCGTCGTTGATTTTCGCCACTGTGACATTAACACACACAGTGTCTCGAAATCGGGTGGAAAGTGAAGAACGGAATATTTTGACACTAGGTTCCCATTGCCCACCCTACTGTACAGGATAGAGTGTGAAGCTGAACAATGTTATATTTATTCTTAGTAACATTAAAATTGCCAATACATTGAAAACTTGTTTCAAAACGTTGGCTTTTTGTTTATGAGTGGACAAGCATTCACGATTCACGACTTACTTTATTACTATTGTTATCTGTTACAATATAAATTACATTAAAACTGTATTTTAGAATTAAATCGTTTATATATTAATAAAGAAATAGATAAGATAAAATTATATATTTTTGTTGACTTTTTCTCATAACACATATCTATAACTTTAAGACTATCATGACGCTGTGGGACATTGTCCGACTGAAATCGTGATTGATTGTGGGTTCGATTTCCAATCGGAGGAATGATCTTAACTAAATTATTTTAATTTCTCCGTTTCTCAACACGCAAACTCTCGAACGAATCAACCTTACGCATCAAATTTGGGCGGAAAGGCACAACGGAGTGTCTTGCTATTTCGCTATGCGGGAAAAAGCGTGACGCCGAAGAAGGTTGATGCTAGAAATATCTTGGCGTTGTTAGATGGCGATGGTTGGAAGTTCTAAGAGGTGCGGGTTCAAATGCCACATTGGTATTGAGGAACTAAATAACAACTAACACGGCGTCGCTTTAATGTTTTAAGAAGCGCGGTTTCTACCGCCACCGCTACATTTTTAATTTATTTTGAAACAAAGTTTTCTGAATCCGAAGTGCGTAAATAATACTTAAAGAATTTAAAAAATACCTCTTGGTAACCGTCTAAGAGGCAGGGGTCGAGTCTCGATTATAATTTTTATAAGTTTTAGCTATAAACATTTTTGTTAAATTTAAAATTATTAATATAAAAATATTGTATTAGGGATCGCAAAATCAAAGGTTAATAGCAAATAGTTCATATGTTACACTTAACAAGACAATACCATTGTCGTTGTCCTTATTTCGTGTTTAAGCAGTTGTGTTACTAGAAAATTACTGCCAATCTAAGTGTGTAAGTTACAAATATACGTTCTTTTACATTATTGTGGAAAAGTCTTATTTTAAAGCACTCATCATCATTTAAGGTCTAAATGTAAATTTGTTGAATTTTATGAAATTTGATTGATTTAAATCTCGATGCACTTAATCGACTTTCATTTAGTGGTTGTAGGTTCAAATACACTTTACTGAGACTCTAGATTTAATAAGATCTTTCGTTTTTGATTTTGAAATGAAACTATTTTGACCCAATCAATCGCGTATATTATTGGTATTCAAAAATATAGACAAAAGCCAACACAGTTTACATGTGACCACGGACTGTAAAGTGTTAAGTGTTTCAAGCGTCGGTTTTTCATAAATGTATTTTCAGATACTAATAATGTACGCGATTAATCCGGTTAAGTTTAAAAAAATTAAAAGTATACCACAGGTTTTTGTACATTTGAGGGATTACAATGGATGATGATTAGAAAAATAATTATTATTATACGAGTAGGTCAATCTTGGCTAAGTTAGTAATGTCCGACTGAACGCAATGGTTTTGTGGATTTTTCGAAATAAAAACTAAAAACCTAAAGTATACAAACATTTTACTTAAAATATTTTGTTCTTTCGGCCTGATAAACTTAAAATTCAGGGTTTATCACTCAATATGCTATATTTAAAATCTAGGCGGAAAATATAGAATGCAGTGGTTTGCCATTGGCTTTACTAGTATTACTAATACATAAAGCAAACTGTATATCATTATATTATCAGAAATAAATGTTTTTTTCAGCTTCACGTATTATCCCGCAAAGTAGGGCAGAGAGAATCTAGAGTCATAGCATTCCACTTTTCACCTTCCGTTCGAATTAGAGACTTTTTTTTTCCGCCAATTTTTATTTTACTACAAGAGGGAAATGAAAACCCAGTTATATATAACAATTCCTTCGCGTAAGGACCTAACCCACAATCTTTGCGTGTACTGTCAGATATTGTCCAAACGCGACCAGATGGCCTCAATTATTTTTGCTTTCATTATTTTTATCCATTTATTTGTTTTATGTTTGTGCATTTAAATAATAAATATCTGAATAAAATGTTTATGGAGCATTTAAGGAAGCATCGCCGGAATAACTGTAAATAGGCATTGGCTTGCAGCGTGTATCAGCTTACAATCAGGCACTGGACGTCTACAAGTATCTCATGAAGTACGAGCTAACCTGAACGGGCAGAGCTGTACGATTTGTACGCTATCGACATTAGATGTGTTTGCACATTGAAAGATTATTGCCTCGTTTTGTTTATGGCTTTTGGGAATACTTCAGAGTAAGGAATTGTAGTTGATGTTATAAAATGTTTGTATATACTCGTATATAGAATTTATATTAACATTTTTAGAGACTTGCCATGCTAAGACAGTATGAGACTATGAAATTTGAATTAAACAACACGCAGCATCTGTTATTATGGCGAAAAGTGGAGAACGGAGTGTTTTTACACTACTTTCTCTGTGTCTACGGTATTATCCGATACAAAAGATGAAGCTGTTAAAAGAAAATAATTTTATATATTAACATTAACAATAACAATTCACTTACTATTTATAATTTAGCCACGAAGGCGTCTGTAAAGTTACAGGAACGTCTAGTGTAGTCGTAACGCTTACCGTTATTTTAGTCATTCGTCACCTAGTTTGTATAAAAGCAACATATTTTGCCTTAAAAGAGCGATATAAGTATATGGTTTGCATTGATAGAGAAATAAAAATAATTAATATATATATAATTTTATAATTTTAACTCTATGAAGTAAACAAAAGCTAAGCTTCGAAGACCAAGATGTGTCGACTATGGTATACTTTAATAGCTTCACGGGTTTTCCCGTATAGCCACACAGAACCTAGTGACAAGACACTCCGTTCTCCGCTATCCGCCACAAATTGTGATATTGCGTGTTGAGTGATGAAATGAACGCCGCACGTTGTCTTCGGTCCCATTACCTCGACTGGTAATCAGTAATCAAACCCACATCCTCGCCTCTCCTGCTGGCTATCGTCTGTACTGTCAGTTTTTTTTGTTTAGTATGACGGAGACTTTGTTATGATATTTTTAAAATTAACTATCTTAACTAAAAGCTCTATTAAACAACTTTTATGAGCTTGTTGCATTTTACAAAAATAATTTGTAATTACTTTAATTCAATAAATAATACCTTACAGCTCACCCAAGCATGAATGAGACATTAGAGGGTCAAAGTACGTAAACTGATTTTATGGCTTAAGATTTATTAATTAAATTGTTATATCTTTATTAATTAAAGCTTGCTATCCACTTTATATATATATATATATATATATATATATATATATATATATATATATATATATATATATTAACGCACAGCCGAAACCTCACGACGTCGAAAATTTAAATTTGGCAGGTTTAAAGTGGCAGGGCACTGCCAAAAGCGACTATCAAAATTCCTACGGTAATAGGGAAAATATGTAATGTTACATTTCATACACTGCCTTTTTGCCGTTGTTTTTTCTTTCTTTTTATTTTTTTATCTTTATTGTTAAGAGTTTAAGTCTGCGCAGAATGCATAATCATTGAATTGAGAACGGTTTTAAGACACTAAAATTTTCTATTATGTCAGATAAAGTTGCTGGATACCACTCGTATTAGAATGTAGCTCGGTAAGCTCGGTGAAAAGTAATAATTGAGAGATGTTTATATTATATTAATAACAAAAAATGTAGTTTAAACTATTAGATATGCATTGCAATCATCGCTATATTGCAGGTGTCCATTATAGAAAGAAATAATTAAATTTTTACATAGCATTTGTATTGTATACATACTTGTATTTTGTGCTATGAAAAGAGGGGACTCTTTCGCTCGTTACTCCTAAACCGTAACTCATATACTCATAAATATATTTGCAATTATGTTAAATTAGACGTTGCGCGTTCAAATCCTAAGCTGGAGAATTATAAATAAAATATGATACTGCTTCTCACATATAATGTACGAATTTAAAAATAAAATTAATATCTTCATCATAGCGCCATACTCGCTGTGGATTCAAAACTTAAACCATATATCTATTATAACACTACAAGTTATCTTCGTAATGCACATTGATGTATGAAGTTAGGGATTAAGGCTTTATGGGTAATTTAATTATATAGGATATATTAAGTAAGACATAAAGTAGGTGATTAGTGACGTTTTGACACTTCTCATGATAAAATTTTAGAGGGAAAATTGTAAATAATTGGAGCTAATCTTTGAGGTGTCTCAGTGAATTATTTGAATGGAAGTGAAAGGAAATATATGTACTTAGGTTCATATTTAAAATGTAACTATAGCGGTGTACGTTTTGACGGTAAACGGTTGACGACGGTGTGGGTTCGGGTTAAGGATTATATTTCAATTATTACTAATTGAAAAATACATATTTAGAAAACGTATAAAAATTTGAACGCAGCGGGATTCGTTCAAGCGCTCTGACCACTAAGCCATGCGTTCTACATCCAGCTGCGTCGACGCAGCAAATTTTTATACGTTTTCTAAATATGTCTCTTTCAGTTTCCTTAGTGTGGGAATAACACTTTAAAAAATGTTAAAAAATAAAAAATAAATTACTAATTATTATTATTATTTTTTACTAATTATTAAGACTGGTGCAAGAAATATAAGAGAGGAGTAAGATATGAGTATATGATCTCAGGAAGACCAAATTTAGTTAAGCAAACTCGAGCTTTGTCAGAATAATACTAATATATAATAAAATAAATAAAATTAACTTTCGTATCTAGACATAAGACATTGCATCGGAAAGTTGTGAAATTAAAAATCTATATTTTTTATTTTTCTTTATATTTTTAATTTTAACACAGAATTGGATATCATGACTAGTTTTTAACAAAAAGCCAAAACACGACCACTTTATAGAATAAAGGTCTATGACTTATTTTAAATTAATTAGTCAAGTGTATGATATGGAACACAAATACAGATATTGTTAGTTTATTTCTAATATAAAAGTCATCGTAGCGCAATAGGACAGCGTCTAACTGTAAACGCGGCTGGTTATGGCTTCGATTCCCACTCGGGGGAATGTTTATAGTAAAATAATTTCAGTTATTCGTTCTGGTAAGTCAACGTGACCCGTTCGCTTCTACCACTCAACACGCAATATCGCAACCGCATAGCTTGCTTTGCAATAAAAAGGGTAAAGCAAAAAATGCTCTATAATTATAAAACAAACTGTATGTGAAAACTAGCTGACCAGAATAGTGAGATTCAAAATATCTGAATCACTTATAGATTTCGCACCCATTTATGTATGAAATGTTTTATTAATAAAAACAACAAACTCGTACATTATTATATATAGAACTTAGCTCTTATTTTCATATTTCTGTTTTTGATTATATTTTTTATAGCTTATTATATATAAGAAAAAAAGTAAAATTTTAATACACTCCGTTCTCTCTTTATATATACATCTTTCTATATAATATTAGTAACAATTAAAGTGATAAAATCTTTCGCACATTCACACTGCTGCTTAGCTAAGATGCGCTTAGATTAAAATCTGCAAACAGGTCGTGTGACAGCGCAATCTGAAGATTGATGTATGGGACTGCGAACCCAAATAGATACTAGAAGTGTTTCAATTTACATAGTTAATTCTCGAGGCCACCTGGCGCAGTGGGACGTCAGACTATAAGTGCAATCAGTTGCAGGTTCGATTCCACTCTGAGGAATATTAATTGTCGACAATACACGGCGTTAAGTTCCGCCACTCGACACGCAATGTGGTACTCTCCGTTACGCGGTGAGAAGCATAAAGCTTATTTTATTATATTATTATCAAACATATTATAACAAGACAATGATACAAGGAAATTTATTTTAAGTACTTTGAACTTTATGAATTTACTGAACTACAAAGAGCGGGAACATTCTCATGCTAATCTATTTATAATGACTGGTATGGACGCGTCGTTGTGTGATTGAGCTTTTACGAAAGCGCAATTAATTTATGATGTTACAGCATGCCATTATTGCTTTCATCATATGTCTCAATAATGAACATGCTGTATATGATGTTATTAACTTCAAGCGTTCTCAAGCTTTTCCTTATAAGCTTTCAGTTAGAATTATAGGGTAGCAGTTGTATTTTTAATATAAACATTCACCAATTAGAGTATGAACCTGCAACTATCGCGCTTGTTCACAGATTTTTTTAGATGCTTCTAAAATTGCTATGCAAATTACTAAAAAGCATATAAAGTTATTTTGTTTTTTTACACATTTTTCTATACTTTTCAATAGTCATTATTGTTTTAAAATTAAACTATTTTTAACCGGGTTAATCACGTATATTTTTAGTATTGGGAAAAACATTTTAGAAACCGACTTCGCGCGTTGTGCCTGCATAACCAGGGTACGAAGGAAAACCTAGAAAACCAAGCCGTTATCAGTTGTCGCGTAAATGGGGCATTGACCGGCGGAATGACATGCGCCTATGCGCTGGTGTGCTGCGTTACGCAAAGGCTTTACGAACGTGAAAACAATTTGAACACAATCATTCACCCAAGTGTGGGGTCCGATCCACCGATTCACCACTAACCGAGTTTACTCTCAGATGATGTCTCATTGCGCCACAATGGCTAATTATTAATATAAGTATAATAAATCGAATACTAAATTTAACTGAAACGGTTGTTTAGTTTTAATCAATTCTTCCTTTAAACACATTTAATATTTCCATGTCTATAGCGCTGTTATGAGTTGCGATTTCACTGGTTGGGTACACGTGTCGATGTGAATCTGTATAACATCGCTATCGTGATCTGTTTAGCTTCTTGAATATAAGTTGAGGTGAGATCTGACTGCCAAATTTTGATTGCCTATTGAATAATTAATGACTCAGTCTGCACAGTCTCTACAGTGGTAATTGTGAAGTAGTACGACAGCATCTGACTGTAAGCGCGTTAGCTGTGGGTTCGATTCCTACTCGGGAATTTTTATGTTAAAAAATATATACATATCTCGCATTTCTGTCTGGTATATCCGATAAGGTTATATAAAGATTATACCTTGAATACGCATGCAGTTAAATATTTTAAAATATTTTTTTGATCATATACACTCATTTTGCTTTTTGAAGTATAAGCAAGTTGCAAAAATAAAAAGTCTTATGCTTCATAAATTTATTATCTATTTTGCTTTAAAGGCTGGTTAAGTATAATCATACTAAGTAAGGCAGATCAGTGTAATATGAAATTGAGACGCACTAACATGAGGTGGGTGTCAAATTATATATAATGAGAGGTGCCGTAGCATTATAAATTACACGTAATAAACCGTTAACGTGAACGAATCTAAAGTAATTTATTAATATACGATCTTGTATAAAATTGAGGCAATATTGGCGCGGTGGGGCAGCATCTGACTGTCGACGTGATTGGTTGTGGGTTTGATTCTCACTCGGGGGAGCTATTTTTATTTTCATTTTGCTCTTATTGTAACAAAAGAGTTTCATTCGTATATAACTTTTTAGATAGAATAAAAAACGTGGTGTCTATGCAGTAGGTTTTCTCTGACTACCATAGCTGTGAGGGGTAAAATTTGATTAAAGCAAGCCCGTTCCAAAACAAATTTCTTTTAATATTCTATTGTAAAAAATATACTTTTTAGTGAAAACAGTGACAGTTTTGATCTACAGATAGTCCAAATTTTTTTTACTTTTAGACGCATTTCAATTTACAATTATACGTAGTTAAATTTTGAATTTACAGTTTTTTTCCTTATCGGATTTGGGTGCGGTTTTTTCAAACTGTCATACCTTATAAAAATTACTACTGCAAAACTTGAAGAAAATCTAATGACTCTAGTCATTACTAGTTAGTTTTTTCTATATATATTCTGTGTAAACTAATGCATTTGTATTAAAACTCACCTCAATAAAAGGTTATATGAAACACGCACACTACACAATAAACAATCACAGCACAAAAGTATGTAATTCGATTATGACGAAAAATAAATTAAATAACAAATTATTTAATTAAAGAATTATTTTTTTTATTATTTACTACACTTTAACCAAAATTATTACAAATATGCACTTTTAAATAAATAGTTATCCGCCATTTTGAAACAATTATGTCACTTGTCAATAATTTCATCCAATCACAGACGAGCAAAGCCGCGACCGGCTTCTTCGCGCCCTAAAATCTCGACTAAGACGGCTCTATTCGTATATTAATAATGGACATGTGTGTTAAATACAAATATTATGAGACCTCATGTCAATCTGACGTTATTATGAAAAGGGAACTTTTCGTACAAAGTTTCTATACTTCTAGTACTATTCGAATTGCAATGATAAAATTATATTATATTTTTTGTGATTGCACCAATTATGTGTATGGTAAATTAGTTAAACTTTTAAAGGTAAACCCCTGATTTTTTTGTGTATATATAATATAATTGTGTATATGTGATTGACAGACAACGCACAACGGAAACTACTGGAACTATTAATGATATAATTTGCATGTAGGTTCCTTGGGAAGTGTGAGGAAAGGGCAAGCACTAAGCAAAATTTCTTGAAATACCAACGGCTATGACAAATCTAAAAAAAAAATACGCCTCGTTATAAAGTCGCGGGCTACATGTTGCTTAAAAATAAGAAAAATATAATTATATTTTAAAAAACAAAATTGAAAGTCAAAAATTGCATGAACTTGAAGTTGCAATAACTGAATTTAATGTGTAATAAACTGAATTTCGAGATCAAAGTCTGTATATATACTTTTACGATATCTGATCTAATCAATCACGCGAACTTGTCTTGGAACCATAATACATGTTGGATTATATGAAACCAAATTGAGATATAAATAGTAACATAAATTGCATTAGCCCATTTATTGGTAAGATACATAAACTACAGCAAACACTCTATCCTAGTTTTTAACGTTTGAATTGAACATTGAATTCAATTAGCCGTTGCTGTGTAATTGTTTAATCAAAGGCAAAGTGGGTAGTCAGTAATTTGTTTTATCAACTGGGACATTTAACTGAAATCGTTTAGACTATATTTAGGTAATTACAAACAAGTATTTGTCTGACACGAGTTTCACGCCCTCTTTACTCAATATACATTGCCTGTCACTCATTTAATCTAAATTATTATAATATGTTTTAGGATAATTAATTTAAATTATACTGTTATATTTTTGATACGTTTAACCCCATATTAATTTGACCATTACAGTAGAAGTTTTTAAACTCTATTTTAAATAAATTATTTATTTTTAATTAGAAACCTTCTAACTCCACTATTCCATTCCTGGTGCACACACACTTAGATAACTCAAAGACGCTCTAGCACCAGAGTACACACACTAAAAGTAGTCAAGGTACCACCCACCAGTACTAGTGGCACATATTGTTATGAGCGTCAACCAGCACCACAACTGGCCAGAGAAGCGATCAGAGAGAACTCTGTTTGATAAAGTACAATAGAAAAAGGCCAATTGAACATCTTTTAATTGGGCTTTTTCTATTAACTTTTATTAATAATTGTCATTAAAGTAGAATTTGTAATAAAAATAAAGTACTAATATTAAAAATATTTTTTTATCTGTTGCTATTATATATTTAAAAAGCACTGCCCTTTATAGTAACACTAGGTAATACTAATGTGAAAGCATTTCAAAACATAAGAAAAAGACAATTTAAAAATATTAAAAACGTGAAATTATTATTATCACGTCTCATACTTTACGAAACACTCAATTAGGGATACTCTGAGAAGTGGAGGCACGTTGACGTAATTATAGCATAGCTTCATTAGTGTTTAATTGCCTGTCAAGTTGGCCTTGCCTGGGAATCAAACCTGTATCCCATTACGATATAAACTATAGGGGCTACTTTGTAACTTGGGAGAAAAAACTTGACTCGCCACAGCCTTATGTGTTAAAGTTAACTGGCAATAATTGTTAAATTAATTTCAGTTTTATTAAATAGGAATAAGGTTTCCATTTGTAAGTCCGCGTGTGTGTTTATTGAATTACGGAAATCTCGCATTGTAAACGATTTTGCCAAGTTTAGAAATGTGTCGTAAAAGAAGTGTTGGTTTCAGTCTTGATATGTGATTTAAAGATTTAGAGTGTTTGTTATAGTGATTTATTATATAAAGGCAGCGTTGAGTTCCGCTTCTCGACAATCGTCACTCATCAATGTATGGCCCGTAATTGAGTGGCAAATAGAGAACGTTCTTTCGAACGGTTCCTTTTCTCTGCCTGCCCTGCCCTGCTTTAAACATTTTTTAAAATACTTAAGAAATTGAAAAATAGTTTTAGGAAGCGTATATAAATGTGAACACAGCACCATTCCCAACCCAACATTCAAATTATTATATGTTTGGTACTGGAAATATGTAAAGCATAAAAAATTCGCGCTGACGCTAGACAAAATTTGGACATAATCATTTAATTCGCTTTTCATTCAATTTTGGCTCTTACAAGTCTAAGCAGATTAGTTGAAGTAATGTCTGTATATGAATAGAAAAAGTCTTATTATATCACATAATGTCTTCAAATAGATAGAAATCGATTATTATTATTAAATTACTTCACGATAAAATTATGATAATAATAAGGACTAATGATAATCCATATTTTTTTAACATTTTTTAAATTGTTATTCCCACACTAAGGAAATTGAAAAAGATATATTTAGAAAACGTATAAAAATTTTGAACGCAGCAGGATTTGAACCTGTGCCTCTTGAACGGTCTTCAAGAGGCGCGGGTTCAAACCCCGCTGCGTTCAAATTTTTATTCGTTTTCTAAATATATCTTTTTTTAATGATAATCCGTTGACGCATTAAAAATACGCATTACCTTAGCAACGTTTATGTCAGATTATACAAAAGCATAGTTCGAACACATGATTCTACTTGTTTGTAAAATTTACTTTATTAATTTCATGTTTTTCTAATACATTATTATACAACATGTGGGACTCAGGTCAAAGTCAAAGTCAAATAATTTTATTCAAAATAAGAAGATACATGCTTTATTTATTGAGCTTCTCTAAAGTTAATGCCTCAGAAGACCTGAGAAGACCTGAAAAGAATCGGCGCAAGAAACTCAGCAGGCCTACTTTTTAATTTCTTATCAATTATTTACATATCTATTAGTGACAATGAAAACTTTCTGCATTTCCTCTCCACTTAAACTAAATGTGACAAATTTCAAATTCTGTCCGAAGGATTTCCGTAGAAAAGGGTCCAAAGATATACCTTCACGTCTTAATATAATGAATAAAAACTTATTCCTAATTGTTCAAGAGAAATTAAAAAGCTTTTATTTCAAAGAATCTCGCTAGCTATAAATGGCTATAGCCATTTTAGAACAATAAAGGTATTAAAATTACAATACCGACCTCTTTTCCTGAAAGCTAACCGTACTCCAGTTCATAGTTTATTTGCACATGTGTCTAAACCAAAGTTCACGTCTATTTTAGCTAACCGACAAACAATAAACCTAGTTCAGTTGTAACTAGAAATTGTTGAGCTTTATTTACAAACAAAGCTCAACAATTTCTGAATACATTGAGTTTCACGCTTTTTCCCGCATAGCAGGGTAGTGCGAGAGAACCTAGTGGCTAGACACTCCATTCTTCGAAATCGAGACATTGCATATTCATAGGCGGACCTTAAAGCCGCAATTTACTAATCACTAAAGCGGAGCGGAGATTATAATTTGTATATAATCATTCCTAAGTTTCATCGAACCCACAACTGTACGTGAGACTGTCACTACGACGGCCTTAAATAGATTTGTTTTATTTCTTATTTAAAATATACAGAGTATATTTTTAATAGAGTAGTTTACATTTCAATTATGTTTTATAAATGTTACAAATGAAATATATGTAAAATGCGCCAATTAGGTAGCTTGTTAATGCAAAATATCAAAAGGATAAATTACCTATCAAAAGCACTGAGTCAAAAGTCAATAGTAAAGTGGTTAATATTTCAAATATATCTGTTTTTGCGATCTAAGCGTCTTTATTAATATAATGTATTTAGATAACAAGCTTGTAATAAATTTATGTGATTTTCCTAACTTAGTGCGTTGAGTGGCGGAACTCAACGCCGCGCTATCAGAATCAAAATATTCTCTATTCAAATATTACTATTATATGCACTTTCGGATCGCCAACTAACATATAATGTCAGTATTGACAGTCCTAGCAGAAGCTACCACCGGCTCGGAAGGCAGTTCTGCCGAGAAGAGCCCGCAAGAGACTCAACAGTTGCTCCTTTCAAATATAGTTTTACAATAAGTTCATAGTTTTCATTAGCCTCCCGAATATATATATTATATATTTTGATAGATTCCACACATTAATACCAGAATAGTATTTCTAGGCAGAATAATCTAAATTCCTCAATAATATGTATTTAAACTTAACTTGACTTTAAAATTGTTCAAGTTGCAACCAGAAATTATTTGTGGATTTTTATTAGACATAAGTGTATCGTGACATAAATGATTTATTCACAATTTGAAGGCGAAAACTAAGAGTTACTACTAGCGGTACTATTTTAAACACAATCATTACGCCGAGTGGGGATTGATTATTGAAAACCTATTTTCGCTCAATCATCAAATACATTTTGCTAATTGTGCAGGAGAATATGCCGATGGTATTGTTATGATGGTTCCATCTCATATTAGATCAAATAACGAGTCATGATATTGTACCTATATTTGGAATCTCGAAATCAAATACCTATGCCTCAATGCATATTTATGTTGAGTACATATATAATGCAATATCATTTTTAACTTGCTTTTATTTTCTATACAATATTGTATTTGAAATAGACATATATAGAAAACGTATAAAAATTTTAACCCGCGCCTCTGGGATGCCGTCCAAGCGCTCTGACTGCTAAGCCATGCGTTCTACATCCGGCTGCGTCGATATTCTTATTTATACGCTTATTACAACTAATATTGATTTTGTTAACATTTTTTAAAGAGTTATTTCCACACTAAGGAAATTGAAAAAAACATATTTAGAAAACGTATAAAAAATTGAACGCAGCGGGATTTGAACCCGCGCCTCTTGAAAACCGTTCAAGCGCTCTGACCGCTAAGCCATGCGTTCTACGTCCAGCGATTTTCTACGTTGAAAATTCTTATACGCTTATTACAACTTATATTTGTTGTTAGCATCTCTGTAGAGAGATTTTTACAGATTTCTGCTACCCAAAGATTATTCTACGAACAATCGTCTGGCAAGAAAGAATGCTATTTATTAAATATTTTTTAAAAATTTTTAAAGTGTTAATCGCAAACTTAGGAAATTGGAAAAGACATATTTAGAAAATTTGACATAGTTCGGTTCTGTATATCGATCCCGCGGGATTTAGTGACGTGTGGGATTGCATTATCTACATATGATAATGATTATATTGAAATTATTTTCATTTCTTCGCGCTAGTCAACAAGACAAAGCGCGGCGTTGAGTTTCGCCACTCAACGCGCAATGTTTCAAATTGGGGCAGAATGCGGAGAATGGAGTGCCTGACTACCCTGCTGTACGTGGAAAAGTGTAAAGATAAATAAAATAAACATCTATATACATACAATTCTTCCTAAAAAAAGCAGCTTAACGCTTTTTTTGCGAATTGCTTTTTTAATAACACCTAATTACATATTGACCTAAATGCCAAGGATCCTTTGAAAAGGCTATTTTGTAAATAGTTTCTATATGACATGTTAAAAATGCGGTGTATACTAATAAGTTAAATATATTTTTCAATTTAGACCTTAATTGCGTTATAATAAATATTTTTTATACAGGTTGGTGGAGACCTCGGTTGACTTTCGAGAACAGTGTGGATGATACTGGAAGAAGGTCTCTTAAAGAGTATGAGGACCTCCTGGAGGTTGTATGAAGAGGTTGATGAAGCGTTTACATTTGATCTTAGTTAAAATAATTAAACTGAAATTATATACTATTGTACTTTATATAATATGGACTCTAAAATGTAAATTATCGTTTTTTCCGCCCCTATAAATTTTTTTATTCGTAGTTTTGTACCCTCAGTAGTAATGTCAATACGCTCCCATAAAAATATAATTTTCCTGGATTCGAACTTATAGCTTAAATAGCTAGGTTTAAGCAACACGAACGTTACAACAACACCAGAGGGTCATCTTATCGCTCGATCATCCATCACAAGACGACTGGAAGCGCAATCCAATAAAGAGATCTATGTTTGAGGTTAATTTGTTCGAACTGTCTGGTGCATAATGTGTAACAAAAGTTAATATATACATACATACATACAAACAAACAAAAATGTATACAAATAATAAAAATGTAACTGATTTGTCTGATATGTCTGTACATGGAAGATATATGAAAAAAATATATATTATAGAGCAAAGCAAAGCAAAGATTTTCTTTTCTGTTTGTCCGTTTTTATTATATGCAAAGATATATGTAATAACTAGTATTATATCAGATAATTATAATAAAAACTATATTAAACCATACCACCAACCATAGACCACCTAGGCAAGGCAAAAAATGACAGGTAAATACTACATTTTTATTTGTTAATCCTATTTCTGACAGACAGATTGGTTTTTTGTTTAAATATCTCGAGACACGATATTTTGATATCTGAGACCTTCTTGCTCTTAATTAAAGGATGCTCTGAAATTTAGCGTAGCTTATTTTATACACTACGTTTTTAGTCGGGATGTTACGGATATATGAGAACACTATTTACAATTGGTGCTGGGTTCGATTTCCACTCGGTAGAATAATTATAATTTAATTATTATTTGTCCGCTTTGGTGAAAAAGACAAAGCGAGTCGTTGAGGTCCTTCACTCAAGATTTAATGACTAGAATTTTGGGCGGAATATGGGGAACGGTTTCTGTAGGTAGGTAGAAAATGCGCGAAGCAAAATAAAATATTGGTTTCGGTTACGAATATAAAATTATCTCGGATAATTTTAAGAGGTGTAAGCAAACTTTGGCCACTAGTTTTTCAATTTCTTTTCGTTAGATATTACATACAGAATGGTTCTTGTATCTCACCGTGGGGGCAGAGGGGAAACGGTGCCAGGGGTGACCGTAGGTTTCCACTCAGTCCATAAATATTGACCGGTCCTGGGATCCGAAATTGGAAGTGTTCCGAGAGGGGCTGAAGATGTGGGGTAAGAAAGGGGAGGGAGGAGTTTTGGCCCACCTAGAGTTTTTTTTTTGTGGTGGGTTAACGAGACCGTACCAGGCCGGCGCTGCGTACGTTAAGTGTGGCCTGACGAACGTTTTATTGAACACGGTTCTGGTACGGAATCGGCCGAAGGAAGTGAAGTGTAATCCTGGCATTATAACATGCTTTCTTGACGTGGGGGTCGTTCATACCAGGTGCTTTTATTTTGAATTATTTATCATTGACAGTTTTCATTTAAATTCTGCACATATCGCAGCCGTATATCGGATTCAGCTACGGTGGCGGAGCTCCATACCATCCCTGGTTTTAAGGATTAATTTTGTAGGCAAAGAGAAATAGTTTAATATACCGTGCCGTCTTCTTGGTCTATATTCCACATTCAACATTCTAGTTGATAAATTCGATCCAGATGTATTTTTTTGTTTTCAAACAATTTTTTGCTTTTCTCTTTTCAAGTATATTATATACTAAGTAAGATCAATCCATCTAATAATGTATCATGAATTATTATAAAACAGTGGCCATCGTGGCGCGGCGTGGCCGCATCTGAAAATATACGCTATGATTGTGGGTTCGATTCCCACTCGTGGGAATGATTATATTTAGATATTTTCATTTCTCCGCTCTGGTGGCAAACCAAAGCGCGGCGTTGAGTTTCGCCACTTAACACGCATTGTCAGATTTGGGTGGAAAGTGGAAAATGGAGTGTCTTGATTAGTATCAAGAAAATGGGGAAAAAAGCGTGAAATTGAAAAAAAAATCAATTATGTTTATACTTATATAAACTTTAATTATGACAAATTTCAAACACCTCTGACCACATAATTCTCATAAACGGTTGTTTTTTCTTACTATTAATATACGTCAATCAAGCTTCATTGCATTCGTCAATCGTTTTCAGTGATAAGGCTGTCTTTTTCATTCTATGTTAGTGTTGAATAAAACGCATGTTTTTATGTAATGCGTTTTTATGTCGAATGAAGAAAAAACATTTGTTTTACATATTACCTAAATATAGGTGTAAGACGGTTAATAAACGTCTTGTGCTTCATTAACAATAGATAATAACAATCTTTCGTCTGTCTGTATGTCAATGTACACCGGTTATTCTGTCTCTCAGTGTATATAACTAGATTCGCCGCATGCTATCACTTTAGTTATTCTTATTTTGACAGTTTTAGATATTTAGGACCGCTCAGGTTTCCAGCTTCCGTTTATAAATATTTAGGTTAATGATCTTGAAAGCTTATATTTTCACACTTTCTCTGTATACGCGGAAATATCGCCGTCTGTATTGTCGTAAGTGTCCGAATTTTCATATACATTTGTAGTGAAAATTTATTCATACAGGATAATTAGATAAAGTGTAACAAATTAAGTGCGATATTGTCAATTTCCAAAGTGGTTTGATGTTTATATAGTTTTAATAAAAAGAAAAGGACGCAGTGATAAGGACTGCCAACAGAATTAAAAAATTTAAACTATTTAGAATTTTCAAATAGACATTTGTTTATTATAGAGAACCTAGTGTCAAGATACTCCATTTACGCTTTCCGGTGACAGACATTGCGTGTTGAACGATGCAACGTAACGTCGCGCTTTGTTTTTACTCATTATAATACAAAAAAAAATATTTCCATAATTAAGGCTATTAAGTTAAGGCATCCTTTTGTCCACTACAAACTAGAGAAAAGTAAAAATTTAATTTAAAAAAAAAAATCCATTTTCACCACATGTCACGTGGTTTACGTCATACACACGACACGTTACGGCATTTATGAGTTTGCAGATTAATATTATTAAGAATTATTATTTGTACTCATAAAATGTTAATGATATCCATAAAAGTATGACGCCATAATATTTATAACTGATTTATGTTCAGTCATTCAATTCGTCTAAGCAATCTTTTATGTATTTTTGCCATCTTTGGAGTGGAGTGTAGAGCCACGAGACTATTATTTGATATATTTAATTAGATATGTCTGTACGTTTTTTAAATTTCTTCTTGTATGATTTTTGCCTCGAGCATCTTCAGCATCATGCGACTTAAAGAATTTAGTATTAATTAGTTCATTCTCCGTTCTAAGCTTTTCGTTATTTGGACACATTTAACGTGGTCGTTGCTCAGCATTTAGTTGAAATTTACCATACAATTATTATATATTGTTGTAAATATCGATATAATAAATTTGTTTCATGAAATTGAATTTTGAATGGATAATGTTAATAAATTGGTTCTTACGATTCCCTCTCGGAGTAAAGGTTGTATTTAAAATATATTCATTTCTCCGCTTTGGGAAGACAAAGCACGGCATTGAACTCAGCCACTCCGGCTTTATCTCAATTTCCAAAGGGAAATGAAGGTCTCAACTACCCTGCTATGCGGGAAAAAATGTCAAGCTGGATATATTGAGCTATGTAGGGTATGCGTAAATAAATAAGAGAGACACCTGTAGTATACTTTTTATGAAATAGTGATAGAGTACGTATATACAATAATTTTATAAATATAATATACCTATTGCAAAGAAAACCCGAAGGAGCGCGCATTTGTAATATTTAAACGTTATATTGTATAACAAATCAAATCGAATCACTAATAAGCGTCCCGCTGTGAAATAATAAACATACTTTGTTATGGAATTTTGCAGTTTTGCAATTTCAAGTAGGTGATCTGTTTTTGTAACAGACTAGGGATTTTACGCGGCGTTACTTGCACCAATACTATTAGTTGTACTAGTACAAACAAGTCCATTATTTAAAAGAAATGAACTGCGTTTACAGTACAGACGCTGTCACACTGCGCCATTGATGCCTCATATATATAATCACTTTGTTATAATGTAAGGTAAAAAAAAACAAAACTTACAAGACAGCTGTAACTTTTTGACCAAATTATCCAGACTCAAAGATTACTTTTATTACAGACATATTTAAATTTCAGAATAATGTCATAAATGCTACATTCAGGATCCTTAGATGTCTATGCATTGATGCATAGACGTCTAACAGGTCCGAGTTCGAATCCTGTTGCATTAAACTTTTTTTTATTAGCATCTCTTTTGTTATTTACGACTTCTTTTGGACGATTGTAAACTGTTTCTATGAATTGAGTAGAAATATGTCACAATGAAAAAGAATGGTTAAATTTCAAGTTGATTTAACCAGATAAAATTTTACTATTCAGTAAAATTTAATATGATCTAGTCTAGTATTATAATAGAGATCCTTGTTATCCTCGTCATGTTACTATGAAAATATTGTATTGTTATCGAATCCGGACACGTGTGCACATTTTCAAGTAACCAATCGGTAAATCTGTGGATAAAAAACGTCGCGACAACGGTTAAATAGCGTAGCGGTGTTTTACCACATCGCACGGTTGTCAGAGATAACTTAGTTTTAAGACGGAGTGTCTTGTTCTCCACTTTTTGACAGAAATGGAGACATTGCGTGTAGAAGGCGGAACTCAACACCGCGCTTTATCTGAGGTATCAGAGCGGACAAAATAACAATATTTCATGTATAATCCTTCCGTCTTCGTTCCTTTTACAGTGAGTTGGTCCCACTGCACTCTACGGAACGGACGGTGTTTTACATACCTAATATATTTATAGTAGTGGAACGACACTCTTATAATCTGTGAGTGAAATTTTTATAATTACAATTTATTTCAATTTTAATATTTAATTAAGATATTTTTAACTTCTATATGGCTCTTCAATGATTGAAAAAAACGATAAAGAACTTGTAAAAATTATATGAAATTAAAATAAGTTCTAATACAGCATGTTGTTAATTAAAAAGTTATAAGTGCACTTTCATTTTCGTCCTCATTTTTGAGTGTAATAATATGCATACGTCGATATCATTTATTAACATAGTCTTTACGTCTTTTTCGTATATCAGGGTAGTAAGAGAGCCTAGAGTCAACAAGAGTCATAAAGAAGTCACTTCCTTCTTCCCTTCCGTCTTTCCGTCCCATTTCCGTCCGAAATCTATACACTGTGTATTGAGTGGAGCTCAACGCCGCGTGATACACCTTATTAACTTTTCAAGATTATTAATTACATATAATTATTATTTGTATGTATATTTAAAATAATTCTTCGAGCAAACAGTGTTTCATTACATTTTTGGTAAATTTTGCAAGAAATAATTAAAATAAAACTAAGTTTTTAATACTAATTACAACTTCTCTTTTCTGTGATTTCATAATTAATAATTAAATAAGATATGTTAATTCGTTCGAGCGGGGATCGAACCCAAAACCAATCGCAATTACAGTCAAACGCTTTCGCACTGCGCCACGATGTCCACGAATGATATAAATTAGATTTATTAAGAAATTACTACTAAGTACTTTAATACTAAACTTATTTTTTAATACTTATAAATCATGAAAGTTACTGAATCAGTTTACACGTTTTACGTTGCATTTTTGAATGATTCTAAATCGATTTAATACGATTAATTGATATGATTTATGGCTTTAGGCGATTTGTGTTTTAGAACGTGTCTATGGAAAATCTGGGATCGTAAAATTTTTATTACCAATTAGATGAAAATGGTAACACCTGCTTGACCAGAAGCTGCTTGCTTGTTTCGAAGCTTATCTTATGAGGCTACTTACATAAGTTTAACATTTCATAGTAAACATTTTTTTTTAAATGCGCAGTAGGATAGCGTCGGACTGCAAGCGAGGTGGTCGTAGGTTCGAGATGCCCACTTCGGGAAACGGTTGTATTTAAATCTTTTTATTTATCCCCTCTAGTAGTGGAACTCAACCCCACGCTTTGTTTAAGCGCGGTGTTAAGTTCCGCTTATCACCAAGTAATGTTCCAAATTCGAACTAGAATTTAATATATTATATTCTACCACTACCATAGATATTGACAGCTAACTTAAGAGAATAGCTTTATAAAGGCGATACAAATTACTGATATATGTTTTAAAAACATTGTTGAAAATTTATATAATCAAATATGTAAGTATTCTAATTAACGAGAATCGAACCAACCAACTACGATATATAATATAACTAGATATATATTTAGTACACTCCATTCATAATTCGTTGCAATACCGCCAGTTTCTATTCAAACCTGCGAGAGAGAAGGCCTATTTAATCCGGCCCTGTCGCAAAATCTGTTATTAGCGGACGTCAACTAATTATAAACCTACCTCTACCAAATTTCATCCTTGTACGTTAAATGGTTTAGCTATTTACGATGATGACTGATCTTGTACTTATATATTCGTAGATTAAAAGTAATTCAAACATTTGTTTTTCAAGTATATTACTTATTGGCAATAATAGGATCTACTCGGATAGTGGAGGAAAGGTTTTGTGCGCTTTAGAAGGGCCACTTAAGTCTACACTTGGTCGCAAGTCCCAGGCACGGCTCCAAGCTTCTCTCCCTGCAACTCCACCCAACACATGGTTTGTCGAATGTGAACGGTGTTTTTTTATTGTTCCTGTGATCCTCTGGATCTTAGTTGGCTGAGTTTTTAGCAAGTGTCGATACGTTATATAAATCGTTATATCATTTTATAATCTAAATATTTAATTAATTCAAAAATTATTATATCTTTAACAACTCCCACACGGTTGTAAAAATCACGTACATTTATATCTATATATAAAATTTTCTTAGTAAAAGTAAATTAGCGTCAAATCGTTGAGAAACGACAAAATCTGGCCAAAGTGATGTAACGGAAAATTAAAAAAAAAAGGTTAATTGAACAAAATTAAGTTCGCGACGACAAGTCGTATTAATTAACGATAGTGAGAGTAGTATAAAAATACCTTTTGACGTCGTTAAATCTCTCATTAGGTGTAGTTTTTGTCACGTTGATATAAATACACTTTTTATAGAGCTAATACTCGTTTTGTCCGCCTTGAAATGCCTCTAAATGCTCAGAAAGAGGATAATGTCACTTGTAGTAGAGTATTGCCATTAATTTTTCTAGAATAACGTTAATTTTTTTTAGTAACTTACGCTTTTCCCGAATAGTACGGTAGACAGAGAGAACTAAGTGTATCGACACTCCGTTCTCCACTTTGTGTTCAAATTCGATTCTTCTACCTTGCGTGTTGACTAGCGGAAATTAACACCAAACTTAATCTTGGGAGAGTGGAAAGAGAAAATAATTTAAGTATAGTAATTTCCCTAATGGGAGTCGAACCCACAATCAGAGTGCTTACTGACACACACTGTCACATCGACGTTTGAATTTCGACTAGGCAAGAGAATTTCGACGTAGCTGGATGTAGAACGCATGGCTTAGCGGTCAGAGCGCTTGAACGGTTTTCAAGAGGCGCGGGTTCAAATTACGCTGCGTTCTAATTTTATACATTTTCTAAGTATGTCTTTTTCAGTTTCCTAAGTGTGCGAATAACACTTTAGAAAATATATCAAGATTATTTTCTCGTTATTGTGGTAGGATATCTCCTACTCAGTTTGGGCTGTAATTTCGCCGCGCGGGTGGACATACAAAGAGCGGCGTTGAGTTACGCCACTCAACACGCAATATCTCAAAGCAAAGCGGAGAAGGGAGTGTCTTGACACTTAGTTCTCTATGATTACTGTAAAACTGGGACACAATGTATTACAATCATCAATAAGTGGGTCCTTTGACCCACTTATTGAAATCAGATTAGCGTTTAAAGATTTTACAACATTGATTGATAAATTGATAGATACAGGTAAAGCGCGTTAAAAAGCGCGTTAAAAAATACGAAACTAGATCAAAAACAGTTTTTGTCACGTACCTCGTGTTGATTCGGAAAATATTTTTTGTGAATCAAGAACATGTTATATCCATTAGTGTTTTAACTAAGTGCGTATTAGGATTTTACCATTTAAATATTACACTTGACACTATTATGGTACAATGTCAGCGTATCCTTCATGGATATGGGTTCTTATCCCACTATGGACAATTTTTTATTTTTTTATTTATATTGGCGTTAAGATTTGCGGTCGACCCATTCATGGGACAGAACGTACCTTATAAGATTCTTAGTATTCTAATTTAGGAAAAATAATTTAAGTTTAAATTTGAATCTAGATTTACTTAAGATAGTAATTAGTGGCGAATGACATAGTAAAAATAAAGCATAGTAAAAATAATTCTCCAGAACAAATTTAAACTCTGTGAGTGTGAGTGAGTTTCACGGTACCAAGGTGTCATTAAATTTATGATTTTGAATGTAACTTGTTATGAAATCATAAAGTTTTCGATTTAGTATTATTGTTATATTTTTATTGTTTCGAGCTTTATATTTTACACTTAATAGTCTGGACGGACAACTTAGGTTGTGGAGAATGAGAATAATAAAAAAAAATCTTGTAGGTGTTTGTCAAAAAGTTTTTAAAAGGTACAATTTGACCAAATTGAATATTTTTATTAAGAACGATTTCAATACACATTGCAACGCTAACACACACACATATATATATATATATATATAAGATTCTCTTCTATAGTAAAAATTTTAAATCTTTTATATAGGTTTAAAATTATACTAATAAGACAATTCGGACGTTTACTATTAAAGTCGTAATGGTAAAAGTTAGAATTTCCTGTAGTACGGAAATGACCAGTAACACATATTGTAGTTTCACTTGTTAATTCATGAAAGGTCTACAAAGTCCAAAAAGGCTTAGTGCATTTGAGTCGCTATTGCCACATACGTAGTTCACTACGTAAAGCTTTTCAATACATTTAAAAAAAACGAGCCGGTACAATAAGTTCGTAAACTCCCAAAGAACTTGTACAAGTCATGATATTTAAAAGGAAATGTTCGACATCTCGTGTGATAACTAGTCAATAAATATCTTCTTATCAGATTAAAACTTTTTGGTGACAATTTTAACATTTGTTGTTACAATTAATTTGTAATTCATGATTTTTTTAGAACATGATCGTAGTCTTTATTTATGTTTCATAATAAAGGGTATTTAATTAAAAACTTTATTTATATAACATTATTATTACGTTATTTTGAAAATCAAACAAATCAATAAATATGTGTACATAATAAATACTCAGAAATATAAAACCTATTTATAAACTTATATATTAAATTAAAAAAAAACAAAATTCAGTAAAATTTATATTTACCTTAACAGCCTTAAATTCAGCTCTCTAAAAAAACACAGCACTTACACAAAACTACAAATCTAGTTCAATTTCGCCGCGTATTTCGACTGCGTTTTGAGAAGATCGTCTCGACACGTCCGTCCCGTGTGACTTCTCAGCATCCACTAAATGGAAAATGTAATGGACCAAACTTCATTTATTTCATTTCGGCCGAGATATTATGCTTTTGTAATGCATCAATGTAGCGGCACAGATTGGCTAGCTTGGTATAGGCGTTAGTCGTTAGTTCGAATCTCAATGTGTTCGTTTATATTGAAAATATCTTTTGTAGAGTACTCTAATTAAATAATACATATTTATAAAAATATATTTAGTTAGAAAATGCATATTGATATACAGATTATAGACGAATTTGTTTTTTGTATAGGTACAGTGTGTAAAAGCTGTGCTTGCCTATGTCTTGTTTGGCTAGTATTATGAACAAACGCGATATTTTCCGGTTAAAACTTTAGAAAACGGTTATATTTAAATTTTTTTTTTGAGTTTAGCGAGTGCATGCATGAATGATTTAAAATTTGCTCCCATACATATTAATAATATTATAAATGAGAAAGTAACTATGTCTGTCTGTGACGACAGCACAGCTACACCGCTGAGTCGCTTGTAATTAAATTTTATATAGAGATACGTAAAGGTTTTGGGATAGATAAGTAGATAGAAAAAACTTTATTGCACAACAAGACAATACAAGGAACAGTATACAAGATTTGATAAGTACTACAGAGTGTGCAAAGGCGGTCTTGTTGCTGGTAGCAATCTCTGCCAGACAACCTTTGGTGACAGAAGCCCATGCGCTAGACCATTCTTAACTGATACCCGTAGTGCAAGTAAAAAAAAAAAAAAAAATTATTGACTTATTCCGCTTAACTAAATAATAATGAATAATACAGTAAATGTAACATATTAATATTATTATAGTATTGGGATGTACATAGCCTACTTTTTTTAGCCCCGGCCGACCGGCCAAGGACGTCAGACCTAGGATTAACGATTATATTGTCGTCGGATTGGTACAACTGCACCAGTTTTCATACTCGTACAGCTAGATAGTAAAAAGCGAGTTATAATACATCTGTATTATGACGAAGCTGGCAGTTTGTCAGCATCTGACTGTAACGCGATAGGTTGTGAGTTTAATTCCCTCTATTTCTCCGCTCTGGTGAAGAAACGCGGCGATACACGCAATGTCTCGATTTCCGCCGGAAAGTGGAGAACAGAGTGTCTTGAGACTGGGTTCTCTTAGCTGAACAAAAAAAGAATACAATTACAATTAGTCACTAAGTATAAGGAAAAAAATATTTCTAGGTTAGCTATTTATGTTATAAACTCTTGTTGCATATTTTCAAATATATTAATGTCTCTGTATTTTTAAATGTTTTGATTTTATCATCTAAGCACTTTGAATTTTATATTTTTTTAACATTTTCAAAGTGTTATTCACACACTAAGGAAATTGAAAAAGACACATTTAGAAAACGTATAACACTTTAAAGTTTTTTAAAACACTTTAAAAAATATATATATTAAATAAATAGCATTCTCTCTTGCGAAACGATTGTTCGTAAAATAATCTTTGGGTAGTAGAAATTAGTAAAAATCTCTCTACAGAGATGCTAACATCAAATATAAGTTGTAATAAAGCGTATAAGAACTTCAACGTAGCTGGATGTAGAACGCATGGCTTAGCGGTCAGAGCGCTTGAACGGTTTTCAACAGGCGCAGGTCCAAATCCCGCTGCGTTCAAATTATTATACGTTTTCTAAATATGTCTATTTCACTTTGATTTTTTTTTATTGCTTAGCCATTATTTTGTTTTGCTAAAAAATTTACCACTGGCTAAAGATTTTTAAAAAAATAACGAAACCTATATGGTACTGTACATTTATACATAAATTAATTGAATGAATTCAATTAGTCTTAACAAAAATATTTTATGTACGAGTAGTAGTTTACCATTAATGGTTAATTTATGACGGTCAAATGCTTGATAAAATAAACAATATATCGTATTTTCACACAAAAACTCTTACTATTTAAAAAAAAAAACCATTAATTTACAAATATACTCGACCAATTTCATAGCATGTTTCTAGTAGCACAAAACTAAAAATACCTCACAATATATAGAAATGTATACAGTATGATTTTTCTATTCCAAGATGTATTCTGACAGAAGATTGCTCTTATCAATTTACTATGGAACAGGTTGTGATGCAAATATCAGCTCGAGGCGTTAAAGATTATCATCGGAGCGAGATGTTGACATCGTTTAGCCTTAAGCTTTCATGTATGAATATTACATATATGCTAACTAGTGGAACATGGGTTACTTGTATTAATTACCTTTGTATGGGAAAAGCTACCTGTTACCAAAACGGTTATGAAGTCCATTATGAAAAATATTAAATTAAAACCTTTTTAAGAAGCTACAGCGCCTGGCTGTCAACGCTATGGTTGTGGGTTCAATTCAGACGTGAGGGAATGACTGTGTTTATAAATAATTTATATTTCCAGCTCTGATTAGGCAAAGCACGACGTTTAATTCCGAAACCACTGTAATGTCTTGATTTCAGGCAGAAAGTGATCGCCATAGTACATGAAAACGAATTTTCATGACACTAGATTCTCTCTGCCTGCTGCTATGCGGGATATAGTGTTAAAAGAACGGATAAATGAAGCTTTAAGCAATTTTTTTTTATAACATAACATATAATAAAAATAGAAAATATAACGAGTGTTTTTAAAATATGTAAATAAACTGTTATTGTACTGAATCACTGGGTTCTCCAGTCTGTTATACAAATGCTATACTTTATACAGGTGACAATCAGAATATTAAAAAGATATTCTAGTTATATATATTTTAAAAGTAACTTTAAATAATATATTAATTGAGTATATTGACGGCCGCAATATACTCTCAGTATCACGAATATCCTCTATATAGCACTCTGTGTCACGAATATCTTCCAAATAGCTCTCAGTGTCACGAATATTCTCCATATAGCACTCATTGTCACTAATATCTTCCATATAACACTGTGTCACGAATATCCTCCATATAGCACTCATTGTCACTAATATCTTCCATATAACACACTGTGTCACGAATATCCTCCATATAACACTCAGTGTCACGAATATCTTCCATATAGCAGGGTAAGCATCTTAGTGTTATAAAATACTTCTCAACTTATGTACGCTAAAACATCTATATATTCTTCAAGATTACCGTACATAGATATGTACGTCGATGCAAGTGTAAACTAGCTCGTTTCTTAACAAGTAAAATGCGGCAAAATTATGACAATAAAACGATAGCCTTATAGAGGCCATTACACCGGACATCAGAGTCAGCGTCTGAATACGCGATGGTTGTGATGTTTATATTATTTTAATTTCACCTCTCTAGTGACAAGACAAAAAGCGGCGTTAAGTTCCACTCTTAACTCATAATATCTCAGAGAGGCTGGAAAGAGAACGGAGTGTCTTGATATTCAGTTCTCTCTGACTAACCTGCTACGAAGCGAGATGAACTATGCGAAAAAACGCGTAAAGTTGTTTTTTTATATAAAATAAAAAAAGAAATAATTAGATTTTTTTATTAACGAACCGCAAAGAACCAACTGTATGAATGAAATTTTCAATTTTCACCTAATTAGGTACTTGTTATATGGGAAAGAATCTCTGATATGTCCGCAACTTGTAATTCTCGTACAAAAACTTGTTAATACCGCACTTATTAAATGTAATGATAATGTTTTATAACGCACTAGTGAGCTTTGATTTTATATATTTAATTATTATTTATTTGTGGCCATCGTGGCGCAGACGGACTCTAACTGTATACTTGATGGTTGTGTGTTCGATTTCCAATCGAGGGATATTTCAAGTTTTCTCCTCTGGTGACCAAATTATTTAGTTGCGCGGCGTTAAGAACCGGAACTCAACACGCAATATCTAAGATTTAACTGGAAAGTAGAGAACTTGATACAAGGTTCTCTGTCTTGACTTTACTGAGTGGCTGACTGACATTGCACAGCCGAAACTGCTAGATATAGAAAAGTGAAATTGGTTCTTTGGGGACTGTACGGAAGTTCTACAAACAGAAAAAGACGGGATTTTACATTTTATATTCCTCATGCGATAGTGGAAAACGGAGTGTCTTGACACTACAATCTCTTTGACTACCCTGCCATACGGGAAAAAAATTGTCCACGTAAACGAAGTTGCAGGTGACAACTAGTTATTTGTATATTAGTTTATCTACACTTTTACTTGTTTCTATTTGTAATGAATGTAATGAGTGCAGGTATGCGGATGTAAAAGCTTATTTTCATATATATATATATATATATATATATATATATATATATATAAATATATATATATATATTTCTATTTAAGAACTAGTTTTTTCAAAAGATATTTTTGACATAGGTATATTTTTTTCTAAGGCGTTATTTAGATAACCTTATTAGAGAGAAAGAAACCCTATATAGTTATTTATTTATATATGTTTATAAGAAATTAATAACTGAGTGAGTGGCGGACAATCCACAGTCGAAATTTCTGGTGCAGAAAGAAAAGTGCAGAATGCCAAGCTGATTTAGCAATTCATTTAGAACACAAGTTCACAAAACTTTATGTGTATAAGTGTATGTACATATATATCTTTAGTAACAAATTCTTTAATAAAGATTTAAAAAAAAAAAAGTTTAAAACCTAATATTTTTATAATTACTCATTAGTGATACATTAACTTAGTAAAATAAAATTTCACAAATCACAACAAGTGATGTACACATTGCCAAGGCAACGTGATAAAAAAATAGAGAAGTAATTTTAATATTTATTAAGTCAGCATATGGTTCCGTGGTGTAGTGGTTATCACATCTGCTTTACACGCAGAAGGCCGCCAGTTCGATCCTGGCCGGAATCATGTTTTTTTATTTTTTGTTAACATTAATTTATTTATTATAGCGTTTTAATATTAAACTTTCAGTAATAATAATAAATTAAAAAAATGTTGTCTTAGTATTTTTCAGATCTCATCAAATGAAATGATCTCTTTTACATTTTATTAGAGATTTTTTTGCAGCTTTACGCTTTTTCGCGCATAGCAAGGTAGTCAGGGAGAAAGAACCTAGTGTCAAGACACTCCGTTCTCCACTTTCCGCCCGAAATCAAGACATTGAATGTTGAGTAGCGAAACTCTTCGTCTTAGGTACCAGAGTAGAGAAATGAAAATTAAAATGGAAATCGAACTCACAATCAATCGGGTCTACAGTTAGACGCTGTCCCACTGCGCAACGATTGAGTTTTAGAAATGGATGGATGGAAATAAAACACTTGTTTTTGTATAGACAAATATTTTAATTTTTTTACGAATTTTTATAGGGTTGGTTAGAACTATATATAAGGATCAATTATTCTTTCATCACTTTTAAGTAATTGAAGACTTTTTCTACGTTTTAATTTGTAACCTTTACAATGATATCGTCTTAACAGTAGATATACTGATATGAAAATCATAAGCACATAATATTTACATATTAACCACAATCTATTGAATTTTAATAATCTAATTTGCATTTAATGTGAGATAACATAGACTTTTGGTCATAGTTTTTCAAATATATAAATTTCATACAGAACAAATTTGTCTTTATACTGTTTTTTAAAGGTTGCTACTTAGGGATTTATTAGATACTCATTTCAGCACTTTTTGCCATTGAAGATTTTTATATTAATAAAATCTGTTCATGCTTTTTCCCGCATTGTAAGGTAGTGTCAGGGAGAAGCTAGTATCAAGACACTCCGTTTTCAACTTTGTCTTACCAGGATATAAAATTTTTCTTCCGTATTGAAATCGAAGCCACACCCCATAGTGTTTACAGTCAGACGCTATCCTACTGTGATACAATGGCCTCAGGTTTTTTATAATAAGATTATATAGACATATAAATAATTACCTCTGACGCGAAAGATATCAATATCACTTAAGATTTTATTTAAAGCTTTAGTTTATTCAAATATATAAAATTAACAATTATAATTTGACTCTGATAATAATAATTAATATATTAACTAATAATATAATTTAGAATTATTATTAATAACCATATTAGGCAAGTATACTCGTATTTCTAGGATATAGTTGAATAAAAATATTCAAAGTCATAGTAAAATTTCATATAATTTTTATTTCGTATAGAACTGTAGAAAAATAGAACCTAATTTCATAACACTCCGTTCTCGGCTTTCGAACCGAATTCAAGGCATTGTGTATTGAATGGCGGCACTGTACAGTACAAATAGAGCGGAGAAATTAAATTATTTATATATAATCGTTGGAAGTGAGAAATGAATTTAATGAAATACTATTTTATATGTAAATAATGTAAAATTAAAAATAGAGGCTTCCACGATACATGTACTTTTACTTAAGGTATTAAGATTAAAATATATTACATACTAGCCACCCGCTCGCGGCTTCGCCTGCGTAAACTAAACGACTAAACTATTTCGCTTTTTCACCCTCCCACGTTCTCATTTAAATCACAGACTTTCTCAAATTTATATTTTAAACGGTTGTCACTTTATTATTTATGAACTGATTTCAATAAAATAAACACAAAATGTTAAGGGAAGTTCACCACGACACAATCGGTTAGCAGTTTCTGATATTAGCGTGCAGAAACGCAAATCTTTGTTTTGGGTTCTATTATATATATATAATTGCCCTTAATAATATTATATTTCATATATAGACAGCGTTCAGTTACATTTTTATTATATGTATAGATAGATATGTATTTTTAATTTTAATATATTCTTCTATTTCTAAGCCACAATTGAGGTAGAACAAAGTATTATATAAAAAAATATATAAATAATATAAAGTGTAAAAAAAGCAACATTGATATATAATTTTAAATGCAATAGAATATTGTTAATAAACCTTATTTATAGTATAAAAATATTTAATATGAAAAATGTTGAGAACAGGTCTTTGGGACATAAGTTACAAGGAGTAACGGACGCCGTTGATGTCTTTTCTACAACTGGTTACAGCTTAACTGTACGCGTATCGTAATCGGAGCAACGAGGATAACATATTTTCTGTAGTGATTGTTGAAAATCTAGTAGTTTTTTTATTTGAACGAGAAATTTTGTGATGGGATGTAAACTTGTTGGTTTGCAACCCAATTGGAGTTCATAAAAAAATATAAAAAGAGTTTCAATATGACTTTATATTTAAATTGTTTTTATTTCCCGGTCTGGTAATATAAAGGACGGGGCATCCTAGGCTAGAACAAAATAAAACTAGAGTACTAGACATATATACCTATATATATATATATGCCACTAGAATTCTCCGTAGTAAATTTAAGCAGGCGCCTTTAAATAAAAAATTAACAGACAGACAGAGTGTAAATATATATAATAATTAGTAAAATTATTCATACATGGAAACGTTAACGAAGTGGCTGCGTATCTTTCGTACCGAAGTAGTTCATGAATATATTCATCCCGCTGGAGGCTCCCTTTCAGCCGCAAACCACAGATTTCCCTAATATCTGGGGTAGAGTTAGCAAAAGAAGAAAACACTTTTAGAAAACTGAGTAAATCTAAAACAAAACTTAAAATTCTGTTTTTTTTCTGACATTGTTATATTTTTTAGCTTCACGCTTCAGCGGCGTAGGCGTAGAGAGAACCGAGTGTCAAGAGACTTTGTCATCCACTCTCCGACTGAATCAGAGACATTGTGCTATTTTCTTACATTATTTTATTACAAATATTTGAAAAAAAGCGTATAAAAATTGTTTTATTTTTAATTTTTTTCACTGGGGAATTAAACTGGTTATAGAAATATTATTATAATAAAAGTTCAAGTAAAGTAACTCTTTATACTATGCCTTAAGATAAGACAGTATTAATTTTTATGCAAACAGTACCCAAACGCTAAGCTATACCGCGTGTAACCGAAGCCGTTCGGCCGAGCTAGCGTTCACTTTGTTATTACGAAATATTTCAAATCATTGTTTTTGCTGTGGCTTGTCTAACAGTAATTATTATTCATTAAACATTAGATATTTTTTTTACCATCAATTTTTTCCACATAGCCTGCTATGTACAGTAGTGTTCATTCAGATTCAGAGAGACTCTACTGTCTTTACCTTAAGGCGAAATTGAACGCCGCACTTTGTCTTAGGTACCAGAGCGGAGAGTTTAAAATATTTTTCAAGTTAAACACTGTACCACTGCGCCACGATGAGGTCATAGATGATGAAATATTAAATACATGTACTATTCAATATTACATACGTAAGTAAATTGTTATAATTCAATTAAGAATTGATACATTCCTAATAAAATAAGTATCGCCATCTTAGGTCTTGTAGGGGATATACTAGAATTTGGGTTCCAGTTGATAATAATAATAAAAACCTTTATTTTATTTTATCTTAATTTGAGTATATTTATATGACATCAAACAACATTCATTCAAATTCTGCCATTACTCTCCTTTTTATTCGCTTACATCTGATGTCTCCAACATCTAAACTATATTTTCCTCTTCTAAGGGACTTTGCTAAGATGTGGTGTAAAAGTAACCTTAATTATTTCCACTTGAGTTTCTTGACTGTGGTGGTTACATTTGCTATTTAGATAAGTCAACCTTAGTTAGGTGAGTTTTTTGACAGACCAGGTTTGACAGCCGTAAAAAAACCTCCTAAAGCTACTAAGTAATAAATTATAATAGACTACTTAATTGTTTACAGGTAGTTTTGGCACGGGAGGCTCCAGGTTCGAGCCCAGTCTCCGCTTATGGTAAAGACGGAGTTGCTGATAAGTCTTGAAATGATGGTCATAAAACTCAGTACTCAGTGCTTAATCAACGTTATAAAACTTTTGTAAGTTTAGTAGAATACGACTCGCATTCTTAACAAGCAAACATCAATAATATTAGAAAGCTAAGAGGACCGCTGAAATACCAATATTGAAATATTCGTCTAAGACTCCTCGAGGCATCTTATTAATATCTCATAGGAAAGATAATTATAAGTTTAAATAACATTCGTATACGTATAATACTTGTATTATGTTTTTGTGAGAGCAGACATACAATGAAAATGTAATGGTAGTGCCTTCGATGAATTTTATTTGGAAGTGTTATATAGAATATATAGATTTTTTAACATTTTTTATAGTGTTATTCGCTCACTTAGGAAATTGAAAAATATATATTTAGAAAACGTATAAAAATGAACGCAGCGGGATTTGAACCCGCGCCTCTTGAAAACCGTTCAAGCGCTCTGACCGCTAAGCCATGCCTTATAAATCCAGTTACGTTAAAATCTTTTACGCTTATTACAACTTATATTTGTTGTTAGCATCTCTGTAGACAGATTTTTACAAATTTCTGCTACCCAAAAATTATTCTACGAACAATCGTTTGGCAAGAGAGAATGCTATTTATTAAATATATATTTTTTAACAAATTCCGCTGCGTTCAAATTTTTATACGTTTTCTAAATATGTCTTTTTCAATATAGAATATATGTTTTTTAACTTCAAGTATCTAGTGTTAAGAATTCGTTTTTTACAAAACAATATATTAATAAAAATATATATATTTATAACCAACGGCCGGATAAAGGTCCAACTTATCGGTGGCTAGAAGCTTCGTGGTAAGGAAATAAGGTCTTACATATTAAATAATATTGGAATATATTTCTCATGTAACAGTGCGTTAATATGCTTCCTTAATTAATAGTTTGTTTAATTTTTGAACACTTCGGATTTTGAAACAGCATCCACTGGTACAGCATATCCAATAAAGTACAATATAAGAAAAAGAAACAAATATATATCTAATAATTAATAATACAGATTTCTGCGATTATTATTTCCCTATTTGGGGAAGTAGATGAAAAACAAAATAATACGCTCAGACTTATAGTGAAACCATGGCACAATAATTCATAGTAATAATTATAAAAATATGGTAGCTTTACGATTTTTTCGTATTTTCGCATAGCAGGATAGATAGAGATAACCTAGTGTCAAGACACTCCGTTGTGTTTGGAGGCGGAACTGCACGCCCCGCTTTGTAGTAATTTAAATAAAATCATTCCCCCGAGTGGAAATCGAACCCACAACCAATCGCGTCAGACAGTCAGAAGCAGACACGATAGCGTTTACTTCCAGAGGACTTAAACAAAAATGTGTCCGCATATGTGCTCTTTCTAAATTTTTCTTGCTCTTAGGTCTAAGTAACGCTGGAGGCAATAGCTAGCACACGCATGTCAATATTCTTTTTATTCATTTTATGAGTATTATGCTCCATTAAGTTTTTCTTGAGCTTGTTATTTTAAAGTCTACACGCAATATGATCAATGATTAGCTAACCTATAATTTGATAGGTTCATATTTAATAGGCTTTGTTATAATTTTGCTCGCTATTAGTTTTTAGTACGCCATTCAACATTGAATGTCTCCGATTCGGACGGGGCGTGGACAACGGAGTGTTTTGACACTAAATTCTCTCTGCCTCCTACGCCGAATAAAAGGTGTACTTGAAAAAATATTTCTAGTTCTAAAGTGACATATTGTGAATAATGTAAGTATGACGCTGTCTGTCATGGCACAGTTGAAAAAAACATTACAATTCAGTAATGCAATATTGCACTTATTGCATTGGCTTCGAAGCTAAATTCACTTTTTTTAATCTTGTTTATCTTTCCAGAAGGATACAATATATGAAAATCTAAATAAATTTGAAGTTTGAAGAAGAAATTAAAGAATTTTGAAAAATTAATATATATGTATATATATAATATCTTTGTAAATTCGCATAATCAACTCTAATAAAGAAATGGTTCAAGATCAAACTAAACATTTTAAAATTGATAAAACATGAGTCTATTGTGGCGCAGTGAGACAGTGTATGACTGTAAATGTGATGGTTGTGGGTTCGATCCTCATTCAATGGTTATATTAAAATTATTTTTAAAGTGTTAATCACACATGTAAGAAGTTGAAAAACATATTTAGAAAACGTATAAAAATTTCAATTTTTACACGTTTTCTAAATATATTAAAATTATTTACATTTGCCCGCTCTGATAAGACTAAGCGCGGAGCTGAGTTCCAACACTCCGCACGCAATGTGTGTCTTGACACTAGGTTCTGCCTACCTGCTCTGCTATGCGGGATAAAGCGTGAAGCTGGTTTTAAGCACTATTTTTTGACATTTCACTGTTCATTCAAATTCAAATTCAAGCTGAACTTTTCAATCGTAGCTTTTGCGAAATAGAACTTGCTATTTTAAATTACTGATTGGTTTGTGGTTTTCCATTAACGATTTCAGGTCAGCTATAAAGAGGATCCTTAACAAGATGGCTTTTATGGGTGATTCAATTAAATTGAACTGAAATGACTTAACGATACGAAGCCAAATAGGCGGATTGTGACCAATCCGGGAATTTTATTGCCGTTCTATAGGATATAAAAAGTATTATGACTGGGACAAGACACGACTAACGTATGTAATTGTTGAAATTGTATTAGCGTGAACGCGTTAGCATATTAAGTAATTTTATAATTATTCTTTTGGGCTTAACAACGTTCGTGATTATTTAATATAACCTGTTAAAATGGTGGCGAGGTGGGACAGCGTCTGACTGTAACCGTGATTGGTTGTGGGTGCGATTCCCACTCGGGGAATGGGTATACTTAAAAACGACATTCCTCTGCCCCGGTACCTAAGACAAACTGACTACCCTGCTATGCGGGAATAAGGGTTAAGCTGTACAATTTATTATTATTTATTTTATGTAAATATTATTAGAATAGAGGTTGGCAACTTTGTAAAACAAAATGACGGTTAAAGAAACTGTGATGGGAAATGTGATAGGACGCTCATCATCCTCGCTGACACTGTAGAGAGTATGACGTAACTTAGGTCTAAGAATTTCCTCTTAAAGTTCCTCGTCCTATTATCGGTAATCGGGTGTTTAGTCCCCTATCTAAATTTTTCTGTAAATATATCAAGCGAAATGGCATTATAAACTAACCTCTGTAAATTATCATAGCTAATCAAGTTTATTAAGTCTATTATATTTATTTATTTTGTTTTAGGTGAAGAATGCAGAATTTTAACTTAATCTCTTTTTAACAGGGTATTAAATAGATTATAATTATATCCTCTTTTTAACCGAACAATTTCCTGTATTTGTTCCCCATACAACTTCACATTGGCGAAGTGTTAAGTGTTAAGTGCAACTTGTACATGTAATGCGCCTTCAAACACTTCAGTTCAGTTCAATTATAGAACTGAACTGAACTGTCTATGATCTTTAATACGTATATGTTGTATGTGTAAAATATAAATTTTGTATGAGACTTAGATATATCTATTTTATTTGACTATTTGTTTAATTTAGCTTACTGATTTACAAAAAAAGGACTTTTAAATGATTTGCCAAATATTCCTGATTTACATCAAGTTAATGCTATGGAGATATTACTTTAGTATCGGATCCGGACATATGTGCAATTTTTCAAGCAAGTGCCTTAAACTAATTTTGCAAGATTTTCTTACGTTGATAGTCGTTTATTTTTAATATTTTAATTAAGTCTTCATTAAATGAAGATGCTTCCGTGAAATGTAAAAAGGAACCTTTAAATTTCACCAAGAATATAGAAAACCTAACGTTAAATAACTTAATCTCTATTACCCGCTTTTTTAACACTCAAAGTAATATTAAAAAGTTTTGAAATAAACAAATGCTAAGGATTCTATATTGATTAAGTATTAAGATAAATCAACTTTAAAACTAAACAAAATAAAATTTTCAAAGAATGTTTAATACCAATTAATTTGTAAACGAATGGTTCCACAAAACAATGAGATCCCCGAATAAAGTCCAAGTAGGGTCCAAATGTGACCACTTTTTTAACACTTGCCCTAATCTAATACATTCTTTCTGATGAGGGTTCTGTTCTGTTGTTCATTAAATTATTTTTATAAATATATAATTATTTTTATTATATATTAATAAACATATTTTGTTTGTAAGTTATATAATTTTCCTTATTTATTGAAATTTTCATTCTTTGTTTACTAAATCAATAAGGCTATTTGTTCGTTAGCTTATAGTTTTCCTGCAATCGCGTTTCTCGCATCGGCATCCTGCAGCAGGTAGTCGAAAAAAACCTAGTGTCAAGACACATCGTGCTCCACTTCCCGTCCGAAGTCAAGACATTGCGTGTTGAGTGGCGAACTCAATGCTGCACTTTATCATACTAGAGTGGAGACATACAAAATATTTAAATATAATCACTTCCCTGAAATAGCTTGAAACCACAAGCAATCGCGTTTACAGCCAGACTCTGTCCCACTGCGCCAAAATGACGATTTTTGTATAAAATACTACAAATTCATAAAACAAATATTACACACACTACAATTTAACATACACTGTTATATAAAGTAATACAAATATTGCTATAGCAACGCGAATTTTACACGTCAACAGGACTAATAGTGTAAAATATTATAAACAAATCAACTAAAATTATAACTAAATGTTTTATTATTATATAATCCGTAGTAAGTATAAATTCAGTAAGCGATTTATGAATATTCATTGCAGTTAATATATTAAAACAGGTATTAGCAATATTTATTCAAAACAGGGACCACCCTAGTAACATTAATAAATTAAATAATAATGTCAGATACGATGAAGGTGATTTTCGCAGTTCTATGCATAGAGGCCATCGTGGCGCAGTGGGAAAGCGTTTGACTGTAACTGTGATTGGTAGTGGGGTCTATTCCCATTTAAAGGAGTGATTATAATTTAATCATTTTCATTTCTCTCCTCTGGGAAACAAGACAAAGCGCAGTGTTGAGTTTGGCCACTCAACACGCAAAGTCTTCAATTCGAACGGAAAGTGGAGAACTGTGTGTCGCGATACTCTAGGTTCTTTCTTACTATCCTGCTATGCGGGAAAAAGCGTGAACTGGATATAATGATGTAAAATAGGTTGTGGAAACAATAAAAAAAATTGTGTAGCTTTATGTTTGCTATATTATATTTATTATATGCAGTCTGGAATTCTACAATTCATCTTTTCTAGACATTTATAAATAATCCTTTTGTTGTTTTTTTTAAACAAAGTGAATTGAACTTCTTTATTTTACTATGTAATCACATTTTATATAACGAAAACAACTATTGGACTATTTAGCTTTTAAACTATGACTGTCTTTATAAAGAAATATATAAAAAAAACTATTCACTGCGAGTCCACAGATATGGACGAAAAGTGGAGAACGGAGTGTCGTTACACTGACAAAATTATACAAATAAAACCTTAGTAAGTTTAAAAGGTTCTCTGGTATGAATACGGAGCCCTAAAGCCACCAATCGCCACCGCCCCAGTAGCAATCCGTCAGAATGTTTATGGCGGACGATATCGTGCGTGAAGTGTTTATCGCTTTCGGCGCGACGCTAATTTGCTAGCATGAGTTTTTCTATCAAATAGTATAATGGTTAGTTATCGGTAACTATATATAAATTGTTATACAATTATATATAAAAAGTATAGAATTTGATTATTATAATAATAGATATCTGTGTCTATATAAAAATGTAACTGATCGCTGTCTGTACATAAAAGATATGTGAAATTAAAATAGCGTTGGGTAATAGAATCCAAAACATTGTTATTTTTTCCGTTTGTCTGTGCGTTTGTGCACGCTAATATCAGAAACGGCTTAACTAATTCAAATGCAGTTTTGACAATTGTATATTGGTAAACTTCCCTTAACATTTAGTGTTTGTTTTATTTCAACCGCTTCATAAATAAAAAAGTAACACAAGTGTCGCTAATATAATATTTATTGACTGACTGACTGACTATTAATCTAATTTATATTTAAAAGTAAAGAATGTAAAGTACTGAATGACTATTATGCCCGATCTACTATGTACTTTGAGTTAAAATTCTTTTCAGAAGAAGGTTTGTTTTGATCCTCATTCATTTTCAAAATAATAAGCTATATACCTAAATCAGTACAAAGGTTTTAAATTTTGTACCCGTGAATGATATACTTTTCCCCTGTCTACTCTTAAAAATTTAAATATTAAATGTACCATAAAACGGAATATTAATATAGCTTTAACATACATAGCTTTCTACAAAATTATGATTTGATGGTAACAGGAAGCTGTAGCTATGGTTGCTATATAAAAAACTAAGCTATACAATAAGCCTAATAATAGCAGTGTATTGCAAACCTCGTATGCCATTTCGACAAAATTGGTTTTGCCTTTGCAATGTTAACCAGAAAAGTGCTATTACATTGCTATTACATTACATGTCATTCACATTTTTCTCCACCAATTGCAATCGCTTTGAAATACGACAAGTTGAAGTTTTATTTTAGATATAAGTTGAACATATAAATTGTAAATTACTGATAATAAAAATAAATATACTTTTAAGTTAAATTCAGATTTTTCCGCTTATCGCTCCTCGCAATACTAACAGACAACCTTTACATTGATGAATGCGTCTACATTATGCAATTTTAATGTTTCAACGATATATTTAATTGGCTAGAATCCTTCAAAGATAAGGAAATAAATATACGGGCCTTAATTTGGCGTTTAGCACTTTTTTGAATCCATGAAATTTATGTTGACTTAATACCCATTAAGGCTATCTAAAGTATTTTAACAAGTTAAAGTTTTTAGATGCTTCTAACTGTTATGCTTTTAAAAATGTTAAGTATAAGAAACAATATTTTTCACGTGCCTATTTACTTGTATATATATATTTATCTAATATCTATGTATAAATTATAATTTAAGACCTGATTCCATCATGAGGACGTCGTGTCGCACTGACTTTATACCCGATGGTTGTGGGTTCGATTCTCACTCGGGGGAATGTTTGAATTATTTTTATTTCTCCGCTGTGGTCAAGCAAAGCGCGGCGTTGAGTTCCGCTACTCAACACACAATGTCTAGAATTTATTCCGAAAGTAGATCTCTCTGTCTACACAGCTATGTTGGAAAAAGCGTGAAGCTGAAAAAAGTCCAGATTCCGTCGTGGCAATTTTATAACTGGATTCATGTATTTGTGGCTTGGGTACAACCACGCGGGCTCGTCGGTCGCAAGTCCAGTAAGATGTCGAAGTTTAATAACATGAAGGTATATTTGAAGTTCAAAATCTATCTCGTAATGCACTCGAGTCGGGATCGAACCCACTACTATCAAGTAACCGCGTCACGTCACGTTACTTCACGTCACGCCACGCCACGTCACTTCACGTCACGTCATATTATAAAGTTGCATACTCTAGTTATTTATTTTTTCAAGCAATTTATATAAACATCCGCTAAATATGTTTGGATGTAATGTTTTGACGTAATATAAAAAGTCTGACACGAATCTTGTCCGACAGCGCGTACTGTACGCAAAAAAATACATCAAAAACTTATAACGGCATACCGGATTATTGGTTTTTGTTTTTGTTGACGTTTATTTGTAGTTCGGTCAATAAATGTATAGGTGATTTACCTTGGTGTCGATTAATTATTGGAGATCCTCTAAAGAAAATTTTTAGGGCACAATTTTTTTTTATTTAGTATATTTTCTCCTGTGAAATTATTTTCTGTATGGCATACATTCATATAAGACGCCATCTTGTTATTGTTGGAAAATATTCGATTAACCGGAATGGTTGTAGGTTCGCTTTCCACTAGGGAGTTCTTATTTTTGTTTGTTTCTTCGGTCTGCTCAGACAAGAAAATAGAATGTACGTAATTAGACTATAAGATAATATAGAATAGACTTTACTTACGTTTAGGCTTAAATAATTTTGATATTTATTAGCGTATTCACATTGTAGGCTGTACACGCGATGGTAAAGGGTTCAAATTTCACTTGGACACATGATTATATATATACGCTTACTGAGGAAATTGAAAAAGATATATTTAGAAAACGTATAAAAATTTTAACGCAGCAGGATTTGAACCTGCGCCTCATGAACGGTTTTCTAAACATATCTTTCACATGATTATATTTAAATTACTTTCAATTCCCACCTCTGGTGAGAGTAAATTTATAAGTTAGAATGTCCCTAAGACTAAAATACTTTACGGTTTTATACTCTACAAAAAATATAGATTATATTTAATTAAAATATTTTTACCCGGTTGTGTTACATAGAATTACTTTTAACGGATTTTATCTAATGTTTTTTATCGTGTGCTATTTTATCAATAGCGGTTCTTAAAGAACACCTACTGTAGTGTTCACTGTATCATTATTAGTAATATTCATTAGAAATAAGTTTTGTAGAATTCATTACAAGATACATGCGTAGTGGCATTTTTTGGATTTTATATATATGTATAGATATATTTATAGATCGTTTTAAGCTATTACGTCTAACATTTGATGTATCCAAAATTGACTTGTCGCTTAAATGTAATGTTTTGAGTCTAGATATTTCCTGTGTCGCTAATAACTGACCACCGTCAGATGCCATGCCACACCATGCATGATCATTAAATCATATTTTTTTAGCTTTACTTTCGATAGGCAGAGGGAACTTAGTATGAAGGCACTCCATTCTCCACTTCTTCTACTTGGCATTAATCCCGGCCTAGCCAGGGTCTGCCTTCCTACTCAATCTCCTTCACTTTGCACGATCTTTGACATCCTTATTGGTTAGTCCCGGCATTCCATTCTCCACTTTCCACCCAAATTCGAGACATTGTGTATTGGAGTGGCGGAACTTATTGCAAGATAATCAATTGAAATATAATCGTTGTTACGAGTGGGGATCGAACCCATGACTAATCCTGTTTGCAGTGAGATGCTCTTATAAATCTATATAGTTTTTACTTTAGAGAAACTATAATTTGTAACTGATTAATTTAAATTTGTACAATATCATTCCGGACCTTTAAATTACATCGACAGATTCCTCTGAATGTCCTGTTTTGACAAAAGTCCGTAAATATTCTAATATATTCTTGATCTCATCTTCCCATTATAGAAATTGTTTTCCCCTTATTCTCTTACAACTTCTTGGGTACTAAAATAAGATGGTTCCACTTTTCAATACCTCTTCCAACAGTTACTCAGTCCATTTTCATATGTTATTATCGTCGTTTAATTACATTAATAGTTGTCGCTCACAATTTTATTTGACTGGATTTTCCCGTTTCCTTGAGAGAACTTCGTGAAATCCTCCCTTAGTACTCGCGTACACCCAAGGAACGTACATTCCAAATTCTACTACCAGTAGTTTCATCTGTTGTGTTGTCTGTCAGTCATTCAGTAAAAGTATATAAAACAATCATATATATATATATATAAAAATAAATACAACAGTATTATGGAACCCATCAAGCTTAAATTATACTCGCGCTTGTTCGGTTTTTGTTAGTTTATCGTTTACGCTATAATATGATAGTAATTACTATACCGTTTAGTCAAAACTGACTAACAGTGATTTTTATTTTATATTTTTAGATACATTGATTTGAAATTTTATATATCTTTCGTATTTTGTATTAAAATAGTCACTCTGTCTAGAGACATATCACTAGAAATGTCACTTTGTACGGACAGTTTTCTTTACAGACTAGCACGGCGTTGGGTATCGCAGTTCAGCATATAATGAAGCACATTGTGTATATTGGCTGCGATATTTAACTGTAGAGTAAAATAGTTACTCGCACGTCGTAGGTTCGAATCCAAATTTATGTAAATATTAAGATAGCTCTTTTGCTAACCCTACTAGATTTAGTGGGCGATAAAACAGATAATACGCTAGTGGCATGAAGCTTTTATCGAACCGATTGTGAAGTACACACATTACTCAACAATTCATTTGTCCAACAACCTGTACGGTCATTGTCCGTAATTGTAATAGATTTTAAGCCTTTCTTTAAGCAACAGAAGGTCGAATTTCTCTTAAATATTTCATATATCAAAGATAAGTTATATGTTTTAATAGTCAGTTGATGCACTTATTAGGTGATGACTTTGTAAATGACTTAGGCCTTTCATTGTTGTACTCGAGAAAACAAAAAACAATTTACAATGAATGTATTGATGAGCTTTCGTAAGAGTTATTTCTAGAATAAAGTTATAGCCATTTTATTATATTTAAGTCTTAATAAAAAGTAATTAAAGTTAGTCTTAATGATGAGGAAAATGAATTTAGGAATTTAATCAATATTTTATAAAAAGTTATAGTAAAAGACAGGACAACGACAGTCGGGCCAAAAATACGTTCATTCTCGTATCCCCTTTTAACTCATTTAAAAGGCAATTTGTTTAGGAGTTGAGCAATTGAGGCCATCGTGGTGCAGTGGAACAGAGTCGAAGTGTAAATGCGATGCGATTGCGGGTTAGATTCTGAAACGAGGGAATGATTTATGTTTTAAGAATATTTTAATTTCTAAGCTCTGGTGACAAGACAAAGCACAGCGTTGAGTTCTGCCCTGAGCACGTAATGTCTCAATTTCCGGTGGAAGTGGAGAATGGAGACGGAGAGATCGTGATAAAGCTTTTGCTGCAAAAAAAGCTCTTATCATCAATTTTCTGTGTACTTCAACAAACAACTCCATAGACAAGCTCTAGTGCACTTTAAGTTCTTATTTATGAAGATAAACCCGTTTCTATTTAAATCACAGCAATCTGCCATTAATTTCAATAAGAAGTAAAACTATAAATATCGCTTGAACACATAAAGTCGTCTCAATCGTCTAAACTATGGTTAGATGCTAGGGATGGGATACATTTCATATCTTTGTGTAAAAAAAAACAATTAATTGTGCTTAACGTAGAGTGACACCTCTGATTCGCTCTGGTCGGGAGTTCGAATGCCTCTCTTAGAAATATTTGTAATTAATATCATCGTTTTCCTTATCTGGTTCATTTAAATACATATAACAAATTAAATTAAGTACAATTATATATATGTATATTATATATATGCGTGTGTGTTATTTATAAATATACACTGAGTACTCAACTCTTCTACTAGATGTACAAAGCTTTCGTGGGTAACCCTCCCCCAGATAATCAGATATCCTAGACAGGTATAGGTGATTTCCCCTGCGTAAAAATTGTACGAAAATTAAAGCCTTCCTTATTGGTTGCTAAGGGTGTACATTAATACTCCCCAGTAGTTATTGTAATTCCTATGAGAACTATAATAAACAAGCTTTTGTACGATATACAATCGAAATGGTCGTAAATAGAATGACACTAGGTTGGCAAGAAAGTCCACACAAACGAAGTTACAAGCGATAATTCGTTTTATAATAAATTGATATATATATATATATATATATATATATATATATATATATATAAATTGGTATAGTTAATTTATGTAATAACATTTTGTATACAGATATACCAAACGTGCTGTTTTCTATAAATTTTTATATTTTCGTATATCAAAATATAGGCGGTAAACCTGTTAAAACTGTTTCAGTTAAAAACTGAGACCTAATTAGAGTTTATATTTGAGTCCTCTTAAACTTACATCACTAAGATAGTAAAATAGTTTCTGACTGTTTTATTTTCCGCCCACAATTACATATAATATTCTAGAATCTAAAACTATTTGAGATATTTTAATACAAATAAATATAAGAAATAACAAATTGATTGTAATTTACGGAGCTTAAGGGATTTAGTTTGAGGTTGTATTGTAAATAAACAGAGTATGAGTATTTGTCGAATATTTTCAAAATTTAAGTTAAATGATTGTCGAATAAATTGCAATTAAGGTTTAGTTAAAATTATTTAACTGTTAATTTTATTTAGGTCAATCTCTGTGTTTATGTTACAATTAAAGCCCGTTCTTAGTTAGAACACGTTTTTTCTAGTTTAAACTAGATTTTATTAAACGCTTCAGTTAAAACTAATCCGGTTAAAATAGTTTCAGTTAAAACAATCATCTTACACAAAGGAACGATATTTTTAGTTTTAAATACTTTAAATCGCTAAAGAATCTTTCTTATATAATAATTTTGATGTATTCCGTGATAATTAATGAAATTGACCCATTTCTAAAACAAGTATTTTGTGTTTTACCAAGGCACCTAGTAAAATCTACTTCTATCTAGAGAAAACGCGTTCATTTTCGTAAGCTTCACCTGTAACTGTGTACCTACCTGTTATTAATTATTAAAAACCTGTCATCAAATTTAGTCTTATTCGCTTCCGAATTACAGGTAACAATATAATACTCCATCCAATGATTGTTACTCTTTTAAAATTATTAGGTATTTGGTTGTACGCGTGCGTGCATCTTTATTCGTCTTCCTTTAAGTTTCTTAAATACATTTTGCTTCGGCCACAATATTATAGTATAGGGGCTTAGATTTTCCTGTATAAATTAATGTCATTTAAATGATGATAAGAACAATTATGGTATATTTCTACAGCTTTCTGAGGAGGTAGTCAAAAAGAAACTAGTGTCAAGACACTCTGTTCTTCATTAACAAAAATAAATTTAAACAAAAAAAAATTATGCATATATGCAAACGGTAAAGGAAGAAACGCAAAAGTATATGATTAGTCATTTAGGATATTTTATATAAAATATTTTATATAACAGAAGCTAGTATTAAGCTTGAGATTTTATATCATAATATGTTATTCGTCGTACATACAATTACAAGTGGCTCGACTCGCGGCTTCGCCTGCGTGAACTATAATAACACTGTAACAACCAATAAAATGTAACCTATGTCACTGCTGCATAGTGAAGCTTTTTCTTAGTAAAAGAATCTGTACGATCATATCTGTTTATATAAAGATTACCGCCTACAAGCAAACAACTTTGAAACTTTGCCTCTTTATTATATTAGTAGATATTATAATTAAAAAATAAATATTGACATAGATTTTGGAAATAATCCAACAAGCGCTAATTCAAAAAAAAAAACCAATCATACATTAAATAATAAAGGTGGTGAGTACGACAAGTAATCACAGCACTACACTGCACTTTAGCATAAATATAGTGTTTATGGTGTTTGGTCTCGTAAATGTCAAATGCGCCATATTTTGAGACTTAGTTGAGTTGCGCGTGCGCATTGCGCTATTATTGCCGCTTTGACAAGTCACCGCAAACAATACAAATATCAGGATTTGTAATTCTATGGAGAAATGTTTGTAATATTGAAACTACTGAACTATTATAAATATTTATTAAAACTACTGTTTGATTCTATATTATTATATATATTATTCTATATATATTGTCTAAATTTTCTATATCTATATCCAATTCGTACCCACAACCGTTACATTGACTCAGATATATAAGGCCGAGAAAAAAATATTTTTCCTAGAGACGTACTCTTCGTAGCAGGATTAAAACCCGAGCTTGTTACAAATGTCCAAGTGTTAAACCTTTTTTAAAGTATATCATTTTCATACGTTTTATAAATAGTTATATCACAACTTTAAAAAAATATTGAAATCTCATAATTTTCTGAACTCATAAACCAATATATAAAGGGGAAACCGATTACTTATTCACAATGGCTATACTAATTTAAATACAAAATTTTCAATAGAACTCTCCCTTTGTCCCAGTTAATTATGATATCATACATCAATTCCACAAAGACCTATTAAAATATCGTCAAAACCAAAAGGAGCTTGTCAGAATGTGATGCGATGTAACTTTCTAGCTTTTAATTTTTTTTTTATTTAATTTTATACAGTGGGTGTGGTGGTGGTGGGTTCGATTCCCACTAAGGGGAATGATTATATTTAAATTTAAATTTTCTTTCCTCCACTCTGATAAACGAGTAAACAAAGCGGCGTTAAGTTCCGCCATACAACACGCAATGTCTTGATTTCGGGCGAAAATTGGAGAATGGTGTGTGTTGACACTCGGTTCTCTCTAACTACCCTGCTATGCGGGAAAATGCATATAGCTATATATAGCCAAAGAGCGAAGAAAACAATTTTTCGTACGAAAATAATAGTCTGGTTTTCTTTTTCTCAAGCACAATTCAATAAATATATTGTAATATTGCAATTTCACCGCACATTTTATGGTATCCAGAGTAATATATTACTACTGTCCACTTGGTTGAAACTAAACTTCGCACGTTCTCTAATAAAATATAACAAATTTTGTATCTCCTAAGGGTGTGAATAACACTTTAAAAATATTAAAATATTTAATGCCAGTGTTTTTAATTTTAAAAAAGATATCGTTTAATTGTTGTATTTTCGGCATTACTTTCTACTCAAAACACCTTGAAGCTACAGAAAGAAGTCGATAACTCAAATAAATGGATTATACCAAATACCGTATTATTACCGCATTATTCAAAATCTCAACCCCGAGAGGAAGTATTAAGTGTCAAACATATTAGTTACGAGTTTGAAAAGAGATATTATGCGCGTTTCCATTGTTTGCAAGGACACGACTATGATCTCACTGGGACTGTGAATGGACAACGATTCGTTTTCGATTTATGTCAAAATATTTAATTTTATACAGACTTGGACGTGAAAATACTACCGGCATCTACAGCCGGTAGTGTTAACTTTGTCCTACATATTTATTTAATTTCTTGCATATTTATATTTGTCAATAATAACGTCGTAGTAGAGGAAAGATTTATAATATTTTGTAATCGTTTATAGCAGTTCTAAGTTTACTGGAAGGGAAAATGGGGCCAATGTAAAAAGGCCCCCAACCGCAGGGGGCCTCCAATTGCCTGTAAACAAGTATAAAGTATTCTGTTCTAATTTCACACTTCGCCATCTTCGACCTTATATATATTGTGCATTGTATATGCAACTGCAAGGCTGAGTGAGGTACAATATATTTGTCCCTCAGTATGCTACAAACTTACAGCTATCGAAATTTAACTATTTTAAATTAAAAATTTAAGGTTTTAACCTTAGACCTTTCTCGTCAATGGACACAAGTCTCCGAGACAATAGACCATACAAATATGTACGCACCTAAAACCACATGGGTGATCCTTTTATATATTTTTTTCTGAAGTTACCTTATTATAATAGCCAAACTGGCTGTAGTTTGCGGTAAAACATTAAATGAATTGAACCTGTGACCTGTCCTTTTCGCTTTACAATTTAAGAACCGTGTTTGTCAGGAAAAAGAAAAGGAGTGTATTGACGCTACTTTCTCTCTCTTGTTTTGCAGGGAAAAGTGTGAAACTGAAAGTAAAATAGCCTTTACTTATATATGTTTTATCTTATTTGTTTATTTATTTAGAATTGAAGAAATGTTACAGTAGATATTTAATTTGTACTTATATGAGCTTACTTAAATTTATTTGTACACTTGCTAAGATGGTATAAGAGGAACGGAGGCTCGGGTTCAAATCCCGCTGCATTCAAATTTTTATACGTTTTCTAAATATGTCTTTTTCAAATAATACTCAAAATTGGTATTTGAAATTGAATTTTTATAATTCAGAGTTTGCATATACAATGTTTAATTCATAACTTATAAGTTATATAATTTTAAATTAAAGTAAATAGCACATTTATTATCAAATGATACCATAATTATTCATAGAAATATATATTATAATGTAAAAACTGTCGTTTAAACATACAGAGCTTCACGCTTATTCCCGCATACTAGTCAGGTCTCTCAGGGTTCTCTCAGGTCAGAGAGAACAAAGTGTCAAGATACTCCGTTCTCTACTTTCCACTCGAAGTCGAGGCGTTGCGTGTTGAGTGGCGAAACGTAACACGGCCTGACTCATCCCACCGACTGAGAATCGAATTCTCAACCAATCGCCATTACAAGACACTGTCACATTGCGCCCCGATGGACGTCTTATATTTCTATGAAACGCTTAAATTAACTTGCTAAAATCAACTATTATATCTCTAAGAAAAACATAAACGTGACCCTTAAATTGAGATAAATCAATTATCCTCCTGCTCCTCTTTATACACTATTTACAGTTGTAGGACCCTTGACGCCAGAAAATCAAAAATACTTAAAATAAAAAAATGGGAATTGAACTTATTACCGTCACGTTATAGTAGCATATTATAGGCAAATATAAGAATAATCTACAAAATCTCACCTTATAAAATTATTATATCTATTATATCTATATAGTCGAACGTAAAATAGCTCTCGTTTAAATCTTACAAAAGTAGAAGACTTTTTTGAGTCAGTCACAATGCCGAAGTGTTTTTTGTCAACGTGGGTTATTACAGCTTATCCGGGGTGCGGGCCTCGTAAACATGTCATCGGGACGATTATATATACCGACTAGGGTAGCCACGCTGTATAAATTAAAGACCTATTAACCAATTAAATACTATACTATAGGCTTTATTTTTGCAGCCGCTCGCTTTTTCCGCTTAGCGGTGTTTTCAGAGAGAACTTAGTGTCCAGATACTTATTTCTTCACCCGAATTAGAAATTGGGATTGAGTGTCGAGTCACGCAACTCAATACCGCTCTTTGTCTTGTTCACCAGAGCGGAGAAATGAAAATAATTAAAATAAAATCATTCCACAGAGTTCAAATCGAACCCACAACTTATAACATTTACAATTAGACGCTATCTTACAGCGCCATGATGGCTTATAAACATCTAGCTATATATAATTTTTTTTATCGAGTGACTGACCGACAGACAAAAACAGACAATATCACTGCGCGTAGAAATCGGAAATTTGGTATGTATGTGGCATAGTGTAGGGGAACATTAAGAGAGGTTTTTCAGGGAAAATGAAAAGTGAGATATTACGAATATTAAAAATTGAAAGCAACTATAACTCGTATTATAATATAAAGTTATGAGATTTATTTGATAGGAGAATTATTTGATATATTATATAAATATGTATTCGTGATCGAATACAACACAGTGTAGCATCGCGTACGCCGTCTTCTCTTTCAGTTTCACGCTTTTTCCCGCACGCTAAAGTAGGCAGAGAGAACCTAGAGTCAAGACACTAACGTACTAAAACGGACAGAAATAGAATACGAAGTAATCTAATAAGTAGGTTCTGCTTAAAAACAATTGATGAGGCGTATTAAAAAAAATGTTACACATATTTTTAGAAAGTGTATAAAAATTTGAACGCAGCGGGATTTAAAAACCCGCGAAGACTGTCCAAGCGCTCTGACTGCTAAGCCTAGCGTTCTACATGTGGCTGCGTCGAAATTTTTCCACGCACCGCCCGAAATCGAGACATTGCGTGTTGAGTGACAGAAATCAACGCCGCGCTTTGGATGGTAAAAAGTATTAGTGTTTTTTTTTAAGAACAGAAAAGCATAATAAAACTACGAAGCTTTTTCCAAAATTACATCTTTCTTATCTCATGGTCACCGCACACTCTCGTCCTCATCCTTTGCCGGCCTAAAGCTTCGATATTATTTACAGAGATTTATGGGATAACACAACAGAATGTTGGTCTATCTTTGTGTTCTCGTAATGTATGATATCATGATCAACTCGCGCTTTGCCGCTCTTCATATTTAATCCCTTATATTATTTTGTTTGTTTGTTTGTTTGTTTGTTTGTTTTACTTGTTCTATTGAATAATGACAAAGTAAAGCTTCAAAATTCCGCTATATAACTTCTTTTTTTATGAGTAAGAGAAATGTGTCAAGACCCTCCGTTATCCGCTATACTTTAAAGTCGACGCTAATCTAGAATTTTAAACCTTGAGTGTTGGGCGTATTGGGGGTTCTCCGATCTGGTGACAGGACAAACCCCGCAATGTCTCAGATTCGGACAGAAAGTGGAGACCGGAGTGTTTTGTCTCTAGTTCCTTTCTACCCAAGGACAAAAAATACCAAACTAGTTGAAGTCTGTCGAGATATATCAAAACTTTGATACATTTCTAAAGGATTTTAAATTAAAATACAACATTCACAAGTAAAGTCTACACTACTATATCTTATTCTGGATTCCTGCGGTCATATATATTTCAAATAACAAACAGGCGGTGGGTTTCATTCTTGTGGTTTTCTATAACCTTTTCAATTTTATACTGTTACGGTTATATTTTACTGTTATTAGTAGCTTGTATTGGTAGCAATTTATTTATGAACAAGCTACTCGTTGTGACTTTGTCTGTTTTATTTTATTTATTCATCATCTCATTTATTCATTTTTTTCCATGTTCTCCATTTTGATTAGGTCACTTTGTTCCCAACTTTCAGAAAGCAAAATTTCGGTATATATTTACGTATCACATATTCAATAGTAAAAGTTAATAGATATTAAATAAAACAATATAATTAAAAATTTATAATTTTATTTCAACAAAAAATATTACTCCATCCTGGTGTAGTAGGACAGCATTTGACTGTAAACGTGGTTGGTTGTGGGTTCGATTCCTATTCCGCGAATGATTATGTAGTATTCAAATTGAAATATCTCAAAATTGGTTGGAAAATGTTGAACGGAGTATCTTAGCACCGGTTTCTCTCAGCTTAGCCTGCTATACGATAGAGATACGTATATCAAAGAAACCTTTAATATCTTTTAAAATATCATATGCACACTTAAAATAAGAAATTTAAATATAAAAATTTCGAACTAAGCATGACTTGTATCTGCTATGGGATGCCATAGAAGCCGATTAAGCTATACGTTCTTATCAATCTTGAACGAAATTCTTACACACTTCATACTAAGAATATACTTATAACAAAAATTATATCTTATAACTTCCAAGAGGCACAAGTTCATATCTTGCTTCGTGGAAATTTTTATACAAATAAATTTTAATTATTTAAAAATAATTCTTCCTATTTTTAAATAATTCGTTTTGAGGCTATCGCAGCGCAGTGGGAAAGCATTTGACTTCAAACGCTATTGGTTGTGGGTTCGAACCCCAGTCGGAGAAATAATAATAATAATTATATTTAAATTATTTTCAATTCTTCGCTCTGTTCAAAGACAAAGCGCAACGTTCAGCCACTCAATACACAATCTGACTCGCATTCTGGCGGGAAGTGGAGAATAGAGTGTCTTGACACTAGGTTCCTTCAGACTACCCGACAACTAAAAGTCCGAAACTGGCTTGATTTCAGGATACAGTTAGATCATGTTGCAGGAATCCAGGGCAGTATGCGAAATAGAAAAAGAACGATACATGTTACCGCTGACTTCTATAAAGAAGCGTTTGGTATAAAAATGTTCTTATATTAAAATATTTACAGAAAATACAATTTTATGATAGTTTATTTTATTTTTCTTTTTATCCTCTTTAGTGTATAATGTGTCAGATGATGAGTCACCTATCTTGAGCATTAATGCACGCAAGAAGCCCTCACACCGGAAGGTAAGGGCCGCCTCCAGAGACAACCAGCATTTTCTGTCCCTGCTACTATCATCCAGTGGGTGCCTGCTATATATAGTTAAGCAAAGACTTCTAAAACACTCGCCACATTGATGATTGTTTTAGAAGTGTTTGAAAAAACTCTTAATGTTTGTTCTGGAGGGTTTTGATCGTAATTTTCCACGGGGACCAGTCGGCTTGGAAGATGCAGTTAGTTCGCTTAAAAAAAAAAAAAAAAAAAAAAAAAAAAAAAAAAAAAAAAAAAAAAAAAAAAAAAAAAAAAAAAAAAAAAAAAAAAAAAAAAAAAAAAAAAAAAAAAAAAAAAAAAAAAAAAAAAAAAAAAAAAAAAAAAAAAAAAAAAAAAAAAAAAAAAAAAAAAAAAAAAAAAAAAAAAAAAAAAAAAAAAAAAAAAAAAAAAAAAAAAAAAAAAAAAAAAAAAAAAAAAAAAAAAAAAAAAAAAAAAAAAAAAAAAAAAAAAAAAAAAAAAAAAAAAAAAAAAAAAAAAAAAAAAAAAAAAAAAAAAAAAAAAAAAAAAAAAAAAAAAAAAAAAAAAAAAAAAAAAAAAAAAAAAAAAAAAAAAAAAAAAAAAAAAAAAAAAAAAAAAAAAAAAAAAAAAAAAAAAAAAAAAAAAAAAAAAAAAAAAAAAAAAAAAAAAAAAAAAAAAAAAAAAAAAAAAAAAAAAAAAAAAAAAAAAAAAAAAAAAAAAAAAAAAAAAAAAAAAAAAAAAAAAAAAAAAAAAAAAAAAAAAAAAAAAAAAAAAAAAAAAAAAAAAAAAAAAAAAAAAAAAAAAAAAAAAAAAAAAAAAAAAAAAAAAAAAAAAAAAAAAAAAAAAAAAAAAAAAAAAAAAAAAAAAAAAAAAAAAAAAAAAAAAAAAAAAAAAAAAAAAAAAAAAAAAAAAAAAAAAAAAAAAAAAAAAAAAAAAAAAAAAAAAAAAAAAAAAAAAAAAAAAAAAAAAAAAAAAAAAAAAAAAAAAAAAAAAAAAAAAAAAAAAAAAAAAAAAAAAAAAAAAAAAAAAAAAAAAAAAAAAAAAAAAAAAAAAAAAAAAAAAAAAAAAAAAAAAAAAAAAAAAAAAAAAAAAAAAAAAAAAAAAAAAAAAAAAAAAAAAAAAAAAAAAAAAAAAAAAAAAAAAAAAAAAAAAAAAAAAAAAAAAAAAAAAAAAAAAAAAAAAAAAAAAAAAAAAAAAAAAAAAAAAAAAAAAAAAAAAAAAAAAAAAAAAAAAAAAAAAAAAAAAAAAAAAAAAAAAAAAAAAAAAAAAAAAAAAAAAAAAAAAAAAAAAAAAAAAAAAAAAAAAAAAAAAAAAAAAAAAAAAAAAAAAAAAAAAAAAAAAAAAAAAAAAAAAAAAAAAAAAAAAAAAAAAAAAAAAAAAAAAAAAAAAAAAAAAAAAAAAAAAAAAAAAAAAAAAAAAAAAAAAAAAAAAAAAAAAAAAAAAAAAAAAAAAAAAAAAAAAAAAAAAAAAAAAAAAAAAAAAAAAAAAAAAAAAAAAAAAAAAAAAAAAAAAAAAAAAAAAAAAAAAAAAAAAAAAAAAAAAAAAAAAAAAAAAAAAAAAAAAAAAAAAAAAAAAAAAAAAAAAAAAAAAAAAAAAAAAAAAAAAAAAAAAAAAAAAAAAAAAAAAAAAAAAAAAAAAAAAAAAAAAAAAAAAAAAAAAAAAAAAAAAAAAAAAAAAAAAAAAAAAAAAAAAAAAAAAAAAAAAAAAAAAAAAAAAAAAAAAAAAAAAAAAAAAAAAAAAAAAAAAAAAAAAAAAAAAAAAAAAAAAAAAAAAAAAAAAAAAAAAAAAAAAAAAAAAAAAAAAAAAAAAAAAAAAAAAAAAAAAAAAAAAAAAAAAAAAAAAAAAAAAAAAAAAAAAAAAAAAAAAAAAAAAAAAAAAAAAAAAAAAAAAAAAAAAAAAAAAAAAAAAAAAAAAAAAAAAAAAAAAAAAAAAAAAAAAAAAAAAAAAAAAAAAAAAAAAAAAAAAAAAAAAAAAAAAAAAAAAAAAAAAAAAAAAAAAAAAAAAAAAAAAAAAAAAAAAAAAAAAAAAAAAAAAAAAAAAAAAAAAAAAAAAAAAAAAAAAAAAAAAAAAAAAAAAAAAAAAAAAAAAAAAAAAAAAAAAAAAAAAAAAAAAAAAAAAAAAAAAAAAAAAAAAAAAAAAAAAAAAAAAAAAAAAAAAAAAAAAAAAAAAAAAAAAAAAAAAAAAAAAAAAAAAAAAAAAAAAAAAAAAAAAAAAAAAAAAAAAAAAAAAAAAAAAAAAAAAAAAAAAAAAAAAAAAAAAAAAAAAAAAAAAAAAAAAAAAAAAAAAAAAAAAAAAAAAAAAAAAAAAAAAAAAAAAAAAAAAAAAAAAAAAAAAAAAAAAAAAAAAAAAAAAAAAAAAAAAAAAAAAAAAAAAAAAAAAAAAAAAAAAAAAAAAAAAAAAAAAAAAAAAAAAAAAAAAAAAAAAAAAAAAAAAAAAAAAAAAAAAAAAAAAAAAAAAAAAAAAAAAAAAAAAAAAAAAAAAAAAAAAAAAAAAAAAAAAAAAAAAAAAAAAAAAAAAAAAAAAAAAAAAAAAAAAAAAAAAAAAAAAAAAAAAAAAAAAAAAAAAAAAAAAAAAAAAAAAAAAAAAAAAAAAAAAAAAAAAAAAAAAAAAAAAAAAAAAAAAAAAAAAAAAAAAAAAAAAAAAAAAAAAAAAAAAAAAAAAAAAAAAAAAAAAAAAAAAAAAAAAAAAAAAAAAAAAAAAAAAAAAAAAAAAAAAAAAAAAAAAAAAAAAAAAAAAAAAAAAAAAAAAAAAAAAAAAAAAAAAAAAAAAAAAAAAAAAAAAAAAAAAAAAAAAAAAAAAAAAAAAAAAAAAAAAAAAAAAAAAAAAAAAAAAAAAAAAAAAAAAAAAAAAAAAAAAAAAAAAAAAAAAAAAAAAAAAAAAAAAAAAAAAAAAAAAAAAAAAAAAAAAAAAAAAAAAAAAAAAAAAAAAAAAAAAAAAAAAAAAAAAAAAAAAAAAAAAAAAAAAAAAAAAAAAAAAAAAAAAAAAAAAAAAAAAAAAAAAAAAAAAAAAAAAAAAAAAAAAAAAAAAAAAAAAAAAAAAAAAAAAAAAAAAAAAAAAAAAAAAAAAAAAAAAAAAAAAAAAAAAAAAAAAAAAAAAAAAAAAAAAAAAAAAAAAAAAAAAAAAAAAAAAAAAAAAAAAAAAAAAAAAAAAAAAAAAAAAAAAAAAAAAAAAAAAAAAAAAAAAAAAAAAAAAAAAAAAAAAAAAAAAAAAAAAAAAAAAAAAAAAAAATAAAAGCATTTATTTATTTATTTATATTTATAATTTATATAATAGACAAACCTTTTTAAACAGAACTCTTTACCAAAAAACCAATATCATTTAAGCTTTACTAAGTGACGAGCCTTAACTTCTTTCATTGTTGATAAAAGCTATAATTTGACGCGTGTACGAGTATTTGCATTAACGTAGCTTCGCGGGGGGCGCATCGCTTGCATTTTCAATATGGCCGTGCCTCACACACTCACAATGGCTTTACCCATTTTTTATAGGATTCGATACGTTGATTGATTTAAGCTTTTAGTTATACTTATATATTATTATTCTGTATTTTGGTTGCACATGCGTGCGTCCTATCTGTCTGGCCTGTCTTGTCCGCAGAGAGATCTGAATTTTTTTATATTTCATCTGAGAATAGGTTATGATGCATAATGCAATTTAATAAGTTTGGTTCCCGCTTTGTTAACTTTTGTTCTTCTAAATACATCCAAACTAGCCTTAAGTCAACTTAAAAAGCTACTGGTCCTTTCAACAGTTTTACAGTTCAAGGAAATTTAAAGAAAAATTGTATTATATAATGACTTGTAATAAAAATATTGATATGTATGTAGAGAGGTAGTAAACAAAACCGTTTGTATTTGGGTTAAAATGCAGATTTATTTCTAAATCCTTTTTATTTTTCGTAATCGAAAATATTTTTACTTAACTTTAACTTAAACTTTCTTAACTTTATTTCATTGCTTGCCATCGTCGATTATCAGCTAGACAGCACAATATTAAAAGTGCTCTGTGCAGCATCAGGTCGCTAGTGACCTTGAGACAGCGGGCTGAAAGGGCCTACTGCCACACTGAGTAGATGATATTCACGGGCAGTGCGTGGTAGGCTGAAAAGGGCTTACCTAGATGTTTTGATAGGAAATATCTACAATTTTAATTACAGACTATATATATTTGTCTCTGTTAAATTCTCACAAATATCTGAGATAATATTTCCGCACCAGCAACATGAATATAGTTTAGCCTTTTGCGCCGTTCAAGTGAAGATGTAAAAATTTTTTAAGACATATTTGTCCACAGTCATCACGAAACAATAATAAAATATTTTCACGCCTTTTCCCGCATAAAGGTAGTCAGACAGATCCTCCGTCTTCTCGAACTCAAGACACTCCACTTTCCGCCCGAAACATTGTGTACCCACAAACACTCGTGTTTACAGTAAGACGTTATTTATAATAATTATTATAATCCATCGGTATAAGGATGAAGGAACACATCTCCGATGTCAAGAATGGACGTGTGTCGAAGTCAGCTGTGTGTGAGCATACCACGGATGAACCCAACCATTACATCAGGTTTGATAAACCTCGTATTCCGGCTAGGGATAACAGATATATTCCAAGGATGATCCGCGAGGCTATTGAAACACAAAAACACCCTCATTTCAACAGAGAAGACGGTTGGAAACTTTCTACCACATATGACCCAATACTGAAAACTTTGAAGTCTCAATCCGATCACACCAGAGAGCAAGATAAAGTCAGCTCATTCTGCAAGAATCCAGGGCAGTACGCGAGGCAACTAAGAAATCGTTGGCGGTAGTTTGATATAATAATTGTATCAAATGACAGACAAATGCCACCTTAGTCTACCCACTGGACACTATGACCACGGACTACTGTAAAGTGTTCGAAACGTCGGGTTCTAAAATATTTTTTCGAATACCAATATTATACGCGATTAATCCGGTTAAAAATAGTTCCATCTATAGATAAAATTAAACTAAAACTAAATGTTACCTTTAAAATCTAAAATTCATCAATAACTTTAAAACACTACAAAGGTATGTTTCACTTGTCCTTGTCGATGTCGTGTAGTATCAGATGCGCCAATAAGAAACTCGCAACATGCCGTGCCTATCAAATATCCGCTTGTAAATTCGACGTAAGCCCTTATTCTGCTTCAACCTATTGCTTATTTAGATAAAAAAAAATGTAAGTGCTATTTTACGCAAGTGGCAGGACCTTAAGAAAGTAATTTAACCACACTGTAACATCATTTTAATTAACTGGTATTTTAACATATTTAGAAAACGTATAAAAATTTGAACGCAGCGAAAACTTTAAAAAATGTTAAAAAACTTGGTATATTTTTATTTTATTTTTATTAATTTATTTAATATATAAAAATAGAATTTTTCATATTTTTTTTAATTATAACATTGAGCTACTTATTGCAAGATGAATTTCATTAAATTTATTACGGCATACTTCTTTTGTCGCCAATATGCCCGACTAAATTTACATTAAATATATAGTTAGAGTTGTAATAACAACGTGTGGCTGCAAATGTTCCGAAGATTAAAGGCGCTTGACAGTTTGAATAAATAAACAAGAATGTAAAATGTATATATGTGTGACGTGTATTCATACTAGCAACATGATAAATGTATTTAGATGTTATTTATAGCTGTTGATAGGTAGTATTTTATTAAAATATAATAATTTGATTTGTTTAAACATTCTAAAAGAAACTGTTATGTACGAACGAACACTTGAATTCAACCTGGTTACCTGCGATTCTGGCAGAAATATCCTATTTCATAGTTTTATATTAACATTTAACTTATCGGACCCATAATTCATACTTTAATTATTCGTAATTATTTTTTACTATATAAATAATTAATCTTTGATTATTAACTTAGATAATAAATGTATCAGTTTAGGTGTTAAATATATTATAAAATATGAAAAAAAATATTTGAAATTATTGCTTCTCTAAGAATATAACTCATACAACATAAAAAAGGCAAAAAGGAATCGATATAACTTACCATTTCTGTTACTTTGACATTCACTCACCAGTGAAACTTTGAAAACGGGTGAACTTTACACACTCTCGATTATCATAAGCTACAGTTAAATTATGATTATTTACATGAACCATTGAAAATGATAGTAATTTTGTATTGATTGTCAATAACATGCAAATTGCAATAAATCCAAGTATTGATTACAACTATCTAACGCGAATATCGTGAGTAATAAATTTTGTAAATGTTTCTAACATTGTATACATATTAATTATACGCAAGGATTTAGTTTCATTTACAATGTAATATGATAAGAACTAAACAATTTAGTACCATTTACACACGCTGTATTGTATTGCTGATTGTGAACACGCCGTATCGGATTCGGAGGGAAAGTGGAAAACGGAGTATTTTGATACTAGGCTTTTTCCGCCCTACCTGCTGCGGGAAAAATCACGGAGCTGAAAAAAAAAGAAGTCCACTTCGTCCACTACCGTATTCAAAAGATAGGGACCTCACATTTCTGCGCTGTGCTTTTTGAACGCATTTCCCTTTATTTTTCTTTATCTGTACCTGAAACTGAGTACTTATTAAAAAGCATTACTTCTTACAATAAAAATAAAATAAAATAACATATTTTTCTTTATAAAAAGGGAAAGAGGAACGTATCTTTTTTCAATCTCATAGTTTTTATATTACAAGTAATTGTATTCACTTTGTTGCGTTGGAATTTTGAGATAACATTTACATTACCTATATAACTTGCTATATATCTATTAACCCATTATAATGTGTATAGCAATTACATATTAAAGAGTCAAAACACTATATGACGTGAAGTCAAATGTGTTTGACAGAAAGCAAAGGCTGTGTTTGTTTTTTGTGGTCCACTTTCTGTCTGAATTAATACATGTTGAGTTTCGGAACTCAACGCCTCAATTTGACATAAAATAATTTAAGTTTACTCATCCGAGAACCTCCGAGTGGGGAATGAACTTACAACGAATCGCATTCGCAGCCAGACGCTGTCCCACTGAGTTAAGATGGCCTGGTCAACACCAGGCCATGTTTGAATCTAGATATATAGACATAGATACATGTATCCCAGAACCATGGACCAGTGCCTCTCAAAAATTAGATTAAAACTGGACAACAAAGTTATAACTAGCTTGGACCGTATAGGTGCGGTGTGGAAGATATAAAAAGGCAATAATAATAAGTAATTTAGAACTAAACTAGTCTTTTATAGGATCAAAGTTGAAAGTCTGTAAAAAAAATGTTTTCGCACAAAAAAGTACACAGTTGATTTTCACGATTTTCACGATTATTACACATTTTGAAATGAGACTACCCTACAGGGAGTCTACCTGTGACCACGGACTACTGTAAAGTGTTCGAAACGTCGGGTTCTAAAATGTACTTTCGAATGCCAATATTATACGCGATTAATCCGGTTAAAATAGTTTCATTTCAAAAAGTAGAAATATTAATTGCGTTTCTATCTAGTTTTTTAGTGGAAAAAGTCACTGTTTTATAATCCTAAATAATTATGTTTCTCGTTCATTTGAACAGTTTTTAATTAACTAATAATGTTTAGCTTAACCATTATTCGTTGTACATTTATTTTTGTAATGTATTGTGAGTAAGAGTTACCTTGATTAATACAAAAGTCAAATATATAGATAAATTTACAAATTAATATAATGATGGGATGGTAATGTAGCGCAGTGGGACAGCAGGGACTGTAATTTCTGTGATTTCCACTCGTGGGAATGATTATATCAAAATCATTTTCATTTCTCCGCTCCGGTGAACAAGACTAAGCGCGACGTTGAAGGCTTCCGTCCAATCAACACGCTATGTCACCAATTGGCCGGAAAGTGGAGAGCGGAGAGTATTGACACTAAGTTCTCTAACAAAAATACGGGTTCTGTAAAAATACAGTTTTTGGTCTTTTGCAGTTCACAAAGTACGACCTCAACCAGAAATATGTGATACCTCTACACATTCAAATTTAAAAGATGGTAATTTGGGAGACGTAAGCATTTTTCCCTGGCTAGGAGTTCTACGAGTTCACATCCGTAAGTTTTAAATATTGTAAAAAAAATTTAACAATACTAAAAAAGACATATTTAGGAAACGTATAAAAATTTAAACGCAGCGGGATTTGAAGCCGCGCCTCTTGAAAACCAAGAGGATTTTTAAATATGTGTTTTTCAATTTCCTTAGTGTGCGAATAACACTTTATAAAAATGTAAAAAAATATATAATTAACAATATGTACTTTATGGCAAATTTTACGCTTAATTATTTTATTTAAATAATCAGTCTTGGGAGGTATATTTCGCGCTTACACGTTTAGATTATTTATCCAAAAGGGCTCGAATTAAAATTCGTATACATAATTTACATGTTTTCATATAAATATAAAATTTTAAAAGCGATTAACAGATGATGGGGACAATTTTAAAGTGGCTGTAACAGGCTTGGTGTTGATCAAGAATAAATACGGAATCGTCAACGCTGATGACATAGCCAAAGTAAATCCAACCAGAATCAAGTAAAATTACTTATTTTTTTTACCATTACATATATTACCTATTAAATAAAATACGTTGTGATCTGGACGGCAATAAACTAGTTATAAGAAGAAAATAAGTTTTAGATAAGAAAATAAGTTTAACCGTATTGTTTTTACATTCTAATTTTTACAAATGTATTATTCTATTTGCTTTTGCTCTGGAAGCATATATTAAATCGTGTTCTTGGAGCAGTTGGTACGTTCCTAAGGACGTTGGTTGTGGGTTCGATTCACTCGGAGGATGATTATAAATTCCACGCTTTGGTGAGACAAAGCGCGGCGTTGAACTCACAGCCACTATATAACACACAAGGTCTCACTCAATTCAGGCGTCAGTTTTGGCACTAGGTGAAAAAATGCTGATAAAACTTCCGATTGCGATATAAACCTACGACCCTTACACCTATTACCTATATCTTAAGTGCATCTATATATATATATATATATTGTTTTGTAGAAGAGAAGGAAAAGCGATGTTTATTTTAAAGGACAACGCGACGTGGTTCAGTAACATACAAGGATATACTTTGCATCCTGAATATGAATACGCAACATATAATACTATCGCTTTAGTGGAACTTGATTATCAACTTGATGGTAAGAATTTCCCTCCGCTACACCATGCCCGCTAAACCATGCTGAACAGGACGGTTTCCAAAAGGCGCGGGTTCGAATCCCGCTACGTCAAAATGTTTATACATTTTCTGAAAATGTTTTTCATTTCCTAACTGTGCGAATAACACTTTAGAAATGTTAAAATATTAAATTATACAGTATTATTTTGTTTTTAAAATGAATATAGTATTTCTCCGCTCTTGTATCTCAGACAAAGAACGGCGTTGCGTTCTGCCAACAATACGCAATATCTCGAATGCAGGCGGAAAGTGGAGAACGGAGTGCTTTCACACTAGGCTCTATCTGACTACACTGCTATGCCGTGTTATTCAAATTAAAATATATATATATATATATATATATATATATATATATATATATATTTACTTAAGATCTATACAGAAGAAGAAATTAATTTACTGGTAATAAACGGTTTAAAATAACGAATATTGCAGCTTTAATTCCTGCACTGTGTAAAGATATTTAAACAGTGCGGGAATTATTTTTTTTGCTTTATATTTTTATTTATGGCGGCACATACAGACTTTTATTATACTTAATGAAATATATGTATACTACTAGTAATAACAGTTTGTTTCATAAAGTTCTAATATTTAACAAAATGTATACCATTTGCTTATAAATGTTATTCTTCCTTGCTTCATAGATGAACTGACCCCAATATGTTGGCCTGAATATCGTTACAATACTTCCAATCAACTCTATGTCTTAGGATTTACTGATGGTATAAAATTATTTCGTTAAAATTTAAATATTTTTTAATTTTATTTTACGTACTGGGCATCTTGAATGTTTGATTTGATCCACATCAAATTTTAAATACACATTACGTTCTAATAACAAAATAGTGGATTATATATAAATTTATGTACAACCCTCAATATGAGTATCAAATGAAAGGTCAGCCCTTTCTCTTGCAGGATACAAAATATTATGAAAATGTCTCGACAGTATATATTTTTTTAACATTTTTTTAAAGTGTTAGTCCCACACTAACGAAATTGAAAAAGTGATATTTAGAAAACGTATAAAAATTTGAACGCAGCGGGATTTGAACCCGCGCCTCTTGAAAACCGTTCAAGCGCTCTGACCGCTAAGCCATGCGTCCCACCTCCAGCTACGTTGAAATTCTTATACGCTTATAACAACTTATATTTGTTGTTGGCATCTGTGTAGAGAGATTTTTACAAATTTCTGGTACCCAACTTCAACGTATTTAGAGGGACCGTCGCGTTTGGTGCTTTGTTTTCTCTGACTGTCCTAGGGATAAAGCGTGAAGCTAAAAAAATCTTTTGTTATTTATTATTAAATGTGACAAATTTTCTATACAAATATTCCTCTCTAGCAAGATTTTCCCCATTTTATTGTAACCAATAATAATTTTAAAAAAATGTTACAAGAGAATGCTGTTTAATCAACTATTTAAAAATATTTTTTATTCACCTTCACCACCTCTCTTTTTCACCTTCACCTTCCTTTCTTAGAAAACAAATTCTTAGAAAAAATCATTTACAAGATTGAATACATTAACTTGGACTTGTGTGATGAATTCTATAATCGCTTTGGGGTAAGCTGTAAATTATATAAAAAAAAAAATTCGCAGACTTTATTCGAGACCTCACGTGTTGAGTGGTGGATCTAATACCACGCTTGTCTTTCCAAGGGGTAGAAAGGAAAATGTTGTCATTTAAATGGAACGACGAATAGACGTTCCCTCAACGTTGAACCCATAACCATAGCGTTTATAGTCAAACGCTGTTCCAATTCGCCCTAATGAACTCACAAAATTTAATTACTTTATAAATGGGGAAGTAACCTCTCTGACTGTCTGTGACGTCATCACAGCCAAGCCACTGAACCGATTTTGATGAAATTTTATGTAGAGATAGTTGAGGGTAAAGCCATGAATATACCAGGAATAGGAACTCAACGCCGCGCTAAGATATAAGATATTAAAAAAAAAAATTTTTGTGTGCTTCAGTATAAAAACACTTTATACAAACCTCTGAACTATCATTGCGGCTTCGCTGAAAATAATAAGAAGAATTGTATATGGGATAATGGCATGGTACTCGCTTCCAATTCTACGGGGCCATGGATTTTTGTTAGTAGCACATATTTTAACAAATAAATTAAGGGAATATCAATATTTTGAAGAGGCTTTGACAAAACAAAGCGCGGCGTTAAATTCCGCCATGCAACACGCAATGTCGGAATGGATTCGGGCGGAAAATGGAGATGATGTGTCTTTACACTAGGTCCACTCTGCCTTCATATGATTTAAAGTTAAAATTTTACTTCAATGAAATATTTGTATTTTTTTTTCTTTATCGTCGAACGTCTAAATGTCTAAAAGTATATAAGAAATAAAAATATGCTTGTAACGCCAAGTTATCGCCTCCAAGAAGTAAACAAGTCTTTAATGGGTCTGTGTATACGCATCTATAATACAATCCCACAACCTATGTTAGTTAGATTTGCCACTGCAGAAATTTAAAGCCACTTAAACACAATATTAATAAGTAAAGCTTATTACTCTGTAGAAGAATATTTAAAAGATAAAAATGTGTGGAAGTAATATGGTTTGAGTATAGTGCAGGTTTGCTACCAGTGTACTAAATGATAAAATTGTAACTTTTATATTTGAAAAGAACAAGTGTTGAGTTTCTCGCCGGCTCTTCTCAGCAGTACTGCCTTCTGAGCCGGTGGTAGCTCATTCGATTCAAAAGAACTGCAGAAGTCTATTTATTGCAATAAAGGATATTTTAAATTACAATATGAATGTAATGTATAAAATGATATAAATTTAATAATGAATCACTTCACTCAGTGTTTTTTTCGCATTTTAGAATTGTGTTGGGTTGCAATTATATATTATCATCAGAAGGAATTAATCAAGTGTACAGTTAGATTGTATTAATATTCAAATTTTGTATACGTTACAGATAGGCTTTGGTATAAGGTTTGGCTGCAGCGCCTGAGTCGGTTTATCGATATATCGCCTTACATAGCTTGGATTGAATCTTCAACAGACCAAGTATATTTATAATTTAAAATTGAGATAAAAGTTCTATATAGTATAATAATTCAACAAGAACTACAATTTAAATAAAAATATGTTAAAGTGTTCCATTGAATTTGTCTTTTGTCACCTTTGTGTCAAGGAATATACTGTAAGCAATTTACAGTAACATTTAACGATAATCACTTTTACAGTTAGAGATTTCGATAACTACAGTAGTTTTAATTACTTAACTTAGATTTATATAGTAAAAATTAATGTACTGTGACAGGTTAAGCACGCTTTTACAATTATTACTTACATACTGTGTAATTACAGTGGTTGTACTTGCACTTTAAGGGTCATTGGTTTGGTTTTCATTAAGATTAAGGCCGACAGCCCTCAGCTCCCAACTTAACGACTGATGTCCAGCAGACGTTTTGATTCAAAACTTAAAACGTTTTGTTACCAAGGCGAAAAAATGTATCGAATTTGGTGGATATTGTGCAGTAAGAGCTAGTCTGGTTGGGGACACGAAAGAAGTTGGTTCAAATAATAAGACCTTAGGTTTTCGCGATTTTTACACATATTGAAATTAAACTATTTTTAACCCGACGTTTCGAACATTTTACAGTAGTCCCTGGTCACAGGTAGACTGAGGTCGCATTGGTCTGTCATTTGATACAATTATTGTATCAAACCAACGCCAATGATTTTTTTGTTTCCTCGCGTACTGTCCTGGATTCTTGCACAATGAGCTGACTGTATCTTGCTCTCTGGTTTGTTTCATTTCAAAAAGTTGGTTCAATCTTAGCCCGAGAGAATGATTAAATTTATATTACTTTATTTCCCCACTCTCATAAGGCAATGTGTGGAGTTGAGTTACGCACTCGCCACGTTACATCAACGTCTTGATGTCAATGATGTCTTGATCTCCCGCGGAAAGCGGAAAACGGAGAGTCGTGACACTAGGTTCTTTCTACCTAACCTAAAAACTGTGAAACTATTTAATTATAAACAGTCCTTCGAGTGGGAATCTACACAACTATTGCGTTTAGATTTAAACACCCTGTGAGCCACAGTGGCCACGATTCATGACATGATGATGGCGAGAGAGAAACAATAATACATATTTTAGAACTGAACTAACAACAAACATAAACTAATAATATGAAAAAAATATATCAGAAGACACTCCTTAGCCGACCGTACAGGTGAATATATCCATCTCATCGCGTTGCTGGGAAAAGAGTTCGAAGCAGTGCCTGGGACTTGCTACAAAAGCATTGGCTTCAGATGCTCCTTTAAAACCAACCTTCTCTATCTACCAAACCAAATTTGACAAGATCCTACGAATGCCGCATTCGAAATACGTGCTAGAAATAAAACTATCAAAGTTCTAGATCCGCCGAAATGAATTTTTATAAATTAAAGAGAGATTCACGCCTACGTTTACCGAGTTCAAATACACATTCAGTTCAGTTTGTTGTTGGCAGTTTATATTTATACAAAAAAAATGGTTTATTTCCATACTCATTATAACATAAGCTTAAAATAGCAAAATTTTCATACAAGTACGTATTAATAAACATTGTTTTACAAGTTGACACTATTAAGCAGGAATCCTAGAAGTTAAAGCCTAAGGCTATGTATGTAGACGTATATAAATATGCTACCTCTCGTTAATGTTCTTGCATTTGATCCACTTAGTTTTAATTTATATCACCTAAAGTATTCTTAATGGCATACATTTTAAAAAACATATTTTGAAAAAACGTATAATAATTTGAATGCAGTAGGGTTAGAACCCGCGCCTCTTATAAACCGTCCAAGCTCTGACCGCTAAGCTACAGCTACGTCGAAATTCTTATACCCTTCTGACAACTTATATTTGTTGTTAGTATCTCTGTAGAGAGATTTTTACAAATTTCTGCTACCCAAATATTGTTCTACGAACAATCGTTTGGCAAGAGAGAATGCTTTTTATTAAATATTTTTAACACTTTGTTTTTCCATTTTCGAAGTGTGCGAATAACACTTTAAAAAATGCTAAAAATGGCATACAATTTTTCTTCCACCGTTACGTTTTTTTGCTTAGCTAAAACCTAGTATCACTTTCCAGGATCCAACCGAAATGGGAACATTGCGTGTCGAATGGCGGAACTCAACGCCACGCTTTCACTAATGTCGGAATGAAATTGAAATATTTTAAATAATAACATACCCTATATTTTATGAACATGTATAAAGAAAGAAACGCCTATATTTAAAATATAATTAATTATTCCTCAGAGTAGTACTTAAGCTCACAAGTATTGTATTTTTTTGTTAAAGGTATTTTTTTTCTATAATTTAAATTATATATCAATACTAAAATAAAAATGCAAAAGTAACTCTGTCTGTCTGTCTGTAACGTCATCACGACCAAAACGCTGAACTTATGATGAAATTTTATATATAAATACTTGAGGGTCTTGGGATGAACATTAATATTTACCATGAATTTAACTGTTTTCCAAAAAGGCCGTAAATACCAAACAGCTATTCACGCGGGCGTAGCTGCGGGCAGGTCACTAGTCTTAGTCTTATATATTGAACTATAATTTTGTATCGAATACGTTGATGGAAATTGAAATGGTAGCGGCAATGGCTACGCAATATGAAACAGGTATATAGAATAAACTTTTATTTTCATCATGTACTAATTATATTGAGCGATATTACCATCATAATAAATTTCACTACGCGTAAGACGGTGGCGATACTTTAGATATTTTTAGATACAAAATACTTGTTTTTAATGAAATGATACTGATAACTTTTGTTATGCCGTTTGAAAACATTACTTATAAATATAAAGGGTTAATAATAGAATTTTTATTATCAACAATTAATAATTAATTAATAATATAACGCTCAGTGGGCAGGCCCCCTACTAAGTGGACCGACGATCTGGTCAAGGTCGCCGGACGCCGCTGGATGTGGACTGGAGGACAGGCTGAGAGAGAGAGAGAGAATAGATGCCATCATGGCGCAGTGGGTCTGACTGTAATCGCAACTGGTTATAGGTTCGATTCCCACTCGGCGAAATCATTATATTTAAAATATTTTCTTTTCTCCGCTCTGGTATCTAAGACAAAGTGCAACGTTGAATTCCGCCACTTCTAAGCCACGTTCCAACACCCAATGTCTCGATTTCAGGCGGAAAGTGGAGAACAGAGTCTTGACACTAGGTTCTCCTTCACTGCACTGTTGGGCAGGAAAACGGGTAAAGCTGAAAAGAAAATAATAATAGTATACGACTTGGCAATTGAGCATATAAATATTGATGAAAGAAAGTCTATACTAACTTTGATTCCATAGTAACTGTTTTAACCAGACAATTCAGTGTTTTGGAATTCATTATTTGATGGATTTCGAGTGGAGAGATACGATGAACTGGAAAAGTTAATAGAGAATGTTTTCTTTTTACAACGTACTTTACCAACAATGCGATAAAAAACAAAATTGTGTTGCTCTTGTAAAAGTCACCAAAGAAAAATAATTACAGGCTAACGTTACTCGAACTGACACTTAGGAACTTAAACTTAGAATGTACACAGGTGTTTGTGCTTATAACTGTTTTCTTTAATATTTTAATGTCCGGGATGTCTGGTACGATAAAACACTTAGTGGAAAAAACATTATTAGAAACCATACAAAAATTTTACGCCACGGGATTCGAATCCACGTCTATTAGAAATCGCCAAGCGCTACGACCGCTAAGCCATGCGTTCTACATCCGGCTACGTCGAAACTTTTATACGCTTATTACAACTTATTTTTGTTCGCTTAAAGCCTGCTGAAAGTTCAAAGTTTATTATTTTTTTAAGCGTAAATATCTTAAAAATAGCGTAAATATTTATATTGTACATAAAAAATAAAGTAAAGGGAGCACACAAAATATAATTTACAGAAGCCGGTTCCCTTTGCCGATAATTAGTTAGTAGAATAAGATCGCAAAAACCAAGCGAACACAATTGAAGATAAATCACACTTGCAATCATTTGCATAAATTGTTTTCGGATTGTACTCGTCGCAGAATAATAAATCAACAGTTATTTAACATTTCACTTACGTTTATTTTTTCAGATTCAAGCTTATTCCCACATAGCAGCGTAGTGAAAGAGCACCTAGTGTCAAGACTCCATTCTCCACTCTCCGCCCGAATTCGAGACATTGCATTTTGGTGACGGACCTCGACGCTGCGCTTTGTCTTCTTCAACAGTGGGGAGATATAAAAATAATTTAATTATGATCAATCCACCGAGTGAGAATCAAATGCACAACCAATCGCGATTACAGTCAGATACTGTCCCACTGCGCCACGATGGCCTCTACTTTTATTTGTATAGCTTCAAAGGGTGATGAGCAGTTTTAATGACAAAAACTGTGCATTAAGCAATAATCACTCCCCCAGGTGGGAATCGAACCTGCGTTACGATGGCCGCCAAATTAAATGTCAGTTTTATTTAAAATATATACATATATATATATATATATATATATATATATATATATATATATATATATATATATTAAAAATTGATTTCTTCTTCCAACGGTACATTTGGATTCCACTCCGGTACGTGAGACGTGCGTGGGAGCAAATTACTTTGGGTGTCATCAACAAACCCGCTTTAGACGAGAGCCGCTACTGTTTTTTATAAATAATACTGAATATTCCGATCGTAATGAGTACAAGATTTTTATTGTATATTCTTTTGCTTAAAATGGAAACTTTTACTGTGTAATTCTCAAATACACTTAACTGATTACTCTTTTTGGCTCCCTTTTTTGTATTAAACACACATACATATGTAATGTTGTCCTTTTCTCTCGCAAATTCATACATAACATAATATACAGCATAAATTTAAAACTACTTATATATGAAAGTTTAAAAACAAATTGTACCATTATTATTGAGGCACAGCGTCTGACTGTAAACCGAATTGTGGGTTCGATTTCCATTCGAAGGAATAATTATGCTAAAAATATTTTATTTTCTCCACTCTGGTACTAAAGGCTAAGCGCGGCGTTGAGTTTCGCCATTCAACATGCAATATCTCGGTTTTGGACGGAAAGTGGAGAACGGAGTGTCTTTTAATTTAACATAAATAAAATAAAAAATAGCACAAAGAGAAGTACTTACAAGGTTGAATGAACGGTTTTCAAGAGGCGCGGGTTCAAATCCCGCTGCGTTCAAATTTTTATACGTTTTCTAAATATGTCTTTTTCAATTAAAACATTTGCTGGTTTTATTAATTTTGTATTTTATACCTGACGTGGTAGTTAGAAGGAACGGTGCGACAAACGCCACACTCCCATTCACTTCCTGCCAGACTTAGCATGTTGGGTGGCGGTTCTCAACGCCTCGTTCGTCTTCTTTTGTCCACGCGTTGAGGAAATACCTAGCATATTGTAATTGCTTTAGCGTTATTTTCAATATATTTTCCTTTTCTGTAATTCTTGTTTTAAGTAAGTAATGTTGGTAATATCATCGAACTTTTCATTCAGCAGCCGTATTTGAAAATGTCGCCGTTTATTTTAGTTTCAGTGTTTTCTATATCTATTTCTAGACATTTCTAGAGATTTCTTGTAGAAAATATCAGAATTTTTTGGAGGATCACGTTTTTACCCGCATAGTGAAGTAAGTACATAGTTTAGTCAGAGAGAACCTAGTGTTAAAATACTCCGTTCTCCACTTTCCGCCTGGAATAGAGACAATGCGTATTCAGTGGCGAGAAATCAGAACAGAAATTATGTCAATTTCACTGAGTGGTCACCGAACCCACAAACAAACGGTTACGGACAGAGGACGTTCTGCTGCGCCACGATAGCTTCAAAAAGATAAAAAATACTTTTAGTAATTTGTATATTAGTTTTATTTCAATACTTAAAATCGAATCTGAAGACGCAATTCGGCATTCAAAATTCGAAATAATCCTTGACGAATTAAATTGATGAGCTTTTGGGTTGCAATTTACCAAAAATTCGCTTCTTGCGCGTGATATAAGGATTTCAACTTATGAAATCCTAACAAAATTAGCGGTCAGTAAAATATAGGGTTGCTTTAATTGCATTAGTTCTTTTTAGAGAGACTTTTGACGTTTCTATATTGTTGTAGTTAAATCAATTATATTATTGAATAGTTATTTATATTTTTAATACTTATAAAGTCCCGCTCTTGTACTTAAGACAAAGCGCGGCGTCGAATTCCGCCACTCAACACGCAATGTCTGGACTTCGAGCGGAAAGTGGAGACTGGTCCATTACAAAATTCTTTACTATTAATATATCGATTTAAATTAATTTATTTTCTAAGCTAATGCGTTTTTAATATATTTTGTAATTAACGTTTTAGCCTTTTCTTCATTTTAAGCCGTATAAAGCAATTTAAATTTCGATAAATAATAAAAAAGTCATAAACAGACTTTTTTTTCCGAAATGACTATATGCTGTTGACCTTACTGGTCTTGACAGCGACACCCACCGGCGGGGTGAGGGATGACGGTGCTCAATCCCTGCGAAAAATGCAAGCACTGTATGGCTGCTGGAGAGCAAAAAAAAACACAGTCACACAGTCTCGTCAGTCTCGTCAGGTTCGTTAGCGTGACGTCACTAAGGTAATCATATCGAATGCTGGACAGTAGATGGAGAGGCTTCGGGCTTTCAACTATCGTCTTATTCCGCTATCGTATCGAGTTTTTCGTTCTTGCCCTTCTTGTACGAACTGAAATCAAAATTGTCTTTCTTTATGTTAATGTTTTGTTATGGTTTGAGGACTTTTTTTTAATACGAATATTTATTAAAATTCTATGTTTGCGGTAACACGTTTTACTAATGTTTGTGGTTGATTTCCTTTTATGCAAATTGTACCTGTATAAAAAGTACCTGTATATTCCAATAACAAATATGTACAATATTATATATCATATACAAACAAATTTATCTATTTTATTATATATTTACTAATAATATTCAGTAAAAGTATTAACCATAGACATAATATTGACCTCGCGTAATCAACCAATAACCGATGACCTTCGTTTTTGCTCATATTTCCCAAATCTTCAGTCTCTTTTCCATACAACATTAATCATAGGAGCTTTACTTACATTGGTTTCGATCGTCTCATATTAGATAGGCTTATCAGATAATTTAAGACGATAGTTAAAGGACGTTTAACTTTATTTCTATAAAAATATAGTCGAAATTGGCTTGTTGCGTTTATAAGATTACAACTACAGTGAACTTCTATACGAGATTTTCATTCCAAAACATAAAGTTATCTCGATTAGTCAAGATATTTCCTCCGCCACTAGACTAGTCTTACGAAATTGAACGCTAATTCGACTAATTAAAAGCTGGTTTCGCTTGTTTGTTAATTTTTCTAGTGAATTTTTGACAATGTTTCTGAATTTGAAGGAGTTTACTTTTTTAATTTTTGTTATTGTAACGTTGTTAGTACTGTTTATTTATTTGCAAGTGTGTGATATTGTGATTAGAAGACTGGTCTTCAAAGTATTTAGTAAGTAGATTTACATCTAAAAAAGACATATTTAGAAAACGTATAAAATATGAACGCAGCGGGATTTGAACGCTGCGCCTCTTGAAAACCGCACCTTATTACAAGATTATCTCCACAGAGATGCTTACAACAAATATAAGTTGTAATAAGCGTATAAGAATTTCGACGAAGCTGGATGTAGAACGCATGGCTTCAGAGCGGCGGTCAGAGCAATTGGACGGTTTTCAAGAGGCGTGGGTTCACATACCGCTGCGTTCAAATTTTTATACGTTTTCCAAATAGTTATTTTTAATTTCCGTAGTGTGCGAATAACACTTTAAAAAATGTTAAAAAATAGATTTACATCTATATATGCCTACCATTATGAAGCGCAGCTTTGAGTTGAAAAAAGTATCCTTTTCACGAAACGACCGACAAATTCTATTATCACAATATTTTCTTTTATTAACAATCATTATCTAGAATCGATAACGTTATCTAATAGACATTTTGATAATACGACAACTTGAAAAAATCAGTCGTTTAATTAATTAAACATGGATATAATCGTGATTCTTGCGCCCTTTTTCATTCTCGTAGCCATCTATGGATTCATTTGTCTTTTCTTGCATTGGTACGAGCGAATCTTTGGTAAGTGTTTTTTTTTACTTAGTGAAGCTAATTTTATTAATAACAATACTGTGAGCATCTAAGTATACAATTAATAATAAGTATCTCTTGAAAAAATTCTTGAGTTCAAAGGAACCCGGTCCTTTGGAAGGCCTTCGTGGGGACACAGTCCAACACTTAGAGGTCCCATAGAGATAGAAATGTGTTGTATCGGCCGGGATTATAATTTAATACAAAACACCAATATAAATACCAGTCGCGAAGTGTCCATAAAATGCGATTATCACCGGGTTACCTTTCATAAACTCCTTAATTCTTTTGTGATGTTTTATAAGTTGACATTTTATGTCTAGATGGCATTATATCAATTATAAACTTAATTAAGTAAACGGAATATATAAGTTATCGTACAGGGTGCACTTATATTTTTTATATTTTTTTAACGCTGGCTTAGTTCTGCCATAAAATTACTCTTCGCTACTGATTAATACATAAACAATAAAATACAAAAAAGAAGAGTGTAATTGTGGCGTGGCGTAGTGGGAATGCGTCTCATTGCGGACGCAATTGATTGTGGGTTCGATCCCCATTCTGATTCTGTTTTTTTATGTGTTTCCTATTGTTTTTGTCAATGTAATGTGGTGTACAAATAAAGTAATAATAATAACTACATTTAAATTATTTTTATTTGTTCGCTCTGATATAAGCCATAGCGCGGCGTTCAGTTCCGCCACTCAACATGCTATGTCTCGTATTCGTGTAAATAGTAGGTAAGTGTGTCTTTGTCTTTGTTGACGCTAGGTTATCTCTGCTATGTGGAAGGTGTGAAAATAGAAGTAAAAATAGTTTGACGTAAGGACGCCAACCTTACGCTCCTTATCACCTTCTCTTAGGTCATCTTATCTCTTCCAGGCTACCCTTATTATGAAATAGATCAAACAGCGCAATAATATTGGTTGATGCACATTGATTTAAATGTAACTTAAAAATATTTATAATTTTATATGTGAATGAGAATGTTATAGTGAAAATGAAGATGATTGATGAAAGTGAGGGAATTGTGGGAAGGATATATGAGCGATAATAGATGTAGCGAGACCTCGGTTGACCTTCGAGGACCCCTCAGAGGACATGTTTAAAAAAGTGCGCGAGGGGAAAGAAATATGCAGGCACCGTAGCATGTGGCTCTGTGTTCTCTCTGATTACCACGATAGGGACAAAGCGTAGAACTAAAAAATATACTATCCAGACCAAGTATTGAAAACAATGAACTATGAGATGGGAATTGAACTCACGAACTTCGGCATTACATGCAAAGTTCCCAATAAAATTTTATTGTAACCATATTTCACAATCTCTGTATTTCATACATTTACGTAATAGACGTCCCATCAATCATCATTAGACATATCTATCTAACTTTAAAAACTATTCCGTTACTCACTGAATGACTGGCGGATAAAATGAACAGCCCGAAACTACGGCGCAATGTAATAAAGTTGGGGAGTTTATGTAAGGGATTACAATAGATTTCTCGGAATCCTGCGGGATTGAAAAACACAACGTTTTAAAATTAAGACTATGGCAGTTAGAAATGGAAATATGCGTTAATGTGCGTTTTAAAGGGACATTATTAAAACTTTTTTTTTTTTAACGTGAGGAAATCCTTTACGGATACCCGCCCGATTGGGGACTCGGACGCGGTTATGTGGGACTCCGGACCGGCAGATATGGGCCGTCCGTTTACCTCCTAAAACCTCACGGTGCTCCTCCTCCATCGCCACTGGCCAGGGCCACGGGGATAGACACCAATAATCAGAATTTTTTTACTCTGGCAATGGTCATAAAGTCTATGCATATGAAATTGCAAGTGGAATCTAGTCACAGATTCAGTCTCAATCCATTCTTCACTTTCCGCTACACCGCGTTTTGTCTTACCAGAGCGGTAAAATTAAAATAATTAAAATAAAATAGTTGAAACTGACATTGACAGATTGCTCCATAACCTTTATTCTAACATAAGCGACCAAAGCGCCTTGATTAAAGAACTGAACTGACCATAAGGGAACATAATGTATATTTTTACATAATATTAACAACTAATAAATAAAACAAGCCATGTCCTGTGTCTTCGTAATCAATTCGTTAATAAGACATTGTTCTAATGTGGATAAAAATCACAATCTATACAACATTATCGCATTTGCGTTTAGGCACATATGTTATCAAGGGCGATATATTGGCGATTTTGATAACGCATCATTAAATACGCTTACTGTGAGTTTATTTTTCCTGAAAAATGGACTTCTATATTTTATTTACGCCTTTTATTATATTAATTAGTTTGTATTTGACGTGTTGTACCTGTATGCTCATATGTAAGGCAATCGGTGAGTTTTTTTTTTAGTACTGTACTAACGCTCACTATATGAAAATACCTGTATTTACACCTCATAAAGTAAAATATTTCGATTGATCATTTAAATGACATACCTTTTTTAATTAACTTGCTTAAGAAGTGTGTAAAGTATATCTTGTTGTTGTATTTTCACCACTAGATGTCACTAAAACAGAAAAGCTACGGGCAAGCGGGCATCAAGTACATTGCCATCTAGCGGACAATAGCATATTTAGTGTGTAAATTGACGCGTAAGAGTTTTACAAAGGTAAAAATAGATGTCACTGTTGCATGTCTATAAAACTATTTTATTTATTATTTTATTATTTGATATATCACTTTCAACTTGTTTATGTCTATTTAAAGAGTAAATAAAACAAATATTAAACACTTTGATATAAAGTGACATAATTAACGTTGCTAAGGCAATGCATATTTCTAGACATATTGCGCGTCATCGAGTATCACTGGTCACTATATACTGTCTTTATAATTTTCATAAACTAATATATACATAACCTCTAACTACGATAAAAAATAATCACAAACGTCTTCGTAATCGAATAATTAATACAACGTAACTATACAATAATAAAATACATCGAATCGATAAAAGGGATAAGAATATATTACGAAAACACTTAATTTTTTGTCTATCTGTGAATATAATTGACAGGTAAACGATATAAGACGTAATGTTATGCATAAAAGATACCGCTATAAGCTTGTAGTCAGAGTTATAATAAAACGCTATTTCCGACATATTGGAAAAAAAAATTTCTTTATGACTCTCGCTCAACCCTTATTCACCCAATTACCCATTCACCCATTTCCCAATTCACTCATTCACCCATTCACCCATTCCCCCATTTCCCCATTCCCCCATTCCCCCATTCACTTATTTACCCATTACTGGTTACAGGTCCCCTTATTGGACTTCGAATGAATGTGGTGCATGGTTGTCGACTCTAGGGATATTTTGGATGAATCATTTAGAATCTGAATTAGGTTACGGATACGTATAAGAAAAAAATAGGATAATTCCGGTTACGGAAATTACATATTTTAAGAATATAAATAAATTTCGTCGAATAATTAAGGAATCTATAATTACTCCCTATATTAGCAATTATATATAATTAATTACTGATTATCAATATGTATTTTTTGATTTATAATAATTTCTTAATTTTATAAATAATCTCTTAGTAAAAACTCTCATTTATATTGCGTTCGTACACGCTAATCTCAAGACCGGCTAAATGCATATTGTATTTTGGTAAACTTCCCATAACATTCAGTGTTTCCTTTTATTTCAATACAATCGATTCACAAATAAAATAGTAACAACAAATTAAATTACAAATACAAGCAAAATTTATGATTTAAGTGAGAACGCATCGAAAATACTAAATAGTCTTTTAGTTTACTCAGGCGATGCTGCGAGCGGGTCGCTAGTAATTAATAAATTTAATGTGTAAAGTAGTAAAATATTATTGAGAATCGAACCCGCTACTATAGCATACAATCACGTCTGTCACACACGATTGTATCGTCTAAGCAAATATAGATTACAAGAGAATATGATAAGAGCCATTGACTCGAATGATATTTATAGAGCACGAGTAGTAGTAGTAATATTTGAAATAACTGATTTTTACTTAATGCGTACTTTTTCATTGTCGTGCATACAACATTAAATATGAAAAAGGCATATTTAGAAAACGTATAAAAAATTTGTATACGTTTTCTAAATATGTATTTTTAATTTTACTTAGTGTGGGAATAACACTTTAATAAATGTTACAAAATAAACATTAAATATAACAAAATAACATTTTTATACAATTTTTGTCTGTCTGGAAAACGGCTGGACAGATTTTAACGGAGCTATCAACGACGGATAGCCGATGTAATTAAGAGTAACTAAGCCTACTTTTATTTTAGAATTTCCTTAATTATACGAGCGAAGTCACGGACACTGCTAGTTTATACTTAATGGTATATTTTTGTATCTATTTTAAAACAACAATACATTATTGAGAACGGTATTTACGATACAGTTGTAGTTTCTTTATATTACTAATTAAATTACTGGACTTTAATGTCAAGAGTTACAGTTACAGTGTAAGAGTAAATAAGTTACTACTAGATATAAATGAAATAATGTCATTACATTTATAAGGGAAATTAATTTAATAGTTTTTATTTTAATTTAGCTCAATTGAATATAATATGTTATTAAAATATCAGAATTCAAACAAATCTTCTTGAGGAACAAGAAACTATTCATATTTCAAATAATAAATTAAAAAAAAAAACTTTTTATTGGAACTTAAGAAAATAACACTAAATACAGTTCGATAATAACAGTCATTAACGCCTTGCTCCAGAAATTATTGAACATATTCCAAAAATATATACTAAATACTAATCTTACATAGTATATATATATATATATATATATATATATATATACATATTATTAAAATGTAAAAATTAAAATAGCATGCACATTTTGTATGTATGCATTGTATGAGTGTGTGTGTGTGGAGAGAGAATGAATTGTTAGGCAAATGTGTCAAATAACAAGGTTTTCAATTTCCTCATACTTCAAGCCTTGCAACCAATTAATACTTATATGCCTATAATCTCGGAGAGAACGAGGATACAGGTCAGCGAATCAATCACTATATGTATACTGGGCCATCGTGGCGCAGTGGGACAGTCTCTGGCAGTAAACGCAATTGGTTGTGGGTTCGATTCCCACTCGGGGGAATGATTATATTTTAAATATTTTAATTTTTCTGGTACCTAACGCAAAGCGCGATGAGTTTCGCCACTGAACACGCAATGTGTCGATTTCGGACGGCAAGTGGAAAACAAATAGAGTTTTATACGTTATTTAATAAGGTTTTAAACTAACTCACAACACAGTTTAAACTAATCAAAATTGTCATTTTAGTTAAAAATAATAATAATAATTATTAATTTCGAACACACTTTGTAACGATAAGAACTACATTAGTATAAAACTGTGTCGCAGTTATTAACGTCCGCCTCACAAGCGTCGTTTCATCCAGTAGTATATCGAATACCTAAGCTAAAACAAAAATACAATAAATAGTGTAAAAATATGATATACAATAGAAGACACGTGAAAGTGTGTGTGCGTGTGTGCATGTGTGTGTGTGTTTGTGTGTTTGTGTATATTCAATGAGTGATACACTTGTTAAGTGATCAGGAGGTCATCCGTCTGATCTTAATTTAATTTAAATAACCAATTTGTTAATTTAATTTTACACTAATTAGAAGTTAAAGGGTAAATATTTAAATTCTTATTCACATCGATGTATAGTATAGGACTACTAAAAAAAATGAACGATTAAACGGTTTTCAAGAGGCGCGGGTTCAACGGTTTTCAACGTATAAAAAATTGAAAGCGGGACTCGAACTGCGATTTCCATGAGATTTTGTTTACAACCATTGCGCTTTATATGTTATATCTGACATATTTACATATTGATAATCCACGGCGGCGAATTTTGTATAATATAGGATTAAAATACTTTTTCCAACTAATCCAAATAAAACAAATGATTTATGTTTTTTTTTTAGTCTTTGTTCTGTGTTTGCGACAATATAATAAAGAGCTTTCCACACAATTAAGTCACACAATTAAGAGAGACAAGTTGAAATCACGTTGAAAATGAAACGGTAGTATGACAATTATATATTAATACTTATTTATCCATACTAATATTATAAATGAGAAAACTCTATCGGTCTGTCCGTCACGTCTGTCTGTTTCATAATATTTTTTCCTAGGAATTTCATCGTTTTACGTAAAGGCCGCCGAAAATACATAATAGCTATACCTACTTTGGATTATGTGGACTGTAAAATGTAGAAAGAAATATTATTCGCATTTCCGGGGGTGTTTTAGGAAATCTTCTCTTAGTACTTAGACCTTACAATGTCCAAAGAACCTATTGTGTTCCAGCTTTCATGTCATTTAGTCAGTTTATATATACCATAACAGAGTTAGACAGTAAAAGCGATGGTTGTGGGTTCGATTCCCACACAGAGGAATAGTTTTACTTAAGTTATATTTTCTTTTTCGCTTTCCTGTGAACACAAATTAGAATGAACTGTCAGTAGATTCTTATTTTCTAAACCGCTGGCTAGAAACATGAAAGCATATTTTAATAATTTTATATTTCTATACTTATTTATTTTACTTTTTTCTTAGCATTTCTTACATATGTCTGGGTTGGCGGTGAGATGTTTAGGTTACGACAATCCGTTCTCTGCTTGCAGTTTAGCGTAATGAAAGTGGAAAAGAAAATAATTTAAATATAAACAATCCACTGTTTGGATTAGGACTTACAACTATCGCGTCTAAAATCGCACACGGTGCCACTGAGCCACGACGGCGTCATTTTATTCAATGATTGGCAAATATATTACAAATTTACACAAAATTATATTTTATAGATAATGTATACAGTATACGACAGACGTCTCATAGTTAACAAGTTTCAAGGCATGTGACTGGTTGTTTTCAGAAGCGATTGAAGTATTCATATTGGTATGTAAATATATTTAAGTGAAGGCGAACTGTCAATACGTTACGAGTGCTGAAAGAGAGGAACTGCGCGCAATGGTTATGGGTTCGAATTCGCTTCGATTTAAATGAAACTTTGTTCCGTTGTGCAGCTTTTAAGCTTACGCAGTACTTAGACCATTATTAATTCTTTTAATGAGTGGAACATTTGATGTAGAACTATAATGGATTAGCTATAATATAAGGTGATTCGTCTCTATAGATTTATAAAATATACTAAGAATTTTTTAAGCTCATTTAAATTAAATTAGTTATCTGCTTTTAAAACATTCATTATTTATTATTTTTATGTATTTATATATATTATATATACTAACTAAACCAAAACATGTTAATTATTTCATTTGATTTATTGTGTTAATATATTTACAATTTTCATCAAAAGGAGGCCATGGTGGTGCAGTGGGAAGCGTCTGACTGTATCGCGATTGACTGTGGGTTCAATTCCCAGTCAGAGGACAAGCTCAAGTACCTAACACAAAGCACCGCGTTGAGATCCGCCACTGAGTACGCAATATCTCGATATAATGCAGTCTCGATATTCTTGCGGAAAGTGGAGAACGGAGGGTTTTGACTACACTGCTATGCGAAAATAAGCGTGAAGCTGTAATAATAATAATAATAATTTGTAACTTAGTACTCACTGTGTATCAGGATCAAATTCTGTGGGGTGGGTGTTATTGTCTCACAGAATTGTTTCCAGATATGAATAAATGTTGGAAATATGAGTAAGGTTGTTCCGCCTGAAATCGAAACAGTGCTCAACGCTGCACTTTGTCTTGCCATAGCGGAGAAATGAAAATAATTGCAACGTTATCTTCCGCTAAATGGGCACCGAACTCGCCACCATTAATTCCATCCAACCACTGCGCCACGATAGCCTTAAAGACTTATCAGAAACAATCAAATAAAATAAAAAAAGTATAAAACAAACATTATCCTCCAAATCTGTCTCTAACTGGATGGAAATATAAACAGATTTTATCACTTTGTTATCACTAACACCAAAGCGAGATAATTCCTATCGTGAATATGAATAATATATGAGAATTTACTTTGTAAACACCAGAAATAGAGATGAATGACACTATTAGTCATTCCAAATCAATATTCGCTTTAAGATTTTGAATTGAAACTATATTTCCGAATTGATAGCGTATATTTTTTGGTGTTCGAAAATACATTATATGATTATATGACTTTCAAAGTTAAATATATAGGAGATATGGAGAAAATACAGTGAAATGAACAAAAACGAAAGAAACTAGGCTGAAGGATTTCTGCGCGATATTTGTTTATTCATAGCTTATTAGATAACAAGAGTAGGTCGTTACAAATCTTAGTAAACAATTCATTTCATCAAAACACTAACCTCCATTCCGATAGATTACTTTATGTTTAATAACAGTTTATGGACCAGGTCATTGTCCGTTTAATACTAAACATAAGGTCGGACAAACTGAAATGTCATATAAAAATATGTATATATTCATTGTGGATTTAGTATATTTTTAATTGTCTGTTTTGGATGTTACACACATTACTGAGTGACTGAACGACAACGCTCAGACGAAAGTGTGTAGATAGCCAGAAATTCCTAAAAGAACATAAAAAACTAATTTCATATATAAATTTACGAGCTAATCGTGCAATCTACAATTTCAGACCTAAAAATTCCTTAAGGCAAAGATTTAAGGAAATAAATATATGGACAGATGCGTCTTAATACATATTTGAAAATGTATGTAAAGAAAAATATTAATGTTTGTACCAAAATGGATATAGGCTTAAACTTACCGCGCCTGTAACTCGATTGCATCGAACCCGTAACTCTTTCATAGGACAATGTGTACGTTTTTCATCATAAATGTGATCCCGGAAAACGTCCGAAAATGTATCACAATTGAATATAAAAAAAATTGTAAACAGAACGGAGTGTGTTAATTATTATTTGGTTATTACCTAATTAACAATGTTATAAATTATAACACGCCTTGGGAATGAAACGCCCGCTCCAACCTATTTCAAAGGTCTCATCATTGAAAAAACATATTAGTAACTGATTTAACGTTCATAAAATGAAACATGCATCTTCTAATGTTGAATAAAATTATTTGTCATAGACTTGATTTTGAAGTATTTTACACTTAACATTACGGAAGATAGAAACGGAAATAGTTGGTATGACAAGGGTCATAAAGTCCACGCAAGCGAAGTTACAGGCGGTAACTAATATACCGTTACCGTCTGTAGTATTGTAGCTTTCTACATATTGTAGCTTTCCAGTGTCAACCGTCTAACCAGGTCAGATCAGCAAAATACTTATATTTTACCAAAAATGATGCATCAATTTCGATTTGAAACTACAATTCTACCGAGTACTAAATAATACAAAGGGGTTTATCTATTATTTGTAAAAATACATTTCTTACGAATGGTACGTCATTTCTATACTATTTCCTTTTCTATCATCTATAGTTTCAACTGTAAAGCGAGAAATCCCGTTTCCCGTTTCCTTAAGAATTTCAGGAAATACTTTTTCTTCTAGCTTCCTTACACGTGTGAAAGATCTTACCTGACAAATTTCAGCGAACTATGCCCAATAGTTAAAATGAAGCCGCGGCTCTTGGAAACCGTCCAAGCGCACTAACCGCTAAGCCATGCGTTCTACATACAGCTACGGCGAAATTCTTATACGCTTATTACAACTTATATTTGTTGTTAGCATTTCTGTAGAGAGATTTTTACAAATTTCTGCTACCTAAAGATTATTTTACGAACAATCGTTGGGCAAGAGAGAATGCTATTTATTAATAACTTCTTTATTATTCACGATTATTACACATTTTGAAATGAAACTATTTTAACCGGATTAATTGCGTATAATATTGGTATTCGAAAGGTTTCGACAGGTAGTCTACCTGTGACCACGGACTACCGTAAAGTGTTCGAAACGTCGGGTTCTAAGATGTATTTTCGAATACCAAAATTATACACGATTAATCCGGTTAAAATAGTTTCATTTCAAAATATGCTATTTATTAATTTTTTTTTTTTTCACACTCTTAGGAAATTGAAAAAAAGCTGTATATATGTAGATAGAGCATTATAGATAGACACAGTAAAAGGAAAATGTAGTTTCTAGAATAACAATGTCTCTTGCGCCATTTCCCAGAACTACTTGTGACGTATCATTTACACAAAATCTTATTCTTATCATTAGCAATTAATTATAAAGTTGGTAATCTTTGGTGTTATAAATTAATTGTAATACTCCAGTGACGCTCTAAGAGTTGTGTAATATTTCGGTACAATTTCAATTATCACGCATTGCAGGTTATTTAAACTTCTAAAACGGAACTATTTTGACCTGTAACCAAAAACAGTTTTTTAAATGTGTAAAAATCGCGAAAACCAAAGATAACACCCGAATGTCTTAATGTCCACAACATTGCGTTGCGAAGGAATGCAAATTATCTATATACATATAACCATTCCTCCGACTGAGTATCGAACCCACAACCAATCGCGTTGACAGTGATTACAGATGCTGTGCCACTGCGCCACGACGCAATGATTTCAATATTACTTTTAAACTAATATATTAGCTCAGTATTAGATAACATATTTTGTCGATATGAACGATATGCCATCAATAGGGATGGTTTTTTTTTGGGCCTTCAGATTTTAAGTGCCTTCGCAATGTAAATGTTACTGTATACAAAATTAAACAAGATGTTATTATTTTAATGTATTCAGAACGTGCTATTATAAAAATGTTTCATTACTAAGTTTCATACTCCATCTGCATTTTAAATATCTTCCTCTCTTGTTCTTAGTCGTTCACCCTTGACATTTTCATTAGATACAGCAGCTCTTGCGATAGGCCTCCACTTGCTGCGGTATTTAGTGCGCGGGTGTTTTGGACTGTTGAGGTATGTGTTACAGACTTTATGAGGTCCGTCCAACGCGAAGGCGATCGACCACGTGACCGCTTGCATTCTACTTGTCCCTGAACAATAAGTCGCTCCATTTCAATTTAAATTAGTTGCCACATAGATAATTAAATATTAGTTTCGCATATACCAGTTATAACACAGTTTCGGATAGGCGGCGTAAACCAAGTGTTTTGACACTCCACTTCACTTATATAATATATGCCATATTAAGTGTTGAGCAGTGAAATATTTGATATATATTTAGAATTATTTAGAAAAAACAAAAGTATAAAAGATAAAACAAATCAACACGAATAGATATAATAAAAGGAAGATCATTTACAAAAATAGAATAGAATATAAGAAACGAGTCATAGACAGTTCTTAAATCGCCTATCAGACTTGGATTTTTGTGAATTGGCGTGAAGTTTTTGACAACAAATTTGTCATCACAATACGAGTACCGATATGCTATAGTTATAATATATAATTTACTGTAACGTTATATGTTTTTATTTCGTAATACCCGCTTTTGTGCTTGACATGTAGGGAGAACCTGGGGTTAAGACGCCAAAACATAGATAATGCAACATTAAAAAGCGCTTTATTGCTTAATTTGTCTAACTAAACCCTGGAAAATTAAAAATCGAAATGCAAATCGAATAAACAAAAATAATATAATTACATAATCGATTCGTGGTACACGAAATAACAATCATCATTTATACAATTGCTAACTGCAGCCAAGATGGCGTTAATTATTGAAAATATACTAGGAACTATATTATATTACAAAATCAATACATTAATCAGAAAAATACTAAACATATTTCGTGTGTTTTAAAAATTTTCCTTATCTTAAGCTGTTGACTGTATTTTTTATTGACTTTGCATGCGCCGCGGCAGTCTTCATTGTAACGCTCTAAGACGCACCTGTCAAAACGTCTAGAATCAAACGAAACGATTTAAAATAAAAATAAAAAATACTAATAACAGTATATATATAGACTAAATTGTTATTCAAGTGAAATATACTTGAATGGCTAATTTAGATGGCAATATCAGAATTCGCGTTTAAAATATTATTTTGAAAGTGTTTTCAAATATTTCGTATTGTAATGGAACCCGTTGAATCTGAAGATTGCGTGTTAGTGAGAGAAGTTACCGGAAGTACCGAAGTGGCTACTGAGAGTATGGAGACTGGAAGATTATTTGGACTAATACCAGTTTTTGTTTTAATATTCATTATGTTTATTAGAATTGTTTTCGTACTGTATAAAAGTAAAGGTGAGTTTTTATCATAGTGATATTTTTAACAGCTTCTGTATAGACACTCACTTCTGCACTTCGAGACATTGCGCGTTGAGTCGAAGTGAACGCCGCACTTTGTCTTGGCAGAGCGGAGATATATAGATAATATACGTTAAATATAATCATTTTCCAGAATTGTAATCGAACCCGTAACCAAACGCGTTTACAGTCTGACGCTGTCCCACTGCGCCACGATGGCCACTTATTTTAATATTAATTTTAACTTTGTTATAATTATCGAATCAAATAATCATTTTAATTCAATAGAATATAAATGAATAAAAACATTTACAGCAAGTTAACTTTGTTATAATTTGTTATAAAAATAAAATACTATTTTCTATTGTATAGAATTCAATTTCATTTATTAGTGGCTCAGCGTCAAGCTTTCTCCTGCAAAGCAGATAGAACCTAGTGTCAAGACAATCCGGTTTCACTTTCCGCCCGAAATCCAGACATAGCGTATTGAATGGCGGAACCCAACGCCGCGCTGTGTCTTATATTTCAAAACAGAGAAATAAAAATATTAGAATCATTCCCCCGTGTTTAAATTTAACCCTCGATCAATGGCCTTTACTGCAAGAGGCTATCCCACTGCGTTTCAGTTTTAGGTATTCTTGTTTAGAGTATAAGGATTTTGAGACGATGTCTTCGCTTTTATTTTCAATATTTATGAAACATATATATATTATATATTGCAGTTTTATAACTTTGGTAGTTGTGAACGATATTTTTTGATAATTATTATTTTTATTAACTTTTGTTTTCCAATAAAGATTATAATTTTTTTTTAATTAAGAACTTTTCTTTTTAAAATTTATTTGTAAATATAATGTATGAAAATTTAGTCGAGTGAAAATAGAAGCTTTAACCTAATTACGAACGACACTTAACAACTGGGCTACAATAGCGTGGAATTCTTATTTAAATTATAAAATTTATAATTTTATTGTATATCAAGTTTGTCATTATGGACTAAATAATCTAGTTAATTACTAAAATACTTATATTTTGACGAAACTAATCGACTTTAAACGCCATATTAAATATTTCTTTAAATGACTTTAATGACGCTCCCACGATTTCCGGCGTAAATAAAAACAAAGTAGGTACCTATGTGATAAAATTGTATGAATATTATTATATATAATATATTATGCTTTTTTTTTTTGTACCTCATTAGATTACTTTGTAATTAGTCTAGAGAAGAAACACTGTAGCATTTCATAGACTGACCGTGCGGCTGTCAATTAAGTTACAGAGAGAAAGCAGCTCGAATCAGTGCCTTTGACTTTTGACCCAAGTTTAGGTTTAAGGGGCTCCTTTAAAATATGCAATAACACTCGCCTGTGTATAAAAACTACCTATGTATGAAAAGTACAATACGATATGGAACTGGCAATGTCTTTTTACTTTTTCACAATATAATAAATTCTTTGATTTTCGCGATTATTACACATTTTGAAATGAAACTATTTTAACCGGATAAACGCGTATAATTTTTGTATTCGAAAATACATTTTTAGAAGTCGACGTTTCTAAAAATGTATTTTTGGTTGGAAACTTTCCACCATCTGGGACCCAATACTAAAAACTTTGAAGTCTCAATCCGATCACACCAGAGAGCAAGATACAGTCAGCTCATTTTGCAAGAATCCAGGGCAGTACGCGAGGCAACTAAGAAATCGTTGGCGGTAGTTTGAGATAATAATTGTATCAAATGACAGACAAATGCCACCTCAGTCTACCCACTGGACACTATGACCACGGACTATTGTAAAGTGTTCGAAACATCAGGTTCTAAAAACGTATTTTCGAATACCAATATTATACGCGATTAATCCGGTTAAAACAGTTTCTTTAACACAATATCTTTCGCATATTTATTTATGGTTTACAAAATTACAGTCACAGTATTAAGATTGAGAATGGAAAGTTAAATACATTTATAGTATAATGTAATTACATTTGTGTGAGAGAAATTTATAAAAGAAATAGGAATAGTGAAATTAATTCTTACAAAAATTGTACAACAACTACATTCAAGTGAATTATATAAACAAACATATGTTTGCAATTTTAGATCTTAGAGCCCAAGACCGTTCTGTGAATAGGAGAATGAAAAAGCTTACTTCTTACAAGCTTTCTATTACATTTATATGGAATTTTAAACATTAATAACGACTAGATCGAGCTTAATCGTGCCCTGTAAACTTAGTATACGTATTTTGAAATTAAACTATTTTTAACCGGCCTGTGACCACGGACTACTGTAAAGTGTCCAAAACGTCGGGTTCTAAAATGTATTTTCGAATACCAATACTATACGCGATTAATCCGGTTAAAAATTGGTCAAAATTGGAAAAAATTTCAAAATGTGTAATAATCGTGAAAATCAAAGAACTTATTAAGTATACCTAATCTGGAGTTTATATTTCCAGCGATTTTGAATTATTCAATATGAGCTTTGTTTAATAATATAATCTTTGTTTTATATATATATATATAATTTATAAATATACACTTTCACTTAACCTTCTTTTTTTATTTATTCGTAAATTAATATAATTATGTTTTCTTGCAAAAAGTAAACTTGCAATAATTATTCCTCTTTCATGTAAGAATTAAAAAAATTACTGTTAAACAAATTGGCGCGACTTAAACACAATCGTTGCAAAGTGTTTCATATACCAATAGTGTACAAAGTTACCATAGCACTTTGTACAAAACTATATATATACACAGACATATATATATATATATATATATATATATATATATATATATATATATATTTTTTTTTTTTTTTTTTTTTTTTTTTTTTTTTTTTTTTTTTTTTTTTTTTTTTTTTTTTTTTTTTTTTTTTTTTTTTTTTTTTTTTTTTTTTTTTTTTTTATATATATATAGCAGTAGTCTGGTTTTCCGTTACTGTTATAATGTTTGAGAGTTGACATTATGTGTAAAGCACACAAATCTATTAAAATTGTACAATTTATATAAATATTATTTACACATTACACTTAGACGAAATTAGGCTAACTACGTACGACTAAGATTTCGTCTAAGGCTTCCTAGACTGCGGGACAATGACAATGATGATTTGTTTGAAAAACTAATGCGCGCTAATGGAATGCGCTGAAAACTCTTTTGTCGTTATTCTAGTTGACCTAGCAGGTTTATTCTAAGGAAATATTGTGGTATCGCAAATCGGACTGCAAGAAGTGGATCAAACGACCAATACAATCAATGTAATCAAAGAGATAAATAAATACAGGTCAAGTTAATGAAAGCGTGTTATCATGTCTACTTTTATTGAACAAACATATTTAATACAGAAATTGACCTTAAAATCAGAGAGAACCTAGTGGCAGTACTCTCCGTCCTCCACTTTCCGCCTGAATTCGAGACATTCGAGTCAATGCCGTTCAACGTCTTACATGAGCGGTATTATTGTATTAATGTAAATATAATCGTTTCTTCGAGTGGGAATCGAACCTACACCAATCACGTCTCAAAGCAGACGCTGTCCCGCTGCACCACGACGGCATCTAATCTAGATCAGTTCAAGAAATATGAGTAAACCACGGGTTGGTGTAATCTTAGAACTAAAACATATATGTACAAATAAGGCATTATACTATTGAGTTGACTAAAGTACTAAGCGATTGAACGTTCAAATTGGGGTTGGGGTTTTGAAGTGAAGCACTTCTAATAAATTATGTGAGTTGACTTTATTATATTTAAATTGATTATCTTGATTTCTCCACTTTACCTTATGGCTTAGGGGTCAGAGCGCTTGGACGGTTTCAAATAGGCGCAGGTTCTAGTCGCGCTACGTTAAACACTTTTAATGTATGTGAATATGACTTTAAAATTATTGAATCTGGTTAATATAACTTGGCCGTGACCATAGAAATGACAGATATAAATTAACTAGCGACCCGGCCGCGGCTACGCCTTTGTAAGCTAAACGATTGAAATGTAATAAACGCTTAATGTTAAAGGGAGTTTACCAAACTACAATAGTCAAAACTACACTTTAATCGGTTAAGCCGTTAAGACAAACAGAAATTTGTATTTGTAATTAGTAATTAAAAAAAGATATCTAACTCTAAAACATAGGTTCAAGTAGCGAGGTCATGTAATATAATATAATATAATAATCACTATACAAATTTGTGAGAACGATACGAAGGTGGCATTGTCAAGATACGAGTAAGTGATGAAATTGTACGAGTATGTACGAGAGAATTAGTTACACATATGACTCGACTTTAGATACTGGATTCTAGAGATACTATATATATTTAAGAAAAAGATACTAAGATACATTTTATAAGTAGCCCGTAAGGTTGGGTTTAAATAAAATATGCAAACAGGAACCTAAAATAACATTTATATGATTTTACATTAAAAGAAATATTGACAAATATTAATGTTAGTTAAACGTTAATTGACGCTTGTGAGTGCGGCTAGTTGAAACAATGTGGTACAATTCGTAGAACCCTACCAAAATATATTTAAATCACACTTTAATGTTTTCATCGCTTTTGGTTTTCTTGGGGATTTGATCCGGGGACTCGTGTGAATTATTCCGTGTTTATTTACTTATTGTGTAACCTCTACGTGTCATGGATGCCCCCAAAGACCGGTTTTCGTATCTTAATATAGCAATGTCAGCTGGTTTTATTGTACATCTTTTAATAAATCATTGATCGATTGTTAATACAAAATTAATTTAAAACATATTATATTTTTAAATATAGATTGTAATGTAATTAAGGTCGTTTTGATGCAATGATGTCTCGATTTAACTTCTATTCACTATTCAGACATTAAACATACTCAGGGACATTTTTTTCAAGTTTTTTCTTGAGTAGGAGGCGTTTCAAGAGACTTCGTTTTTAACTTAACATCCGAATCAGAGAAATGGGATATCAATGAAAATAATTTGAATATAATTTCATTTAATCGTGTGAGAATCGAACCCACAACCGTCGCGTTTACAGCGCCACGATGATCAAATATGGCATTCAATATGTAATAACTCTTAATATATAGAAGGGAGGGAAATGTAACTAATTCATTCACTTTGTGTTAAACATAACGGAAATTGTGAAGCCAAATAAATATATTTATCGGCGTAATGGCGTATTGAGTGGTGGAACTCATCGCTGCGCTTTATCTCACAAGAGCGGTGAAATTATAACAAATATGACAATTTCAATGAAAAGGATTGTATTTTATAACTTTAAATAGATTTTAACAATTTATTTTTCAACATATTATTAACAAATGTAAATATACTTAGTCTATTCGAGAATACTACACTGTTTACTACAGATTCTAGCCGCCTCTTCTCAGCAGTACTGCCTTCCTTGTATGTGGTAGCTTCTTGTAAGACTAACAATACTGACATTTTTATGTTTAATAAAGAACGATTTCATTTTTATAATTTTATAGTAGTGCTCCGCCACGGTCACTCAAAATGAACTTATTTTTAGCCGAATTTACGATGGTCAATAAATAAGCAGTACCTATTTATATCTATTTTAGAAATATTGTGTATCTATTGTAGAGCTTAACGCAACACGGTTTGTCCGAATATTTATTTAACAGAGTTCTGATTGAAAACACTGCGCTGAGTTCCGCCATTCAACACGCTGGTTGAGTTGATTGATTGATGAAGCAGATTGAAGACTTCAATACTCTCGTGCGCATATTGTAAACTACATTCGTGTCAATGTAGAAATGTTAGAAGGATAACTTTTTAATATGTATGTAAAATAACGTTTTTTCCCTCAGCTTAGCTTACTCAAGTAGGCAGATAGAAACAAGTGTCAAGACTCTATTCTCCATTTTACCAGAAACAAATAAACTTAATATGATGACAATACACAAATACACAATGAAATTTGATCCTCTAATCATTATGCGAAAATCAATGAATTACAATCATGATGACTATTCAAAACAGTTATCGTTTTTATAATTTAAATATTAATATAGATTTTTATATAAATAAATGTTTTAGTTGCCTCACGTGTTTCACCGCATAACTCTCCTCTCTTCACACTTCTACCGATTTTGTGTTATCAAGCATTGAGTGGCAAAACACAACGCCGAGTTTTGTCTTACAGTCTTACACTACATCAAGATGGCCACTTTGTTATTTTCTAATTCACTTTAATCTTATAGTCCATATTATACTTCGAGTTTATTTAAGAGAGCCTAATTAAAATATTACTTTATTGTCCACTATATGTTTAAACAAGTTATTATTTTTATATACAATTACACGTTATGTGTGTTTTGTAATGTGCATGTATATATACATAACATATTAGAAAACAGAAATAGTTATTTATTACAAGCTACGTCTTCTTAGACATAACTATACAGGTTAAATAAATACCTGTATATATACAATAATAAAATCTCAATAGAAATTCAGTGAAGCCATTTGAACCAGTTGAACTAGTTCCATGTAGTCAGGTACGACCTTACTGCGCCACGATAGCGTTATTTCATACGTGAAGTACCTGTACTAAGTATGTAAAAAACTACCTAACCCAATGTATATAAAAAACACTTCTATTATTACGCGGGAAATCGTTCTGTCGCAGTTCAAGTCTGAACAAATATAGCTAAGGTAGTAAATGCTGTTTGTTATTTCCTGTCATAAATTGTATGTACCTATATGTATTTTAAATAAATTGCATAGTTGTTCTCTGCGAGCAAAAATTATATTTTGTATACATTGTAAATTGTGCAAGTAAATAATTTCGTATTTAATAAGTAATGGTTTGTTTTTGTGTGTGTGGGGCAGCATCTGACTGACTGATAATTCTTATATTTTAGTTATTTTCATTTTCTTTCTATATTTTCACTCTGGTAAGGCAAAACGTTGCGTTGAGTTCCGCCAATTAAGCGTAATCGCTCGAGTTCAGGTGAAAAATTTAAAACCGATTGACACATAAATTTCTGCCTACAGTGCTAGGTAGAAAAAAACGTAAGCTTAATGTGTTAATTTTTATTTAGGCTATTAAAAGTGCAGTTTGTGTTATATAAGGATGTATATAACACATTCAAATATCACTAAAACGAATTATGTTTACTGTAGGTGTTATTTATAACTAGCAGTGCCCGCGACTTCACCCGCGTGGAAGTCTAAAATAGAAGTAGTCTTAGTTACTCCTTATTACATCAGCTATCTGCCACTAAAAGTCACGTCTCAATCGAACCAGCCGTTGCAGAGGTTAGGCGGAACAAACAGACAGATATACGGACAAAAAGTGGAAAAAAAATTAATTTTGCTTTTTACTAAATGCACATGTATGTAACATGTGCATTCTTTTTTATATTACAAACAGACACTCTAATTTTATTTATTTGTATAGATACAGACCTCAATTTACGGGGTTAGCCTTATATAGCTCGGCGTTGGTTTCACCTACAAGGTATCGAAATGGGCATAACGTGTAAAACACACTAATCTATTACTAAATTACACCATTGGCTATGCCATGCCAGCAATGGGATTCCACAATATTACAATATTTCAATTGAGCATGTTTTTTTTGTCCTTATAGCTTCACGCACGCTTTTTATCCTAGCAAAGTAGTCAGGGACAACGGTTCCTGCATACTTTTTCCCCCTCGTGCACTGTCATTCAACTCTTCGTACACGTCCTCCGGGGTCCTCATGCTTTTATAATCTTTCGCTACGGTGTTATCTATACTAATTTCTCGAAGAAAGTCAACAAATTACACCCCCCACCCTGCCTCTTTTGCAATTATATTTGCTCAATATATCTTTTTTCATACCGTTCTTTCATCACTCACCCTTTCGACGTTCCCAAATCACCATCACATGAGCGCGTTCTTCTACATTACTTACTATTTTTTTACAGTATTTTTAAAGTTATTAATATTACAGTCTCCCTTCGCGATTTCTGTCAAAAAGATGCTCTCCATAAAGCTATTTATAAATTTTTGCCAGTCATGAAATGCGCCAAAATACAAATGCATTCTGACATTCAATATCATTCTATATTGATCTTTAATCTATTGATTTTATCAGTGATCAAGTTATTTTTAACTTTAATAACCTATAAATGATGAATGTCATGTGACTTGGGGATATATAAAGGTATCTGATTTGACAGTAAATAGTAGAGCACTTGAGATTTGAGGCGGCGTCTACACGATTGAACTTATAAGAGTTGCTTAGATAAATCGGTAAATGTAGCATAAGTCAAGTCACCCCCTTGGCTTTTGATATGCACACTTGTATGGCGGGGAACACCGGTGAATACACATTATATTTATTCAATCTGTAAAAGTAGAGCTTAAAAACGGCATAACCTAAATTAAATAAAGTTTTTTTTAATATTTTATGTATATGATCCGTATTACAAAGAAAATGCTAAGTTATTTTATTAGTGACAAAGCATGTAATTTTTCCTCTGGACATATTAGTTAATAAATCTTGTTGGTTACATGGTTTTTTTATTATACTTCAATAGGTTTATTAAGGTTCGTAACTTTGAAAATTTATTCTATTATTATGATTTTACTTTTCGATTTTTCTACTTATATTACTAAAACTGATACTACAAAGGCATAACCTATGTAATACCTAAAGTACATGGGATTTGAACCAATTACCAACGTATTATCAATGTCAATCAAATTCTAGATAAGATTCTAGGTACAGACTAGAATATTCAAAAAATATCACAGTTAGTATCATATCTTCCATAGAACACAAAAGATTAATCACTGTAATCTAAATTGCAAACATCATATTTATTTACATGTAGATAATACGCTAAGATAAAAAGTACCGATATACGATAATTTCACGGTCATTAATTCAGCATAACCGATTTAACTGCACTGTATGGATTCCCCATGCCTTCGTGTCGTAAATGTATTTGTGGCTTTAATAATCTGTGGTCATTTTTCAGCCAGATATTTTGCCGCCATTTTTTGACAGCTAGTCATTTCATAGATTTTGAGTAACAATTGTAGATTGTTTAGTTTTAAATAAAAATTTGCTTTAAAGTTAAATATATTTTTTAAAATGAATGGTGAGGATGCTTTGCCGGAAGCGGCTAAGTCAGTTTGGTTTAAACTAGTAGTGGCGCCGTTAGGTATAGCGGCCATTTTACTCTTGTATTTGCTATGGAATTGCTACAAAAGCAATAAACAAATGTGAGTATTAACTTTTTTTTTGATTGTATAGATTTTGTTATTTTTTTAATGTGCCTGATTTTATTATATTATTCAAATTCGAAAGACTATTTATTTCCTTAATGTTAAAGTTAATTACGAATCGGCTAAATCTTTGTATTCTGAATATGAATAACTTAAGTAAAATTCATAAGTTCTTGAGGTAGGCAACGCGGTATGGTAACTGAAATTAATTATCTAATTTTTTCTAGTCTTTGTATACTTAAAGTAACCCGCTTAACAATATATAAATATTTAAAGTGAATGATGAAATATTCTAAAGCTGACTTTTATCTTCTCCGAAAAATGAATTATGACGTAAAAAAAAATCAAGTTTTAGTATTCCTGTTTTTCATAGTATACTAAAACAGTATTCATTTTTTACATTTTTTTATTTTTACAATTATCATTTTCATTCAAATAAAATATATCTGCCATCTAGTGATGAATTGCTATACTAATAGTAGAATGTTATTCAAGCGTTTTGTGCTAGGTGGTGCTATACATACTTTTTATTATATTGTTTTTATATTTTAATAGGTTCTTTTTATTACATAATTTATTTTATATTTTTTATTGTAAATTACTTGAGTTAACTTTCCAAATTATCTTTTTAAAATTACTACCCGGGAGTACTAAATCTTTTTCAGATTTATTACTAGTTTTGCTATTGAACAGTAGATGACGCTTCTAAAAACTATTTCATATATTTTAAAGAAAAATATATAATCATAAATAAAATACTGTATATACACGGTAATTATTATTTGTTAATATACCATTAAAAAAAATATAAACACTCAATTAGTTAACACATACTAAGAAGGATCGATTTGATGGATATAGCCTAGATGGGTAGTCAGAGAGCACCTAGTGTTATCGATAAATTGTGCGTTGGGTGGCGGAACTCAACGTCGCGCTTTGCCTTAGGAATTAGAGTGGAGAAACGAAAATATTTTAAATATAATTATTCCCCTGAATGGGAATAGCGCCCACAACTAATCGCGTCGCGGAAAAAAGGTTTTTAAACGATTTTTTTAATACTCAGTAGAAAGTAATCCTATTTAAATGATACCAAAACTTTAGGCTAGGAAGAAAATTTCACAGAAATACGTGATGATATATTAAAACCCATCACCTAATGAGGGGTTTACGTCACAAAAGCACTTCTGAATCCTGTTTCCCGATACGAAATTGTGTGATAAGATATTCCATATCTCGTATAAAAGTGGTTTTTCGTGCTTAAACAACTATATGGTATTATGGCGGCCATTTTGTGTAGTAATTTTGATTTACACTGAGATTTTGTGTAAAAAATATGTAAATTTCTTCCCAGAAATGGGCCGTGAGTGACTATTGTGTGTAAAGCAATGGCGGATTTCTCTGTTGCTGTTATTTTGCCTGGAATTATGGTTTTGACACTCTTTACTTGTATTGTAATGAGATATTGCGTTCTAATGTTTTGTGGTAAGTTTTAATATTTCATTTTAATACAAGTGCCGTTACTATATAACTATTCATATACACTTGTATATCAATTAATTAAGCAAAATCGTAATTTATGACATAAAATCTATATAACACACGTGTATTTATTAATTATCAAAAATATTTAGAATCTCCAAAAAAATGCAAATAATAAATTAATAAACCAACAAAAAAACATCTTATATTTTAGAGGTTAGGCAGTGGAATTTAACACTTACATTTAACACAGTGGCATTAACTGCGAAGGCAGTGGTCAAATGATAAAAACTATATATTTAAAAGAAGAAATTTGTAAATGAAATAATTAATATTTCTGGAGCTAGATTATATTTCCTTCTAAATATATAGTCGTATTTATGACAATCAAACTTTAAAGTAGTCCTTTATTTTGAATAGAAGCTGTAATATTTTCATTATATTTTTATAGGTATTTCGAAACCTCTGCATTGTAGTTCTCTGTAGTAATATAATAATTGTAATGTAAGATCTAAGGGTCTTATTCCGTAATCTACAAAGTTTAAAAAAGTATACAATAGTGTTTTATTACTTACTTCATGGGAACATTAAAGGAGTACTTTAAAAGTTGATTGTTTTATGACTTTGACATAAAGGTTTTTTTTTGACATTGTTTTAGTGTTAATCGCACACTTAGGAAATTGAAAAAGACATATAGTTACGTCGAAATTCTTATACTAATTCTTATACGAAATTCTTATGTTGTTAGCATCTCTGTAGAGAGTTTTCAAGAGGCGCGGGTTCAAATCCCGCTGCTTTCAAATTTTTATACGTTTTCTAAATATGTATTTTTCAATAAAGGTCTTTATACTACGTAAACTACATGCTCCTAAATTATTTCATCTTTTCGCCCGCCCGCGTTCTCACTTACGTCCCATACTTTGTCCTTATTTATGAACCGATTAAAATGAAATAAACGCTAAATGTTAAATAAAGTTTACCTAAATACAATACTGTTAAAAATATCAGTTGAGCTGTTTCTAAAGATTAGCGTGCACAAACAAACAGACAAAAAATTTAAAAATCATTGTTTTGGGTACTATTACATTGATAAATGGTCCCAATAATATTTAAATTGCATATATCTTCCATGTACAGACAGCGATCAATTACATTTTTATTATATGTATGTAAAGAATTGATTATAATATGTATAGAAATTAAGTTTAAATTTAATATTAATTGTTTACATTTTATTTATTCATTTATATATAAAAAACATGAATAAAAACCTTGGTTTCTTTATGAGCTTAGGAACCAGGATCAGTTACAGTCACTTTGTTTTTTCTTTATTCGGAAGTGGATTTTATTGTAAATGTGTTACTTTAATGAAAGTATTTGTAATAAACATTACTTTATATAGGAATTGGATCCTTTAGTCAAATACATACCGTATGGATATCTATACAAATAAATAAAATTGGAAAATTTGTTTATAATATTAAAATAACAGCTATTTATTAAATGCATATCGACATGTACACGGTACATGTACCAAAATTACAAAAATAGACATGTACAAAAATAGACAGACAAAACTTGTTTTCTCCGGCCAATCTCTAGAATGGCTGAACCGATTTTGACGGGACTTTCGCTGGCAGATAGCTGACATATTATGTCAGAGTAAGAATAACGTAATTTAAAATTCCACACGGGCGAAGTTACGGGTCAAGTGGTCTATAAAATTCACTTTCGAATCTTAATTAGAAACCCCGTTGACACGAAAAACAAGAGTTGCCTTGGAAACACATAGTAGTGTGTGACAGTGTTTTTTTTTTCATAATAATTTTTTCTAATACATTATTATGAAAATATTGAAAAATTTCATAACATGGTTAAAAGGAATCCAAAGATGTTTATTCACGTATTAATATTATGTATATTCTATGGTCTATTACAGAACAAAACCTCTTACTTACAAGTAATAGAATACGACATCGTCCATGATTTACATACATACATACATACATACAGAATGCATTAAAACGATAATATTGTATTCACACCTATGCAATGCTACTAATTAATATTTCATTAGTCTTTATTAACTTACAAATAAGGTTGCTTTTTTATTCCGTTTAGTACGAAGTTGTGGAGTGATGTAACAGACCGGTCAAATGTCAAGTGGATAATTATATCCTGTCTACGTACTGTTGGCAAAAAAACTAAAATGCATAATATTGTAAAATTAACAATAAATGTATTATATATATAAAAATAATTGATTGAGTGAGAGATGAAAATTATTAGTGGCTAATTATTTTCATCCCTCAGTTCTGGAGCTGGAGAGTGGAGAACGAAGTGTTTTGACACTAGGTCCTCTATGACTATTCTGCTATGCGACAAATATCGTAAAACTACAAAAAAGTAATATATTAATATTTTAAATATTTTCCCTTCTCGTGCTGCGAGAAAATGATTTCAAAACAAACTAAAAGCAAAACGCATTAAATAATTTTTTATCATACTAGCCGTTTATGCTAATAAATAAAAAATATTGTACTGCGATAGGTTCCGGAGACGTGTGCAATTTTTTAAGCAAATCTGACTGCAAAAATGGTGCAAAATAGTTTTGCCAAACACTCTTACATAAATTCATTAATATATTGTTATACATATGATATAATGCGTGTTACAAATATTTTTTCACATTTTCGTCTATGGCTGATACTCACCTAATGAGATTGTAAATAATATTTAAATTATCTTACTTTTAACAATTTCCTATATCTTGTTAGCGATACCTAAGTGATTTAGATATTTTATTACAGCGTGGGTGTGTTTTATTCTGTCTGTACAAACGGATGAACTGCCTACGTTTGTAACTATAGAGAATATTATTACTTTAGTAAGTAGATATCGAGCTTATAAAAATATGTTAATATATCTTTAACTTCGAAGATATCACAGATATGTCAGTATAATACACATTATCTAACTGAAATAGTATGATGTAAAAGGGGTATCCAAGGGGGAATTTGTCATAGATATGGGAAACTACAAGTTTATCTTAGTAAAATTTTGGAAGACACAATGGAGAACATTTCTTTTTGTTCTCATATCCTCATTATAGTTGGGGCAGAGGCTCCATTCCATTCCATCGGTCTTGCCAAAATCCTTCACCTCGTCTACAATAACAAAAAATACCTTTTAACATAATCTAAGTTTATATATATCTATACGTTTTCTATTTAATACAAAGCGCGGTGTTGAGTTCCGCCACTCAAAGGAAGCGAATTTGTTGGCACTAGGTTCTCTCTGACTACCCTGCTATGCGGGAAAAAGTGAGAAGCTGATGTTAAGAACGTCAATAGAATGTGATTTTTACAATGATGAATAGAGCTAAGGCTAGTTATTTTTCTAGTTAGTTGTATCTCACTGCAAGTGACAATATATAATAAGTATATTTTTTGTTATACCATTTAACTTTATTGCCGACTTTTCTTGAATATTATGTGCAAGACTCTTGACCACCAAAGCGATGAAATATTTTCTCAATGTATGTGAACCTACGACTATCATTTAGTCTATCATTGCGCTATGATAGAAACTTGTTATCTTTTTTAAACTAGAGTGTTATATGTAGGTAATCGGTAAACAAAAGATTAGAAATGAAAAATCTTATCTCTACAAGGCGTTAAGCAAAGACTTTATTACCAGTAGTTTTTTCAATGTCACAGTTAAGGTTGATTAACTAAAGGTTATGGAAAAATATATGAAAAAGCAGTGCAATACTTTAATTTCGCAGGTTTGTTTTTAATATATGCACATATTTGCATATAGATAATTGTTAAAGAGTTCATATTTAAAAGAAAAAACAACTATTAGGTATATGTATAATTTACCCTGACTCATTGAGTGACTGACAGACACCATACAGCCAAAACCAATTGGCATAGAAAGAATATTTGTTATATAGGTTCTCTCTAAATGTGGAGTGTTAATGCACTAATAAAGTACTTAAGTCTGACCATAAATACTGTTATAAATAAAAATAAACAAAATATGACTTTTGAATTTGGAATCTGTCATTTTTATACGATTGTTCATTGTGGTTTCTTATTTTCACGCCAATATATTGTAAAATATTTTGTGATATTATTCGGAATTCGAACCCGCGCCTCTTGAAAACCATTCAAGGGCTCTGACCGCTAAGCCATGCGTGCATGGTGCACGTTCAATTTCCTTAGTGTGCGAATAACACTTAACTTTAAATGTTAAAAAATAGGGTAGTAAAATCAAAACAACTATTTAAATGGTACGCAAAGGGATGTCACAGAAAAAAATTTGCTTATTAATGCTGAAACCTCTAAAGAAGCTTCCCAATAACTCAACAGAGTACCAACACTGAAGTCCTTCATAGGAAGGAGTGACCTTCATAGCTGCCATATTTTTGTAAAAAAGATATCAAAATATCGGCACAAGTGTATCAAGATACCACTCTTGAGAAGATAGTTAAACCCCTTAACAACAACACCGTGTTCAATAACCTTTGAGGAAGACTTGGCGCCGGGTCATGAAGCTCGATTTTACAGTCGAATCAACGAAGTGGAAACTAGTGGAGTAAAAATAAATGAGTTAAACCAAAGATATGGTATTTTGAACACTGTTAAAAGGAGTCTAGACCAAAGCATACTTGTATCAATTGCATTACAAGTAAATCGATCGTGTGAAACAAAACGAAACAAATTCGTATATAACGTTGCTTAAAAATAAACTACAAATCTATATTACATTATAAACCATCTTGTACTATAATAAAACAGGAACGACACAATGTTTGTACGCGCACACCTTTGGGTACTACTGGACGGTTTTGAATGAAAGGCAGGCTAAGGCTTTAATTGATTTTAATGAATGCAATACGACAAGAGGTGGGTGGGTCATTAAATCCACGCAAACGAAGTCACGGGTAGCTACAAGTCTGTAATAACACAAGATTAACGTTATCGATAGATAAAATTTAATTTTCCATATTCGTGTATATTGTATTAGTTGTAGATGGAAATTGTTTATTTACAGTGTGTTCTCGTGGTATTATTATATTATTCTCAATATGAGTGATGTATTAACGCTTATCGCCATAACGACTCTGCCCGCGATCGCTTTGGTATTGTTTTTCGCCACCCTAGTTTTTAGCTTCTCATTTTGCGTCTGGATAAGTACGTTTTTTTTTCTTTCTTAACGAGGTGTTAAATAAATAAATAAATAGACTGTTCAGTCATTAATTAACTCAATTTAAGACAATTGTATGCTGGTTGGAGGAGCTCAACACTACACATTGTCTAACTTGGGCATAGGACTTTAAATATATCTAATTGTTGCCTGAGTGGGATTCGAACTTACAACCATCGAATATTTGATGTGCTTATCATTTATAATCATAGCTATCTAAGGTCACATGTTCTTATGTAGATCTAGATTCTAGATGGTGAACAATTGAGATGTCCAGATTGACATTAATTCACTATTTTAGTGAAAAATCACTTTCTTCTCTATATCGTATATTTTACTAATAGAAGTCAATTAGATACTCGTAATATACATAATATTTCATGTGTATCGTAGACTCGATATATATTAATTCGAATCTAAATTCCTTTTGCATATACCTAACATTATTTACAAATACTTATTAAATTTTCTTATCAAAATGCAATTAAAATTAATCCATCTAAGCCATTTACAAGTACCTAATTCGAAAGTAAATAAATCTATAGGGCAATTGGACCGCCTCCATACGGTTAGTCCACGCTCATTCACTCACGCGCAAACATGTATAATCCTCATATTTTTCTCCATAATAAAGTTTTCAGATAAAAAAGTACCGATAAAATAAAAAACTGAACCTATTTTTTTTATTATTGCTTATATTTTAGGCAAGAATGTACCGCCATTCGTATTTTCGCGATTATTGTAAAGATATAAATTATTATCAACGATAAGATTATATATAGCCTTGTTCTTGTCATTATTAGTTTTCCTTTAAAATGGATTTAATATCGTTTATTATGATCGGTACTTTTATTTTTATGTGTTTATATTTGTTTTGGTTGTGGTTTTGCTTTGGATCGTGTGTGGAAAGACGTAAGTTGATTTTTAATATATAACCCTCAATTTAAGAATTTACTTTTTTCATCCTTATCTTATTTTGTTCTATATTGGCTATTATAATAGCTGCAGCGTCTGACTGTAAACACGATGGTAGTGGGTTCGATTCCCACTCGGATTAATGATTATATTTAAACTCTCTTCTTTCCTGGGCTCTGGTGACAAGACACAGCGCGCCGTTGAGTTCCGCCAATCAACACGAAATGTGTCGGATTCAGGTGGAAAGTGGATAATGGAGTGTCTTGACATTAGTTCTCCCTGTCTACCTTGCTAAGTAAGAATTTTTATAAATATAAATAGTTTATATATCATTGTTAATTTTGATTTAAATAAGTTCAAAAGCTCTTTTAAAATAAAAAGTACTTACTTATTAAAGGGCTACCCTAAAACATTCTAAAAGAAGTACTGGAGGTCGAAAGAAATATATTTATAAATTAAGAGTTCCTGTTGTATATTATCAGGGTTGTGTGTAATCTAGCTATCGGTTTGATAACGACGTTGCTCGCTTCTTTGTTCGATACAGCAAAGTAGGTACTTATATGAAATCGGGTGTTTAACTCTAAATTTGTACAAATACTTTCTATTGCAAAGTTTTAATGAATCATTAAGTAATATTTAATGGCAGTGTAATTTAACTACTAAATTAAATCTAAAGAACTGTAATTTCAAATTTTGTTTCGCTAAATGTATGTAATGTCTTGTAACGTGTCCGAAGTGGTGATCCCAATTTTAAATATCAGTTTGTTTTTATCTATACTTACCTCACAGACCCAGGTTCTATCCAGATCACCAAGGTTTTACCCAAGTTACCCAAACATGGGTAAAAGTTTTACGATGCAGCGTTTGGTTCGGCTCTCAACATAATATTAGTAATGCAATAAATAGACAATATGAAATGTTTATATGTTCATTGATTGGACTTACTCTGTAAAATTTGAATTGAAATAGTTTGCCCAACAGGCTCACAATATTCTAAGCGTAAAAGTTTACGTTATTTAAATTTCTAACTTTTCTTTAAAATTATTAAAAATAAATTGCTATTTCCATACTTAGTGAACACTATAATTAAAAATAATAAAAAAAAATCCAAGCAAACTCTCCATAACGCAAAGCATTTGAAAATTATTATAGGTAATTTATAATCCTTTCTTTTGAAAATATCTTTTTTATTTATTTTTATAATATTATTTTCTCTTTTAATATTATTACTTGTGATATTATAAGAAATAGCCTCTAATAAATTATATATAGCTATAATCATACAAGTTGCTATAAATATAGTATCAAAATCACGCTATTGTTTCAGTCGTATATCTCTAGGGATAGGACGATGCTTATAATTATTATTGCATACTAGGAAACTGTTACATACATTTTATTAAGGTCCACCTTACATTACGCCATCGTGGCGCAGTTGTAACATATCTGTTTGAATGGGCAGATAAAGAGTTCCCACAAAGGTGAAGGCCAATATTTCAATATTCTAAAATGTGTGTTTACACAAGTAAAATGTATTGTTATACTAGAAGCAGAATTCGTTTTTTTTAAACTTGAATATATAAACCCTACAGACACCTGGTCTGTTCCCTTTGTTTTCTCAAATATCATTTAATTTTTAACCGTTACCTACATTGACATACATTATTACTCAGAACTATTTAAAATTTCATATAATTCTCGCGACGTTCACAATGGAAAGTTCAATGTTAACGAGCTTAATTGAATTAACTGAACCGAACGAAAGTGATTGGCCGGTAGAATACAGAGCAGATGCGTTTATCACATAACTTTAAATATGTCGTGAGATTCATATTTTATAATATATTGTTAGAATTTGTTTAAATATATGCAAAGGCAACCAAATATAGGTAAATCATAGGAATTACATGTTTATAGATTATCTATAATATATATACATAAATCGACCCAACTTAAATAAAACATTATTTAAGTTGAGTCGAGTCTGGCAGACAGACAAGACAGGAAGTGTGCGCGTTAACCGCCAAGAATCACCTTTGTCGCGTCACCAGTTTTCGAGAATACTTGTCTTAAAGCCACGACCAGTATCAGCTTATTCAGCCATAACGTTTCTAGTGACTGCCTATATCGCGAACATCTGTAAAGCAAGGCCAAGTTGGCCTTTAAGAAGGGGTGTCATCAGCAGATAGCACAGTCAGGGCTTCACCCCCAAGCATCGATTGTCTCTTTATAGGGCCTAAGTTCATATGGAGTACTGTTTTTATCTCTGGGCTGGTGCTCCCCAGTATCAGCTTGAACCGTTTGATCTCATACAAGGTAGAGTACTTCGACACGTTAGGAAATATCCTATAATCTGTGAAAGTCTTTATATCTTCTGCTGAATTTTCTGACGTAAAAATCTAAAATATCATCCTTACCGTCTAAGTACGTGGCACTCTACTACTGCGCGGTTTTGTAGGAAATTCTATACAACTGTTGAATTGCCAACCAGGCATTGCGTTTCCAGGTCTATATGACATGGGTACCTTCAAAAGGCTAGTCTATCTCCACCTCTAAGGCCGGTAACGCACATGTAGCTCCTCTAACGATACATGAAGTTACTGACGGCGGTGATCACTTTCCATCAGGTGACCGGAACGCATATAACCAATTTGTTCTGACTGTACACATGGTTTTAAGGTCATATTGGGAATATATAGATATTATTAAGTTTTTTTTGTAATCTTTCTTCTCCTTATTCTAATATACTATTAAATAAAATATTGGTTCTCTATCATATAAACTACGGTTATATAAATGTAACGGTTATATCCCTCAGTTGAATATTGAACTCACGGCCATAAAATTTAGCCAAAATAGCTGCTACGAGACTACCTAATGCATAATTCCCTTAATATACGCGACAGGTAGTCGCGATATATAATTAAAGCTTATCAAGAGCATAATATCGTAATCGATCGATATAACGCTTATCGTATTTATTTTACCATTCTTAATTTTATTGCTCGTTCTAATTTCGTGTTGACAACGTTTTTACCATTTTTATATAGAGAAGGTATCCAAATTAAACAAAATGTCGAACCTGACTGCTATGCTCATTTTTATGGCGTTGAACGTTTTAATATTTTGGCTGTTATATGGATTGCTTGTAAAGTATTTTGGTAAGTCGATTTTTTTTATTATCTGTGAAATATTTTGTTTATGTACATTTTGAGGGGCTGTTTGAAAAATGTTCGCTCGGTCGGTAATGTATACCAAATTGGTAACTGTTAGCTGAAATGGCTGTAGGTTTAGGTTAAATTGTACTTGAATGTGTGATATGTAAATTGGTATTGAAGATTTTACTGATAAAGTTAGTTCAAAGTTTCTATCTAGAAAAAAAACCACAGGAATATGTTGCATAGCAGAGTGACGAATTATATTTATTTTTGAAATAATAGACGCGGTTAAAGAACTAAATTATTTAAAAAAAAAACTTTTTCAACAAATGTGAACATGAACAAATGTGAACTGTGAACGCAGGGCTTCCAGACGGTTTCCAGAACGCACGGATAGGAGTCTTGGTGCGTTCAAATTGTTATCTTCAAAGTGTTTTTTTTATATCCTAAGTGTGGAATAACACTTTAAATCATGTTATAATAAAAAATCACTTCTTTTAATTTTATAATCTAATTTAAAGTTTGATAACTAACATGCGTGGTCTTCTAATCCTTACAAAAACTATTCACTTTAGTGCTATAATTGAAATATTAATTAATGGAAAATAATCGATAATTAAACATAATTACCTATTTGAATCATATTTTTGCACACGTTTAATATCTAATGTACCTAATCAATAAAAAATACATCGTATCAAGTATCAACAGTGACGTATCGCATATAAAGAGCTAGCTATGATAAAATTCTTATAATATTTAAATAATGTCAAGTGTTTGTGGATTTTGGAAAAAATAGAGAATATCGTAGATATTAATAAAATTACTGTTTTTTTTTTATAAAAAAAAACGAGTTTCTCAATGATAACTGTCAACTATTAATAGGTATGCTAAAGTCTACAATTAAATTGAATGCATGTATGATTGAAGGCGAAATGTTACAAAAAATCCAATTTTAAGAAAATTGACTTTTAAGTTATGCTCGAACATTTTGATGCAAATAACTTATAATTATGCGCTAGATTATGGAATATAATTTCTTTTGTCACAATAAGTTTTTCCGCGTTTTCCTTCAGTTTAAGGCGTTTTCTTTCATTTCTCCGCTTTGGTTAAGTTCCGTGTAACATGCAATAGCTCTATGCGGGAAAAGTGTTAAGAGATGAACCACTTATTTTTATATAAAATTTAATGCAATAATCCCTTCACAAATTACCAAATAAAAGTTAGTTTTAAGTTTATATATAAAAAAAAACACTGACTTTCATATACCACATCGTACGATTTCGCATTTTATATTATTATCTTATCGGTATGAGGAAATGCCTTTATATAAATTTTACCATTGAACATTACTAATAGTGCAGACGTCATTGCAACTTTGTAAGTCCTATTTTATTATTAAATGCGTACTAGTAGACCGTTTTAAATGAAACTTAGTTTGAATTATCTAACTGTCAGTGGCCGTACAGTATTCCGAATGTCGGGTTTTCTAAAATGTATTATCGTTTAGTAAAATATACTAATAATTCGCTGAATAAATCGCGAAATTAATTCTTTTTCATTAATTTTACTAGTAGCTACTTAGCAGAACCGTGATGTGTTACCATTTTTTTTCTAAATTTATATATCTAATACATTGTACATTACAAAATTAAAAAAAAATCATTATATAAATTCTAAATATATCATATATTCTTCTTTATGAAACTTACAGTTCCTTTCATATTAAATGTCCATGCCTTAATTTAATTCTGCACGTATTCATGATTAGTCTCTTATCGTATTACTCGAAGCAAATTACTTAGCTCTTTAATTCTGCAAACATTTTTTCTTTTTCTACTATTATATTTAAGTTTCTTTTTCTATCTTATATCATATTTGTATAATATATATATATATATATATATATATTAATTATACAAATATGATTACTTGAGACTTAAAACTTGTGTGCCTATACTCAACTTGTAAAAAAACCTATTACTCTGTAGAAAGATATTTATAATATAAACATTTGTTGAAGAAATATAATCTAAGCTTGGTGCAGGTTAGCTACTACTGATTAATAAAATTGTAACGTTTATATTCGAAAGGAGCAACGGTTGAGTTTCTCGCTGGCTCTTGTCAATAGCTTTATATTCATTCGATGATTCAAAAGTACTTCTAAAAGTCTATTTGAATAACGACGCCTCGAACTTTTCGAGGCGTCCCGATTTAACTACTCGTAATGCTTAAGGTTGCCTAGCAGAGATCGGTCATAGCGATGAGACTGCTTGCTGAATTTTTATTTTATTTATGCATATATATATATATATATATATATATATATATATATATATATATATATTTTTTTTTTTATATATATATATATATATATATATATATATATATATATATATATATCTGTTTTTATTGTTCAAAGTAAAGTTGTGATGTACAATCAATTTCGATAGCGCATCTGTACTTTAAGAAACAAGCAGACAACATGTATTGACAAGTCATAGCGTCCGGAAAAAATTGTCGTATGATTATTGTTTTATATTTGTATCGAAATAATTATTAAGAATTATATATATTAGCAAGAATGATATGTAGGTATAATAATATATGATTAATCATAAAAATCCCTTATAAAATTTGATAAATGTTATTTTTTTACTTATTAAAAAAACTAGCAACCCACTCGAGGCTTCGCCCGCGTCTACTATAGTTCTGTATTTTCGGCGCCCTTTTCGTAAAGCAATGAAATTCCTGGAAAACTAAATAAAATGGAAAAAAAGAGGACTCATTCATCCATCCCTAGACCTTCAAGAACTTATAAAATGTTATCACAGCCGGTTTTGCGTTTTGGCTGTGATGACGTCACAGACAGACAGAAAGTTACTTTACTACTTTTTTTTATGTTTTGTCATTATTCTTGTTCAATGTGGTGTACAAATAAATTTTACATTAATTAGTATGGATAACAATATATTAATAAATAACTTGGTTCTCCGAGATAATACAATATAAGGCGCAACCAAGCATCGCACTTTATCTATTTATGATAGATAGATTTTACAAATATATATATATATATATATATATATATATATATATTTATATATCTCCTTAAAAATTATCTTTTAATTATCGTTTATAATGTATTTTATTCTAGAAACTTCCAATCTAAATTTTCACTTATTGGTAATTTTAAAAGCAATAAAGTAATTACGATAAATATTATCTATTATGTTTTTCTATTAGATATTACTATTGTATTAGTATAAGAGTGGGTTCAATTCCCACTCGATGAAATTATATTATTTTATATTTGAAATTATATTATATTATTTATATTAAGATAAAGCGTAAAAAGAAGAAGTCCATCTCCCAATACATATGGTCTCAAATTCGCGTGGAAAGTGAAAAGTGTCTTGACACTAGGTTTTCTCCAACTATCCTGATATACTGAACAAGTGTAAAGCGGAAAAAAATTGAGTATAAAACAAAAGGACAGTATATTTCCAGAAGTTATTAAAGTATTTTTTTTATTATGACTAGATTATTTAAATTTTCAGTTTAATTCACGCTCACATCATTAACAATACAGTAAAAGCTGATTAGAAATATTGACTTACCTCCAAAGCCTCGTGGTACTAGGCCAGAGATTGGTTTTTTTAATACAATCACTCCGAAATGGACTTTAACCTTTTATTTGAAATTATATAGAAATCTCCCTATAGAAACACTATACAAGTGTATAAGAATTTCGACGTAACTCGTAAAATCGATTTTTTCAAATTACGCGTTTTCCTTGAATTCCTAAATATGTAAAAAACACTTTAAAATTGTTAAAAAAAACATCCATGTTTTGAACGATAGTTAAATTTTATTTTATATGACGTTACATTTATATGCATATCTACTATTAACAAGTGTATTATTGGTTTGCAATAACAACCTTATTTTATAAATTAAAAGAACTAAAATCTTTTGTAGTATATAAATATAATATCTTTTAAATGAAATTTTATCTATAAATTATATTTTTGCTAAGATATAAAGATAAGATTGTTCAAAAAGGCTCAATTCGTCGTTATAGAATAAACATTTGTACAATACTTTGTCTGCTTTGTTTAGAAGTAGGAAATTAACTTTTGAAAACATATAAATATATAGTAAATAATATAAAAAATTATAAATATATAGTATATTATATTATAATTATAAAGTTAGTTATATTATACACATAAAGTATATTAAAGTTATAAAGTGTTAGTGATGGTGTATCCAGATGTTATATTTTGGGTACTATTTTTAGTACTTTTGTTTTTCATTTTCTTCATAAATTATTATCGTAAGTACACGAATATGTTAATTTTATTTCATCATTAACATTTAGCTCCACGCTTTTTCGCATAGCAGGGTTGAGGGTCAGCGAGAACTTAGTGTCCAGACACTCCGTTCTCCGCTTCCCCTCCAAATTCGAGACATTGTGTGTCCAGTGACGGAACTCAACGTCGCGGTTTGTCTTATGACCAGAGCAGAAAATTAGAAATAGTTTCAATATAATCATTTTCTCCAAGTGGATATTGAACCCACAACCAATCGCGTTTGCAGTCAGACGCTGACCACTGCGCCACGATGGCTGCTCATGATTTTTTAATATGTGTATCATACAATACGACTGTAATAACAATGAGTATGGGTTTAATGAATGCTTGGAGGAATGATGGTGTATAAATTGTCCACTAGACTAGGAAGCTCACTGACCAATCCCGTTTTTTATTGATTTCGGTCAACAAAGGCATTGTCTATTAAGAAAATATTGGGAAACACAAATAGTGAATAAAATATTGGTTATCATTATATTTATTTATTACTAGCGACCCGCACGCGGCTTCGGATGCGTTTGAAACACGATTACAATTATTTTGTTTATACGCCTGCACGCGTTCTCTCTATTTAAATGGTTGCCAGTTTTTTATTTATGAACCGATTGAAGTGAAATAAACATTAAATGTTAAGGGTAGTTTACCAAAGTACAATAGTCAAAAATACATTTGAGTTTTCGTAGTCGAGGTTAGCGTGCACGAACGCACAGACAAATTTTACTTTACAGAAAAAAATAATATTTAAAAATCATTGTATCGGGTTCTATTACATTTATACAGGCATGGATTAATTACATTTTTATTACATGTATAGATATTACTCGTGTAAACGGAAATTATTGGTCTTTGAAATTTGGCATACTTAAAGTTTATATGAAAGTACAGAAAGCTAACACTGCTAACAACTGTACATTAAAAATACATTAAATTAAGATTTGTTCTTAAATAAAATGTTAGGCATACACTTTTGTACAAACTGACCCACACATACACGTTGCATAGGCAACGAGTCAACGGGTCTATCAATAACATGAGTCAGATAGAATTTCAGCTATTTATGCTTTAATAAAGTATTTATTTGTCATGCAATATGTCGTGTCGACATTAAAAGTACTTTTTTATTTCTATGAAGAGAGCTTGAATAGATCATTGTATTAATGCGTGAAGGCCACTACATCTATGTACAAAGAACAATACTAAAAGTTTTTATTACAAATACGAGTACAAAGTCGGTTTTATTGTTAGCAGTAATATGTAACATACAAACTTTCGAGATGTTTAGTTTTATCAGACAAGCGTAAATAAAGGGAACTTAATAGTTTTTTTTTAATTAAATTAAATTATTAACTCATACACTTGAATATCATTACATATCTAAATATTAAAGAAGCCAAATAGAACGAACAATTCGTTGTTTTGTTTTTCAGTTATCATAACTGAAAAACAAAACAATTATTATAATCTACATATCGTAGATATTTACCGTCTTACGTCGAATCTCTATGAAGAACTTACTAGATCGAAGAAACTCCTATGTAAAATCATTCCTCCGTTTCAAAGGGTATTCCCCATTTTAAAGTATAATCACCCCCCCGAACGGGAACCGACCCCACACCCAATTGCATTTCCAGTCAGAAGCCGTCCCACTGCGCCACGACGCCATAATACTTTTTGCCATTGTAGAAATCTTTTTTTACTAATTTTTTTAAGATCAATCATGATATATTTGACAGTGAATTTAATATCACAGTTGTCATAGAATTGTACAGTCATACTGAAAACTTTTTGAAATAAAAAAAACATTTATCATATTAGTGATTATATACTATAGCTGTATATATATATAATTATAAGTTAATGTGCATAATATATATAAAAATATAATTATATAATTTAAATATAAATCCATCAGTATTATGACTCCACGGAAACTATATAAAAAACATTACGCCTTTCTAAAATACGTTTCCTTCATTAACTATGATGAGTGATTCCGTCAACGCTACCAGTTTAAAAGTGTTATTTACTTACACTTAGGATATTGAAAAACCAACCTAAAACCAAACGCGTTTCCAGTGAAATGCAATGAATTTTAACTTAAAGAATAAAATAAGATGGCTATATAATTTTGCATTGATGTGACTGACTGTACAAAAATAGCAAACCTTACAGCATTATCTTATTAAATCCTCAGCTCTTTACGTAAAAAATCACGTGTAAAGGAAATTGAGTCTAAAATATTTTGTTTCAAGAGCAGAAACAGTTTGCTGAAAAATACTTAAGCCAGCATGATAATATTGATAATAGTTTTTTTGCGATTGCAAAGTTTATTTTTAAGGAGTCTCTTCGGACAGCTGTAGTTAAAATTGGTATTCAAATAATGATAGTGCCATTAGTAGTGAGTTTCAATTAAAAGAAAAGTGTTGTTTGTAAAAAAAGCTTTAAAATAATGAAAAAATTAAAAAAATCTACTTAAATTTAGATTTAATAAGAACTTCGGCCGTTTTCGTTCTGGAAAGCAGTTTTAAGTTATTATATTAGAGTTGAAAGTAAAATCGTACAGTGAGTGTGTAATTTAATTTATTTTAATATATTAAAGTTGATATAAATTATTAATTATAATCATGATTTTGGGTATAAATCAAGAGCGTTTAGAACACCCTACTCCAGTTCTTTCAGCCAGCAATATCGTGTACATATCAGTGTTTTCAACTATATTACTGATGTCGTTCGTCATTATGTGCATCAAAATTTCATCATTGGGTAATTTTTTATTATATTGTTAATTTAAACGTTTATACTTATATAAAGGCACTTCTATTTTTATGCGAAGTTCAAACCTGAAGAAAAATCTAAGATAATATATAAATTATGTTATTTCCTGTCAAAAATTATATGTGTAGTATTATATTCAAGAGACTATCGTGGTGCAGTGGGATAGCGTTTGACTGTTAACGCGATTGGTTGTGGGTTCAATCACTAGTCGGAGGAATTATTAAATTTAAATTGTTACCACTTCTTTGTTCTCGTTCTTAGAATATAGATAATTCAGTGCCTTAACACTAGGAATTAGAATTTCTCTGACTGGATTTGACTACCCACTCTGGTAGGGTTGAGGGTAGGGTTGCTTTACCAGAAAAAGTGTAAAAAATTGGTACAATTTAAAATGATTTAGGGTGTTTCCCCACATTTAGCAAAATTTCTTATTTCCAATCAGTAAAAAAATAATAAACAGAGAGCTTCTTAGTTTGAATGTAAAAAAGGTTCGAATGTGTTTGAATGTATGATATTAACTTTGCACCCGTTCTTCACCTACCTTGTCCAAGACAGGCATTGCTTGCCAACCCATCCAGGCTTTGCAAAGAGAACTGAGGTAATCTGTGTTTTAGAAAACTTTTAAATATTTTTCGGCTGGGGATTTCAATTTACAACCATCATGTACTATCAAATAATATATATTTTGTATATTATTTGACGCTGTCTTAATATTTGCAAATGTTTGTCCAGTTTTCATAAACACTAATATGAATATAAAATTTAACATAAAAAATCACATGACCTTAAAACTTTCAAACTTAACTTAAAAATATTCATTTTGAAGTTATTTTTTATATATATTATTTACTAGAAATGTATCTTTGCCAATATTTTATGATAACAATTGACAATATAACTTGGCGCCTATTGTTTTTAATAGCAATACAGGTAATCGGATTGTTTTATATAATTTGCTATTATTTTATTTTAGGAGTGTAATTTTATAGTAGTAAAAATTTTCATAATTTGAACAATGAAGTAGGGATGCTGTTAATGGGTAGAATCGGTTACAGATAGTAAACTGTTACTTTCGGACAATTTAGTTTATGGGATAATTTGGATATTACAGTTTTGACGAATGTAAGTTAATTTCAGCCACTGATATATTAATTTGATTTGCTTACATCATGAGTGCCTTAAATATTTTTATGAATCTGTTATTGACGGTTCTTATTTAGAATATTTTTTTCGGACGGTTCGTATCTAGGATATTTTTTTATATGGGATTTCGGTTATGGTTACGGAGCTACAAAACATCCCTGCAATGAAGCATTGTGTATACAGATACTTATTAATATACCTAAAGTGTAGGAATAGATAAGGACATTTTGATATAACGTATAACAACTGAAGCGCGCCTGTTGGAAACCGTCCATAAATGTTCTTCATATCCTTAGTGTGTTAAAATATTTAAGTGCATGTCATAAAAATCCGATTATTCGTTATGACGTTATCTTAGATCTTTATCGACACTAACAGACATCAATTAGCTTAACTGTTATAAAATCGGCATAAACGCACCGCTTTATTCGCACCCAAATTCTCTTTACATTGAAAAACATTTTTAGAAAACGTATAAAAATTTTAATGCAGCGGAATTCGAACCCTCCTGTTGGACACCATCCAAACGCTGTAACCGCTAAGCCATGCGTTTTACATCCGGCTACGCCGAAATTCTTTTGCGCTTATTGCTACTTATTTTTGTAGTTAACATGTCTGTATAGAGATTCTTACAAATTTCTGCTACCCAAAGATTATTTTACAAACAATTATACGAACATTTTGAACGTTCAAATTTTTATACGTTTTCTCAAAATGTAACACTTTAAAAAGTGTCAATAACACTAAAAAATATTAAAATATCTCTTTACATTTAAAACTAATATTATAACAAAGTTATGAAGTAAAACTTATTACTCTGTAGAACAATATTTGTAGGATAAAAATGTGTGTAATAGAAGTAATATTGTTTGGGTTTAGTGTGAGTTGCCATTGAGCTACATTTTGGAATTTTATATTTGAAAAGAGCAACTGTTATATTTCTTGCCGGCTCTTCTTAGCAGAACTGCCTTCCGGCCCGGTGGTAGTTCATTATCATTCAACAATACAATGAAAGTTATTTTGAATTTAAATTTAATATCATATCCTAACGAAAACTAATATTTTTAAATTCCCAGATACAAATATTGTGTAAAAATATCAGACAAAGTCGATAGGAGATTACCAGTGATTCAATTCAATATCTAAAACAAGATATGTCAATATAAAATGATAAACGGTGTTGAAATACTTTAAAACGGCACTATTATCAGTTTACTTCAAATAACTATTACAGTGGTTGTGTTTTAAAAATGAACAAACAAAGATATTATCCAATATAAATTAATTTCCAACTAACTATTAGTTAATTGAAAAAAAACAATTGGCATTCAAAGAATTTGCGTAAGCAACTTGTTGAGAGTGTCTCAAATACAAAAAAGGAAACAAATCTTTTATTACTTGTCGCTTAGCAAGTAATAAAAAGAAGTTGCTTTTTCAGTTTAAAAGAAAAAAAAACAATCATCCGTGAACAAAATGGCGCCTGTGTACGGCTTCCCTAATTACGATTTCCTCGATGAAACCGAGGAGGACGTTGAAAAGCCAGTCTTAGGCTTATCGCAAGTGACTCTTTATTATCTGGCAGTGTTAATATCTTTGTTTCTTATATGGATTATTATTTTCTTCTGCTTGAGGATTCTCACATTGCGTATGTATTGTAATTTTAGTTTTAACAAATTTCAGGCTATTGTTGGTAGCATGTTAAAATTATAAAAGTGCGGCGTTTAGCTCTGTTGTTTAAAAGGCGAGTGTCATGACGTGGAGCTGTTTCTTTTTTGGAATATTTGATAGTAGTTTTTAATATAGCATAATAGTTCTCAAAATAGAATATTATATTTGATATCATTATAATATTGTGATGCCAGTACTAAAAATTTGTTATGGATTTTTAATACATTTAAATACCTTTTATCAAATTTAAAAGAAGGTTGAGATTGACTATTAGAGTAATAAAATGCAAAAATCCTGTCGAATTAGTCTGGAAAAATGAGGATGTAAACACAAACTGCCATTAGTATCAACACTAAGTTTTGTTTTTAAAATTCTCCGCTTGCCTAGTAGCCAATAGAATTATCTATGGATACCTACGTAAAATTGAAAAAGATAAATAAAATGACGATTGGATGAAACATTCAATAATAACACCAAATACCTAATTGAAAACTCGGCCTGTCTGTCAATTTACTATCAGCTTCTTAAGGAAATGCTTCAGATAAGTGAAACATGAACACCTAGATAAAAAATGATCTGTATTCGAAAATAGGATGAAATAATTTTAAAAAAAAAACTATGGAGGCCATCGTGGTGCAGTTGCCACAGTGCTTGACTGTAAATGCGATTGGTTGTCGGTTCGATCTCCACTAAGAGAATGATCTTATTTAAATAATTTTCATTTCCTTTTATATGTATTTTGACATTTCGCAGTCAGTTCTTTTGAAAATTTGTCCTTTCGACGTCCATTCGACAATGCAATTATATTTTTATAGCACGTATCTAATGCCCTTGTCAGGATACCCAGTATAAAGAGAAATTATTATTAAGCGTATGAAAAACTTAAGAAAACGTATAAAAATTTCAACGTAGCGAGACTTGAAAACCGTATTAGCGCCCTTACAGCTAAGCCATACGTTCTTTCCAGCTACGTCGAAATTTTGATAGACTTGTTACAACTGAAGACGAATAATCGTATGGGAAGGGAGAATGTTGCTATACTTTAGTTTAAAAATGTTAAAATACTTTTAAGCGAAGATATTTTTTTAGTTTTTTATAACTACTTGGTAATTAACCTTATTATTAGTTACAAATCGTATTATGCAAATCTTATGTAATGGAATTAGTATTTGAAACCTACGAGTATATATAAGCGCCTCATGAAAAAACTGATGTATCAAGCCCTTGTTATATCTTTTTTACGATGAAATGTAAAAAAATCTAATTTCAGATGAAAATTAAAATATGGTTAATATTTTGAATTATTGTTTATTTCAATTATTTTAACCTTGTTTTTATTTTATGTAATTCTTTAAAATGCGTAAGTGAAGACAACACTGGATCTTTTGACAGCCTTGTATGGGATCTCTGGATTAGCACGTGTGATACCATAACGAAAGTCTTCTATTTTTACTACGCTTTTATTATTTTTACGTCGTTCATTGCTATGTATGTACGTATGTATGTATTTTGTGACTTGTCCGAGACGTTTGATTGCGGTCAGCAATCTACATTGGTCATGAAATGACACCATTACGGCATTAGAGGACAGGCACTCGATCTTCTGACCTCTTATTTATCTAACAGAGTTCAGACGGTCGAAGTAAATGGCAAGAAATCTCCTGGAACATTAATCAGTATGCAGGTCCCACAGGTGTCTATTCTTGGTCCTTTCCTCTTTTTAATGTGTATTTTAAATGACTTATATTACTCAGCGGAACTACTGTCCCGTACTGAGTTTCTTACGCTGAGGTTTCTCTTCTGAGGTCTGAGGCTTAAGTGAACCGGTCGTAAATTATTTGACGTTAAAAAATGAAGTATATAATAATAAATTTCAATCAACCAACTAATTCATTTCATTACATGGAAATATATATACTAAGGGGACTAAAAAAAATAATTAGGATTACATGCTTTTACTGTGCGTGTGCCCCATTGCAGGGAGAGGAGCTCGAAACATTGCCTGGGACTTGCAACCCAAGTGTGGGCTTGAAAATGTCCTTTGAAAATGATTATTAACGCTCGCCTGCAATTTTCAACCTATCAATCTTACCAAATTTGAAAAGATCTTACTAGTGCCGCCTTTGAAACTAATTATATGTTACATTTTTCTGTGCTCTTGCTATACTAACCTTATCTATTAAAACAGTTATATTATCCGTACCAAAATAACAAAATGTAAATTATATGGATCAAGATATTACACTAATAGAGATATGTTAGGATGGGTTAGAATTTTTTATAAAATTTAAGACGACTGTAAATTTTAAATTCCCTACCGGCTTTCCTTTCGTATCTATATTGTTTCTACACTCTTTGGACGTAGTCATTGTTCTGTGAAGCACGTGTTCCTTATTAGGTAATATAATACCTATAAGTTATGAATAACAATGTATATTCGTAATCGTAGAGTTAATTCATATCTTATCTCAGTGTTATGACTGCAATATGACAATTTTCTTGTATCTGTGATTAATAGAAGAAATGAGTTGTTTGTATAGATATGTACGGATTTACGCTTTTCCCCGTGTAGCGGAGACTAGTCTCAAGACACTTAATTTACCATTTATCGCTTGAATTCAAAACATTGCGTATGAAGTGGCGGAACTTGAAGCAGCCCTTTGTTTTCACTCGAATTAAATAAAAATAATCTAAATATAATAATTCCTGAGTGGGATCGAGTCCACAATCGTTGACAGTCAGACACTGTCTCACTGCGAGACGTCGCCCAATGGCGATGGCAAGCACTGTGATTTGTAATATAATTTATAAGTTTATAAATTAGGTCTACACAGTAGTATAGTCGCAATCGCCTATTGACAGAGTCTACAGTATATAGTGTAATTATGCATTTGGCTAAATTTTATATAAAGGTGTCAAATCCTGAACTCTCGTTTAGAACAGATACGGTTGCAAATAATATAGAGTTATGATACATGAAAAAGACCTACGTGAAAAGATTCACGATTTCAAAATGAATCACATATTGATTTCTTCGATTGAATAATTGAATCGATTATTCTGAAATTAGATATTTTTTATTTATTTTCCTCTTTGCTTTCGAATTTATTTTAAATTAAGTTCTCTATTTTCTACTAAGTAATTTATCATACTCTATTTGTGGAATCTAGTCTTACTCAGTGGAATGTCTATATTTTAAACATTTTGATACTTCCGGTCTATTTGAAAAATACGGCGTTACGCTTTGACACTTGGTAAGATCTATTTTAGTGATGATGCTAAGTTCTGTATGATAGAAGAAAAACCGAAAGAAAGTGTAGGTTTTTCTTGTCTTCCGAAGAAATAGCGAAAAATCTATCAAGATATTTGCATACACAAATTATTAATATCAATATATAGGTTATACTTGCTTGCGACTTTGGACTTAATAATGACCATTCCTACCAAAATTTCCATCATCCTGAATAATTTTTGTTTAAGCGTAATTTCCTTTTATCATATAGCTGGTTATTATGGTTCTAAATGAGATCTTCCACTCCTTAAAATCAATTATAGCTTATTTCTGCCTAAGCTTAAAAGCTACACAACAAAAAGTTTCATTCGAGCCCGTCCAGTAATTCTGAAGATGTGCGTCTAAAACATTCTGTTTTTGCCGTTTTATTATAATATAGAATAATAATTATAATAAGATATATAATTTATAAGAAATTATCAAAAAAACAACATTTTATATAACCTAAAAAGTAAGATAACTTACTTATTAAACAGATAAAGGACCTATCAAAAGTGGGTTATTATAACCGAAATCGATAAAAATTGGTAAGTAAAAAACATTTCTAACCTCATTAGGGAAAGATATTGAAATTTGGATCAGTATTTACATCAGGTAAAACAAAGCGCCTTAATCCCTTTCACACTACACTGTTTTATCTATGCGATAAAATTACAATATATAAACATTGTTCCTTTAAGACATGGCTTGAGTAAGTCACTGACATAGACTTAGACATTGTAAAATGCAAAAATATACTTTATGTAATTAAAATAATAAAAAAAAATACCGTTAATTAAATGGAATCCTATAATGAATCTGTGATAAGTGAAGTGAATGTGGATAACGAAAACTCTAGTAATTTTATTAGTTTCATTTGGTACATTAGTTTGTCGTGTGCTTGTGTTTTGTTTACGATTGTCGTTATAACTCTGGGAAGAATGATTCAAATAGGTAGGAATGAAATGTTTTTTTTTTTATCTGTATCTACTTACTCAAAATAGACACCAGTCAATGCTGAGCGCTATTCGCACCGAACATCTTAATTATTGTAACATGAATAATTATTTATTTTAACATTTTTAAAGTGTTTTATAATCCAACTCAGTACATGAAAAACCATTTTTGGTAAATGTTTAAAATCTGCTTAGCTACGCATGGCTTAGCGGTTAGAGGACTTGGGCGGTTTCCAGAAGGCGCGGTTTCAAATCCCGCTGCGTTAAAATTTTTATGTTTTCTAAAAGCTTTTTTTATAATTATTTAATTAAAATTGCCTTTTACTCTACGCAAGGCGAGGCTTAATACATAAGTGACATATTATTACTGATTACGTAAATAGTTTCATTTATAGAGGTTTAATTCAAATTCAAAATATCCTTTATTGAAATAGACTTGTACAAGCACTTAGAATCGTCGAATGAACATAAAGCTACCACCGGCTCGCAAGGCAGTTCCGCTGAGAAGAGCCGACGAGAACTCGACAGTTGCTCTTTTCAAATATAAAAGTTACAATTTTATCATTTAATACAGTGGTGGTAAACTTGCACCGAACTCAAATCATATTACTTCCATATATATATATATATAAATATATATATATATATATATATATATATATATATATATATATATATATATATATATATATATTGTTTTAATAGCGGCTTTAAATTTCCAGAGTGGCAAATCTAACGTAGTTTGTGGAATCGTATCATATATGTGTATACTAAAACCTATAAAAACTTATTTGATTTTTGGAGGCGATATCTTGGTGTTACAAGCTTATCTTTATTTCTCGTTTCTATCGTATGTCTGTCACGTGTTTTAAGCTTTAAGCATAACACTGAATATGTTGTCGGACAAACAGAATATTATAATATATATACTGCGAAGCAACTGTAAGTATGCCTATGTGTTTCAAAACATATCGCAATTTAAGAATTTTATCTCGCAATCTATTGAAACACTGCCCGATAATAGCATTCTATAAAATAAAATGCTATGAAAATAGCTAAAATAAAGTAGACTGGCAGTATCAATGTCAGTATTTGCGTTACTTTTTTGATTGTGAGTTTACCTGCAAGTGCTAAAAGGTGGGCATTCAAATGGAGCTTATGATTAATCGATTATGTATTTGCCAGTGCCCAAGGAATTATGCTCTAGTTGAGACCAGGCTTTAAACTTATACGTATGGGTCCAAATTGCTTATAGGGTTTTTTATAGCTTAGCATAGGTGTTACTAATCGGATTTCTATAGAAGTCTAATAGAAATGTTATTGCTTTTAAAATTACATTTAACCAATTACTGTTTTAATGTACAGATGTATGGTTTAATTTAACAATCCTTACTCTATATACTAAATTGAAATATTACAAGGAAAAAGGATAATAATAAATAATAAAGCCTCTGAGCTTGTTAAACGATTAAATTACAGAAAACAGTATAAATCTATACAAATATTAAAACTGGAACTGATCGCTGTATGTACATATAAGATATATAAAAAACAAATTGAGAAATACATATTTAGAAAACGTATAAAATTTTTTGAACGTAGCAGGATTTGAACCTGCGCCTCTTGAAAACCGTTGAAGGTTTTCAAGAGCTTGAACGAGTTAAAATTCCACTGCGTTCAAATTTTTATACGTTTTCTAAACACGTCTTGTTCAATTTCCTTAGTGTGCGAATAACACTTTAAAAAATGTAAAATATATATATATATATTATTGGGGGCATTTATCAGTCTGTTTGTCTGTGTGTTTGTGCACATTAATCTCAGAAGCACCTTATCCGATTTAAACGCAGTTTTGACTATTGTATTTTGGTAAACTTTCCTTAATATTTAGTGTTTATTTAATTTCAATCGGATCAATAATAAAAAGTTACAACTATTTAAATTATAAATTTAAGCAAAGTTTATGATGTAAGTGAGAACGCGGGCGGGCGGAAAGACGAAATAGTATAGTTTACGCAGGCGAAGACGCAAGCGGGCCGCTAGTATATAATATATATTAAGTTTAACGGTATTTCTATCCCTTATATATGTGCCTCTTATGTAAATATATGAAATTAAAATTAAAGAATTAAAAAATATCTTCAAAGTCTACATAATGTTACAAATTATTCCTAACAACAAAAAACATTTAAATTACAGGGCAAAAGACTCGGAGCACGCAGCAGAGGCGGGCGTACATGGGGTCGCGACAACGGCCGTCCGACACACAAGAGCCGACAATATACGTGAGCCCGGCCAACTTGCCCCCACCACCGAAATATGGTAAGACCAGCTGTCGCCCGCGACTGCATCCGCATTAAAATGAAGATCTCTCTGCAAAATATCAAGATTGTTGCCAAAAAATGAACGACTTCCATACCAGCTTGTACAAAGAACCCCTTAATTTGGCTCCGTCGCAAAATCCGTTCTTAGCGATAGCTTACTAACTATAAATTAGCTCTATCGAATTTCATCTTTGCACGTGAACCGGTTTTCTATATTGCGTCATGGTGTGTCAAAGTGGGGATCGAGGCCACAACCACCGCGATTACAATCGGCTATACTACTTACACTACAATGGCCTCACCTGGAATGCGAATAGAAATGGCAAGGGTCGTGAGTTTCGGACAAAAAAGTATATGGGTAACAACCGGTAACTAGGTTATTATATTATAGTTTTCCAAGTCTTAATAATATTGGTTTCAATATCACTCCTATTTATTAAGCGACTTCAGAAAAGGAGTCGAGTTTAGACTGTATGTTATTTATGTGTGATGATGATTCCTTTTTTATATAATAGCTAATCCTAATCATGAGGTCCTACTTGAATTTTGTTAAAATTTGACAAGTAGTTTTTGAGTTATTTGTAGTAATACCTACCTAGATGAGTTCGTTGAAAACCGTAGATACAAGAATACGTTGAAGTGCCTACTGTAATTTTTTTTTATTAATTAAACTATTCTTATTAAAGAATTGAGGACATTTAGAACACCATCGTCGGCACAATGGGACAGCGGCTGGCTGTACCGGAATGTCTTGACACTGGGTTTTTCTGACCGACCCCACTATGCGGTGAAAGCGTGAAGCTGCCATAATATTTAAACAAATATCGTTGACTATAATCTACCTAGATACAATATAACTCTTTATTTTTTCCAACTTCACCCTTTTGCCGTATAGCAGGGTAGATAGTCTGAGAGAACCTAGTGTCAAGATATTCTGTTCTCCACTTCCGCCCAAAATCAAGAGATTGCGAGTGGCGGAACGCAACGCCTCGCTTTGTCTTAGGTACCAGTGCGTAGAAACGAATCATTCCTCCGAGTGAGAATCAAACCCCCGACCAATCGAGTTAACACAATTTCTTCATTTAACGTCTGCTTGTCTATCATTACAGAGGCAATGGCGCCACCCAGCTACGAAGAGGTAGTTGGCATTCACTATCCCACCTACCAACCACAAATACAACCAATCACGCAACCAATAACGACCGCACTCGCCCAAAGCTCAAGTCCCGAAACCGGTGTCGCCGGTAACGGTAACGTCGGCTCAGTTGGTAACAGCAGCGCAGTTAATGCGAACACCAACGCCACTACTGGTAACAATCAAATGGCTAGTGGTCACTCTCAGGTTTCTCCCACAACGGTTATAACCGTTACTTCAGATGACCGAACCACAGTTACGGTTGCAAACTCGTGATTTAACCATTCGGTTGCTTTTTTATATAGAAACCACAAATTCGATAATGCATTTAAATTTTTTCAATATATATTGTGTGCTGTTTGAAAGTTTTAAAAGATTATTTGTATTAATATATATATAAGTTTTGTTTCAAAACAAACAAATTTTCGCTTGTTTCTTTGCACATATATTTTAATAAAGGAATTAAGCGATTTTATTTTTGTATTTATTTAAAAAAAAAACAAAATATAATTAGCGTAAACAAATAAGAGATTCCATACAGTGACAGAATACAGCCTTTTTAGAGGACGCGGGCTGATTTTTTGTTGATCTTTGAACAAAACAAATAACAATTTCTATGATAAATTATTATTGACGTACCTGTAAGTATATAATGTTATACTTGTAAAAAACTGTATTTATAATAAACATTTAGATATAAGGAACGCTTCTTTTATTTCACACTCATACTGACTTCTACTAAAAATAAACATATATTTAGAAAACGTATATTAATTGAAATGTAGTGGGATTTGAACCCGCGCTAAGCCATGCATTTCTGGTTTTCTAAATATATGTTTTTCAATTTCTTAAGTGTGTGAATAACACAAATAAAAAATAACTTCTACTAGTTATTCTAGTTGAATAATTGACTCTAAATTATGAAAATTGAGTCCGGAAAAAATAAAATTTAAGACATCTGCACGTGTTTCTCGCATGGTAAGGGGACCTAGTGTCCCCACTCTCCGTTCGTCACTTTACACCTGGATCCAAGACTCGCCGAGCTTTGCCTTTTTTTATCAGAGTGGAGAAATGAACTTAATTTAAATATAATAATTTCCAATTAAATCATGGCTTATACATACGTACGACTGTCACAATACGTTCTAAGGAAATCTTGGAAAGGCAGGGAAGGTGAAGCGAATGAATTTTAACAATTGTACCGTCTGATATCAGAACCAATATCAATGCTTAAATCTTCTACTATATCTAAATTAATAAATGTATGCTATAATGAAGCAGTAAAAAATTTGTGTCTGTACATAGAATATTTACGGAAAAATGATTCAGGGCAATTAAAAAACAGTAATAGAATGTTTTTTTTTTAAATGTTTGTCCGTCTGTTTGTCTGTTTGTACGCGCACATCTAGTTTTTATGAAACTTTATTGTATAGCATTTAAACCTGAGCAGGACTTAGAGTATTGTTTATTTTCAAAAGTGGAACACCTGATGTAGAACCATAATGGACCAACTAAACTGTAAGAAATAAAAAAAAATACGCCTAAGCAATACTTATTAATGTATAGTATACACGTATAATAATGCGTATTTTTGTTGATACAAAAAAAAAAGAATCGTTGAAATATAAATATTTTAAATCTAGAAAGTATTCCCAAGAACCATGATAGACCAACTAAACTGTAAGTATTTAATAAATGGCGCATCATTGAACTTTGCGGCCATCGTGACGCATGGTGTGTCCTATTTCCACTCAAGTTAATGGCTATAGTTACATGCTTTTAATTTTTTTTCTCTGTAATAAATTCGATGTGAACAGGTGTTAAACGGAAGTAGTATATCATAAAGTCCATCTAAAGGAAGTTGCGGGCATTAATTAGTATTTTGGTAAACGAGGAAAAACAGGATTCGTAACTACTGGGTGGATTTGAATGAAACCTTTTTTATTATATAGGTTTTAAGCTTAGGCAGGACTTATTTTATAATTATGATATTAAGAAATTGCGCCTTACTAAATGTTATTCAGCGTGTTGTTATTTTGATGGGAACAGTCATTAACACAGTAAATAGAACAAAATTGAATGTAGCTGTAAGCAATTTTACATCAATAATACAGAATGTTTCTTTTGCCGTTAATAATATTCAAGCTCAATCATATATAAATATCATATTTGATTGAATTGACGTTTTATTGTTGATATCATTTGGGTTAGACGACATAGATCATTCTATAATGTTAAGCAAACAAAATTTATTACATCTTATTGAATTGTGCAGAGAACGTATTGATAACTTTAGAAATGTACCCGATAATGTGGCAAATCCAACTAAGTTAGATTTAGTGATTTTATTTTATAAGTAATAGAATTATTTTTCTGTTAAGTATATCTTTAGTGTTCAATAAACAACATATTTTATTTTATATAATATACCTTTACCCATTACAATAAAAAGCCTGTATTATTTCCTGTATTAGTCTCGAAAGCCATAACGAGAGTTAAAACTCAATATTGTGAAAGGGATACAAAATAGTTTATAATAAATACTGCGCCCACTGCAGCAGCGCAACGTTTTGCCTGTCCAGGGCGTCACCACTCAGTGTACAGCCGCCAGCTCGAGGCACTCGGCCCACTTCCGATGGGCAAGAGCCAAGGCCGCCGTTTTCTTTAACAGTTTCGGGGTGAAGATGGTAAAGTGGCACCTGAAACTCCACCGACCAAAAAAAGTTCGAGGTACTTCATGTATCGGGTGACGTCAAAACGGATGCCGCCAACGATGACGTGGGCTTCGGATGGTGGCCCTTTCGCTGAGCAGGGATGTAGCCAAAGCTAGGCGGCGAATGCGACCCCCGTGACACCCCGGCCGTGGCGAGTACCGCCGCCTCCCGAAAGGTCCTCTGCTGCACGAATAAGACGGGGTCATCAGCGTAGCAGAGAATTCGAACTCCTCTTAAGATACTGCCCCGCAGCACTCAGTCGTAGCTGATGTTCCACAGGAGTGGACCCAGAACCGAACCCTGTTCGGGAACGCCATCCAGACTCTTCGAGCTCTGCCTCCTCCAGCGGTGGTGCGACCCTCTGTGCCTCCTCTTTTTCCACTTACGCTCCAGGGTAGGCCATAGATAGTGGTAATAAGTTGGCCAGCTGCGGGGATAGTGACAACAGTACTCCTTGGAGAAATTTCGGTTGGAGTTGTTGATGTAATTAGACCGAACCTGCTTTTTATACTGCTACCCTATGCGACATTAATAAATAATCTTAGTAGGATGACTAGTTATTATCATCATCATCACTATATAGTATAAAACGGGAAAAGGATTTTGGTGCAGTTTTTACTAATATAGAGGTAATTTATTCCCAAAGGTTTATGCTTATCCGAAATAGCATAATTATATTCATCTCCTAAGGTTGACTCACAGTACCCATTTTTATCTCTAAATAATTTTAAAATATTACTAATCCTTATATCTTAATTAGCATATCAGTTAGCTTAGCCATTTAATGTAGATTTCCTTTAGTTATTTCATTTAAATGAATACTTGAGAACGTATAACAGATTTAAAATAACACGCTATAAAAAAAATCTGACTGGTAAGACCGTGCACCCTGTTTTTATATAATTCGATAAAATGTATGATATAGATAATATAGTCGTGTACCGGATGTGTCCCGTTGAGTCTTACTTTATGAATACTCTCCCATTAACATATAATAAACAAATCAGTTTGAATAAGAACAGCGAGATTCGAACCCGCTCCTCTTAAATTCCATCCAAGCGCTCTGCCCGCTAACCCATGCGTTTCATATCAGGCTGCGGTGAAATTCGTATACGCTTATTATAACTTATATTTGTTGTTAACATCTCCGACTAAACATATCCGAGAATTTTTTTTAAAGTTTTGCTACCCAAAGCTTAGTCTACGAACAACCGTTTGGCACAGAGAATGCTATTTATTAAATAGTTTTAACATTCTAAATTGAAAAACATTTTTAGCTAACGTATATAAGTACTCGAACCGCGCCTCTTGGAAACCGTCCAACCGCTCTGACCGCTAAGCCTTCGACGATTATTCCAACTTATTTTTGCATGTCTTTGCAATTCAGTCATAACCTTTATTGAACTTAAATAATATTACCTTTGTAGAAACCCCACACATTCAATAACAGTTGGCGCGACGAGTATTATTTTATGGATCGATGAAATATACCTAAAATTTAAAATCGATTATATTATAATTCTTACAAAATAATTGTACACCTTTATATTGTTTTAATTTTCTAATCTAACATGACTTCGTCAGGTTGGAAAAAATAATTGCGAGTAATCTAGGTTATTTGAGGGTGACAGACAAAAACTCTACTGATTGATTTTTTCGCTTCTGTTATCGATATATTACCAGACCCAATTGAAATTTTTCTAACACTTTTCACGTACAGAATTGACTTTATTTGCACTCTGGTGTGACAAAGTATGACGTTGAGTTCCGCTTAACCGTAATGCCTCGAATGCGGGCGGAAAATTGAGAACAGAGTGTTTTGACACTTGCTTCTCGATTTTGTAAAAGCGAGAAGGTAGACGGACAGATAAAGACGGATTTAAAAATAATCTTATCGAATTTGCGTTATTACAGTTATAAACGTTACAATATTTATATTGCTTTATTACAATGATTGAATAATCGATTAAATAATATCTATTACATATCAATGTATGTATGTAATAAACAACCAATAAATGTAGGTACATGAATTCTGGAACAAATTGGCAGAAAACTATTATTTTAATTACTTTTAAATGAAAATTAGTTCTGGCTGCCTGGACCCCAAAACTGCGAGAAACACCTGTATTTTATAAAGTAAATATTCCTTTCGGTGAAATTACATCTAATTATTGTCATTACTACCAATCACCTCAGACGTTCCTCAGGGATCGTGGCCCTCTGCTTCTTTTTGCAGATCATATGAAAATATTTAGATCAATTAAAACTTTAAATGATTGTTACTTACTCCAAGAGGATTTCTATAGATTAATATATTATTGTAAAATAAATCATCTGTATTTGAATATACTAAAATGTAACACTCTCACATTTACCAGGAAAAAGAACCCACCGTCTTCAGTTATAAGCTTGATGATAATGATATAACAAGAGTGAGTGAATTGTTACCTTAGTGTCAATTGGATGACAAATTTTGTTTTACGTATATCGAAAAATTTTAAACGGGCTGAAACCCTAATTATATTTAAGGATCTGCTTTGATCTATCCTGGAGTATTGCTCCATATGTGGGCATCCTCATTATAAAGTTTGTATTAAGAGAGCTCAACTCTCTCTCTTTTTATATAAAAAAACCCTGCGTCTCTGTCATAGTTTAGGTGCACGAAATAAACCTGTCTTTGCATTGCCAACAGCCAAAACTAAATGTGCATCTAATAACGTCAACTTCAAGTAAAAATTCTATTTTTATGTATTTTGATTTTCATTTGTAATACAGTATATCTAACAATAATTTAAGGAAACTTAGTGGGTAATTATGGAACTTAGTGTATATGTGGAATTATTAAGATAATTTTATTTTTATTTAAATAAGTTACCCCGTTACCCGTACTAGATTTGTACCGTTATAGATTAGGTGTGATACATAAGAAATTTACATATAACTCCCAGTGTTTTGCATCATTCGGTGACTCATTTCTTTATATGAAAGGATTTAAAAAAGGATTCTATAGATAAGTTATTATCGAAACATATCAGATCTTAAAATGAACAAAAATAGTATTCTAATCGCGTTTAATTTCATTATATTTGGATTATATACTATTTTCAGCATTATTGACGTCATTTCCCGCTCAAGAATAGTAATCCTTCACATTAATTAATCTTAGAGATAAACTGCGACGTATAAATAGTATAGAAGCCCGTTTAGGCACTTACAGTGTACTTTACTGCTGAAGTATTTCACATTTTAAAACGAAACTTAAATAAAAGAACTGAATTTTTAATAATAATTGCAAGTTTCTTTTATATATTAAAAACTAAGTTATATGCGGTTGAATTTACTTACCATGAACCTTAATCAATATCTAAGGATATATCTCAAAATTCATCTGAATTAAGACAACATAATATATATATTATTGAATTATTTTTGAAATATATAATAAAAAAAAATGGAATCCTCAAGCGAAGTTAATAAAAATGAAATATTCGTAGAGGAAAATTCAACAACTTTAGCCAATTTCGTTTGGTACATAAGCCTGTCTTGTACGTGTGTCGTATTCACAATTATCATCATTACTGCTTTGAAGATGCTGTTATCACAAGGTATTGAACTTCTTATTCTTGATATATTCTTCTTTTTAAAGTGTAACACACCTCCACGTACATATTTCTTCTGTGCTTTTATTGTTTTTTCTTGTCTTTTATTCTTTCGTTGTTAAAAGTATTTTGTATTAATTAAAAAAAACATTTCTTTTTAATTTAACTAAACAGACTGTACTAATTTCGGAAATTGGGATGAAAGGTTTTTACAGTACAACAAAAACACTATATAAATACGAAAGTTGTTACTAGTAAACTTTTATATTAAAACTGTTTGGTCGACTTTAGTTCGTGCAAGTAATTTCCCCTAATTTCTTCCATCATAACAGGAAGAAACATGTTTTAGAACTTAGAACTATTACAAGTTATGTACTTTATTAAGTAACTTCTGCTTTTACTAAAAGCTGTAATCTTTAAATCTTTTTTTATAAAAATCTTTAAAAAACTAAGAAAAAGACTACAATGTATTAATATCAAATTTAGAGCGCGTGTGTGACGTCATAGCGATCATGTGATTGTAATGGCGTCTGTGCGAGATTATTAGTAGATGCTGTTTTAGGGCATTTTTCCTATGACTATTTCCACTTAATACTTTACTGTAGACTATTTTAATATGGCCTTTTCTTATATATTTCAATAGCACATTGTTACTTTTATAAAAAAAAGACATATTTAGAAAACGCATAACTTTTTCTTTTTTTTTTATTTGAACGCAGCGGGATTTGAAACCGCGCCTCTTGAAAACCGTTCAAGTGTACTGTTCGTTAGTGTGCGAATAACACTTGTTAAAAATGTTAAAAAAAATACTTTTATATAATTTACTTTTTTTCCCTTAACGATTTAGTAAAACAAATAGCTTGTAAAATACGTGGAGAGCTAAGAGAGTCCAGTTTTTGTTGAAATTTCTTGCATTGCTTAAAACTTCTTGAATCTTAAATTAAATGGAATTTACTAATTTATTTTATATATTACCGTATAGCTAATTCTAACACCTGAATTTGTTCCGTATTTCTTAGTTAATGATAGGAACGGGATGTGGTTGGCATCACCGCTGTAGTAGAGTACCGCTACAGTGGTTAGGACAACGCATCTCCCTACATCCCTGATTGAGCGGACAGTATATTTAAAAATGTCTTAAATTATTAAGTTATATGCAAAGTTACAAATGTGAATATGTTTTTAATATTTGAAAATCATATTTATTAATATGAAATCTCTATATACTTAGGTATTCAGTTGTGAAACAATGAAAGAAATAAAATATGTCCGCTTGCACTTTTGACGTCATTCCTAAATCTTTAATGAAAGTCAATGTCAAATAATTTTATTCAAAATAAGAAGATACATGCTTCATTTTTTAAAAGTCAAACAATTTGGCACAGGTTCACTTAAGTTAATGCCTCAGACCTGAGAAGAACCAGCGCAAGAAACTCAGCGGGACTTCTGTTTCGTTTTTTTTTTTCAATGCAATAGTTATTAGTGACAAAAATAGCTTTGAAATAGGCTGGATCGAGCATTTCATTTCCAAGGTGTGTTATAATTTGTAGAATTGGTATTTTAATATTTAAAAGGATCACATTCTATCTCTTTCTAATGAATTGAGAAAAAAAATATGGCCGCTATCGCGTGAGCTTTAATCAGTATTATTAAGAAAACCCTACATTAGTCTCCACATCAATATATTGCGTTTTAGGAAAAAATTGCTGCGGCAATAATATTGTAATTTTTTTTACCTCCTTAAGTATTTTTTTTAAATTGAATCCACAATCGTGGTGCAATACGATAGCGTTCGACTGTAAATACGATGTTTGTAGGTTCGATTTCTAATTGGGAAAATAATAATATTTAAATTATTTTTAATGCCTTTAACATTTTTTAAAGTATTAATCACACACTTAGGATGTTGAAAAATATATTTTTAGAAAACGTATATAAATTTAAACCGCTTTCTCTTTCTATTGGGACAAAGCGTGGCGTTGAGTTCCACTACTAAACAAGCAATGTCTTGAATTCGAGCGGTAAGCGGAGGACGGAGTGTTTTGACACTAGAACTTTTCTGCCTTACCTGCTATACAAGAAATAAATGTAAATCGAATTTTATTCAATAACCGTATTTAAAAAAAGTTATATTTAAGAAATAAATTAAATTTCTTTATTTATAGTATAAGGGAAATCGTAAAAAATAAACAGAAACTTATGAAATATGTTACCAAGATTTTATTTAATTTTACAGACAAGTAAAATATATAGAAATAAGCTCTAGCCTCTCTTTTTACAAAACCACTTCTGGATAACCCTAAAGCTTTTCATTTCATTTACTTATTCAAAATACGAAAAAGTCCATAGAGGCCATCGCGGCGCAGTGGGACAGCGCCTGAGTATAAACGCGGTCGGTTGTAGGTTCGATTCTTCCTACTCACAGGATTATATTTAAAAAATATTTTCATATCTCCGCTCTGGTACCTAATACAAAACTTGAATTTTGTGGGTTGGGCTTGTTTATTATGAAATAAAAGCAATTATTAAAGATTAAGTGATAACAAAAGTTATTGTTTAAATATCAGTTCCTCGATTGAAATTTTACAAGATAAGATAAAACGAACTAAGTACTAATAAAATTGTTTTTTCTTTTTTATTTATCGTCACACATCTCCTGCATTAAGCGTTTTTCAATAACCATATATTTCTCTAAATTGAAAAAAAAAACTTTAAATTAATAAACACCATAATTAAACTATTATTGTCATAATATCGTAACAATTTGGGCATCATGGCGCGCTGGGTCAGCGATTGGTTGTGGGTTCGATTTTCACTTGGAGGAATGATTAATTTAATTGTAATTTCTTCACTTCTCTCTCTCTCTGGTTCTCTCTGACTTCCCTGATATATGGGAATAATGAGGCTAAAAAAAGCATTATAATAATTTGTATGTGTCAAACGGCAGCAGAACTTTCATTTAAGTCTGGCCAGACATTGACAAATTTGAAATATTTAAATATAAACACTGACCCAGAGTCGAAGACTGCTAAGCTACTAATATTGCGCGTATAGACTGTATTATAACAAATGATTGTATTATAACAGATGAAACGCTAATTTGAAATAAAAAATATAATATGAATAAATGGTTTTATATATTGAAGATTATTTAAAATTTGATAGAAATTGGAGCTTAGACGGTGGAAACTAAGCTTTCGTACATCCTTGCGCCGCAAGGATCAGAAGTTCCTCTTTCTACAACGTGATGGATCCTTGGAATGCTAAGGAGTTCCTTCCTTTAGTGAAACAGTGAAACTAATCAATAATATATTTGCTTTTCAGGGAAAAAAAGCTACACAGAACAAAGACAAACGTACACCCAAGATCCCGCAGTCTCTGTCAGCCCCACGGTTATAGCCCCACCACCAAATTATGGTACGCTTCATATTTCTTAACATTTTTTATTCAAAGTGTTATTTCACACACTTAGGGATTTGAAACCGCGCCTCTATGAAACACATTGGCTTGTTACCAGTTACACACTGGTTCTGTGTAACAGGAAGTGTAAAAATTTTCTTGCACGTATTTATATAAAATAGATCTAATGAGATGGGATTATATGGGAATAGGTTCGAATTCTACTAAGAATAATGTCTTGATTATAAAAACATTGTTTGTAATTTTGTAACCTGATTATATAAACAAAAAAAAGAAACCACTGTGTTATAAAATAATCAGTTTCATTTAAGAAATTATATTACCGTGAAACGTTTAATAATACAATCGTTTGAAATTTGTATTTTTTACTGTGTCCGTGGCATTTCCTATATAGGCATTTTGCGATTTCCGGTTTTCTGTAGATAAAAACGATAATGTTTTAAATATTTAAAACATTATCGTTTCCGGTCAATTACCGATTTATAAAATTAATGATAATAAAATAAAGCAAGGAGTAATAAAAGATACTACATAGGCCGTTTTGAAAGTATATATTTTCATAATTAGATAACGACAATGTATGAATGTATGTTATGGATATATATATATATACTATATGTTAATTTCCATTTTTGCTACTTTTTATTATTTTATTTTTAATTTATGTATATAACACTGATATTTCTATATACTTTAATATATATTTTGTTAACATTTTTTAAAGTGTTATTCCCACACTTAGGAAATTTAAAAAGACATATTTAGAAAACGTATAAAAATTTGAACGCAGCGGGATTTGAACCCGCGCCTCTTGAAAACCGTTCAAGCGCTCTGACCGCTAAGCCATGCGTCCCACCTCCAGCTACGTTGAAATTCTTATACGCTTATTACAACTTATATTTGTTGTTAGCATCTCTGTAGAGAGATTTTTACAAATTTCTGCTACCCAAAGATTATTCTACGAACAATCGTCTGGCAAGAGAGAATGCTATTTATGAAATATATATTTTGTTAACATTTTTTAAAGTGTTATTATTAGTAAAATATTGGCGGTATTCACACACTTAGGAAATTGAAACACATATTTTTATGCGCATTTCCAAGAGGTTATACGTGTTCTAAAAATACATATTTGTTTTTAATATGTTTATTTTTACAATTTCAAATAAAATAAAAAGCCATTACGGCTAAAACATATTATCTAAACTTGATACCAAAGATAGCATTTTTGAATGAATTTTGTGTATTAAGGTACTCCCGTATTAATCATTGATTATGAATTAAATATACAAGTATATAGCCACTTATACATTGGCGTATTTTTTTTATCAAACGTGTGATGTGATTATCAATTACTCTATCACTATTAAGATGATAACACATAAGGAGTGACTTAAGCATGGCGTATTACATATAGAAATAACTTAATTTATAAAAAAAAATTGTACTCATGAATTAATAAATCAATAAAAAGGTCCTATATATAATAAATGAAGATTAGAATAAGACTTCACTATTCGTTATCAGGAACAATATTATTATTGCCTTAAGCCATCGTGTCGCATTAGGACAGCGTCTGGCTGTATACAAGGCAAGGTGGTCGTGGTTTTGATCGCACTCAGGGAAATGGTTATATAAATAGTATTTTCTCCGCTTTGGTGGCAAGACACACCGCGGCGATTTCGCCACTGAACACACAATGTCTCAGGTTGGGGAGAAAACTGGAGAACGGAGTGTATGTGATAACTATTATCACAAATATTTATTTTACAGTTTATGAGAAACACAGGCGTTGTCTTACCAATGTGTATGCCGCATGGTTGTATATTTAAACAAATATTGGTTTTATTAATTTAATGTATTTTTAAAGCATCATTATAAATATATTGGTTTCTTGCATTTTTTTCTCAATACAAAATTTAAAAATTTCATATGTTGTCCGTCCGTCTGCATAATTTTTGGAACAAGTAGTAGCACATATATATATTTTTAACATTTTTTAAAGTGTTATTCGTACACTTAGTAAATTGAAAAAGACATAATAAGAAAACATAAAAAAATTGAATTAAAGACACTTTAAAAAATATTAAAAAATAAATATATTTAATAAATAGCAGTCTCTCTTGCCAAACGATTGTTCGTGGAATAATCTCTGGGTAGCAGAAATTTGTAAAAATCTCTCTACAGAGATGCTAACAACAAATACAAGTTGTAATAAGGATGGATGTAGAACTCATGGCCATGAGTCAGAGCGCTTGAATCTTTTCCAAGAGGCGCAGTTTCAAATCCTGCTGCGTTAAAATTTTTATACGTTTTCTAAATATGTCTTTTTCAATTTCCTAACAGTGCTAGCACGTTTAGGACACAGATTATGAGAAGTGTTTAATAGTGTAGCGTTAAATTTCACCCATCAGTTTCACTTCTATTAAATAAAAAGATTTAAATTTGTTTTTGTATTTACTTAATTTCTTCTTTTTAATTTACAGAATCCCTGGCACCACCTAGTTACGAAGTGGCAATGAGAAAATTATTAGTAAACAGTCAACTACATAGACAACCAATTCTTCAACCAATATCAGCTGCACTTGCTCATAGCTTCAACACTGAAAATAATATGACCGGTAACGGTATCAGTAACAGTACAAGTGGTAACGAAAATAGTACAACTGGTAACAGCTTGGATCTAAGATCAACCATTATAGCCATATATAGTTGATATGTTCATTGTAGATATGGAACTGAGATATAGAATCAATCTTTTTCTCTTTCTACAAAAACCTTCTTATTATAAATGCCTTTTTTGGTAACAAAAAAGCTTTAAAGATTCTATTTGTTAAAACTCATATTCAATATTAATAGACTTTTTTATTAATTAATATGTTATTAGGGTATATGACTCCTCCTGCTATAAAGTGGGTTCGATTTCGATTCACGGAATTATTTAGTTTTAGAGTTAAGGCGTTTCGATTAGGTCGGGCAAAGTTTATAACTTATAATATAGTAAATCTATACTGAGTTACTAAAGTCTCTCTACTTATTACATTGATAAAAATGCTTATATCGCTGTAAATATGTTAAGTGTTATTCACACACTTGGGAAATGTAAAAATATTTTTAGAAAACGTATAAGAATTCGAATTCGACTCCCGCTGCGATAAAATTTTATATGGTTTCTAAAAAAATTCAATATAAATACTCGTATATGTTATGGATATAAATTAATTAGATTAATTAAACAAGGCTGCTTATAGAAAAAGTTTAGTTTTAGAAAATTATTACTTGTAAACTGATGTTATTGTAATGTAAACACTCTACTTGTAAAAACTGGTAAGTCGAAATAAAAAATGGGAAATATATTTATTTTTTATTTTACTATAACAAAATATTATAAATTATAGGCCTTCGTGGTTCAGTGGGACAGTGTCTGACTGTAAACGCGATTGGTTCTAAGTTCGATTCCCACATACATTTAAAATATTTAACAAGACAAAGCGCGTCGTTGAGTTTCGCCACTCAACATCTTCGCATCTTCGCCTCTTCCTGCGGGAAGTCGATAACCGAGTGTTTTGGCACAAGGTTCTCTATGAATACACTAAAAAAAAAAATATCAAGCTGCTTTATTTTTGAAACTCAAAAACATGAATGTATTGTGAATGAAACACTAAAAAAAAATCAATGAAACACTAAAAAAAAAAATGAAGCTGCTTTATTTTATGAAACTCAAATACATGAATGTATTCTAAAGTAAAACTATGAATTAGTTGGTCAAAATAATGAATTTAAAGTTTAAAACTTATAAGTATATAGAATTTTTGCACCGAAAGTATCTTTATAGTATAAAAATAAGGACGCACATATTATATGAACACAAGATCACTTCCTTCCGTTACCAATTATTGGTTTTCGCATAACTACGAGTATATTGACGATAAAATATTTGTAGCGTTCACTGTAATTAAATTTGACCTTTCATACTTTATTCATCGTTTTTGTTGATTAATAAAAAAATGTCGTTGACAAGTTGTTATACAAACATTTCCTTGTTTAAAAAACATATTTTTAGAACACGTATAAAAGTACGAGTATGTCTGTCAATTTCCTAATTGTATGATGAATTAACACCTTAAAATGTTAAAAATATCTAGTTTCCAGAGGTACCGTTCTCCACAATGCGCTCCGACTTCACTTTTAAATTGGAGATGGCATTGACTGGCGTAATTCAACGCCGCGCTTTGTCTAATCTGATTGAGAAAATGAAAATAATTTACACATAATCATTCCCGAAGTCTCAATAGACGTTAACAGTCAGACGCTACCTTACTACTTACTTAACATAAGCTATAAACATATTTCAATTATAAATTCAATAAATCAATAATTAGAACCCATAAACAGAGTATTGAGAGTATAGAGAGACTGTAAACGCGTTTGGCTGTGGGTTCGATTTCCAATCGGAGCAATGAGAATATTAAAAAATATTTTTATTACTCCGCTGTAGTACAATATAAAGTGCGGCGTTGAGTTCCACCTCTCAACACGCAATGTTTCGGTTTCGGGCGGAGGAAGGAGAACGGATTGTCTTGACACTAGGTTCACCAGGTTATACATTACTTTGTCGGTCAGAGGGCGGTCAGCTTGGGGAAGCTGATCGCCTACTCACCTGGCCTGAGTAGGCGCGCGCAGGATGCTCCCGCGCGCTACTCCGAGCAGGCCGCCGAGGGTGATTCCCCACACCCTCGACTCTGCGACGTGCCTAGCAGGCTCCCGCCGCTAGGGTTCACTATAGATTGTAGTCCCTGTGGCCCTTGCCAGTGGCGGTGGAGGAGGAGCACCGTGAGGTTTTAGTGGGTAAACGGCCGGCCTAACATCTGCCGGCCCGGAGTCCCACATAACCGCGTCCGAGTCCCCAATCGAGCGGGTATCCGTAACGGATTTCCTCACGTTAAACAAAAAAAAGGTTATACATTACTTTTCTCTAGTTGTCTAATTATAACGCTTTACGCCTGATTTAATTATTCGACTGATTTAAATAGCATAATTGCATGCATTTTTATGTAAAATAACAGCTTTATGGTATTTATGCCAATATGCTAGTAATTGCAGTATCCTTATACAGCTATGACATTTTTTTTCTATTAAGTCATGATTCATGCTTAACAGCTGACTGTAGATGGATTAAAGCAACTATTTTATAAGGCGAGTAATTTCAAGAATTTAAAATTTGATAGAAAGATAGCTAACAATGTCCTTATAGCACAAAGCAATAACGGAATACTATCGAATATACTATGATTGCGACTTCAATTCCGAAACTGTGAAGACTATTATGAGACTAGAAAATAAAGAAATATGGATTGGGATGAATGCATTGCGTGAATTGTAAAAGCGATTGCTTGTGGGTTCAATTCCCATTCAGTTGATGATCGTATTTTAATTATTTTAATTTCGTTCGTTTAGTTCCGCCATTCAACACGCAATGTGTCAGATTGGGGCAGAAAGTGCGTATAGAGTGTATTGTGTGCACTAGACTTAAATACCACCCTCACCAGTACTGTGTGGTTTTGTAGGAACATTCTTCCACGTGCCACACGGGGACACGTGGGATGCCAGCGGCAGTGTTTTTAGGTGTATCTATTTATTTAGCTACAAGAGCTCCTTCTGGTTTTACACGGGGTAGTGGGCGGCGGTATTCGCTCACCGGTACTCTATTTTGACTTTTTTTCTAAAAACATACTAAAGAACATTCACAATTATTTATTAAAAAACTATATTTCTAGCACATTTCATTCAAATCTATTAAGGCATTTTTTGAATAGTTAAATCAGAAACGTCTAGAATAAGCTTATTTCTAGAGCATGTGCTAGAAATGTTGGAAGTATATATTACAAGTAAATGACTATATTAAACACACAAGGCTTAGGTGAAGCGTGAAAAAACTTGCAAGCCTCACATGTTTATAAATAGAATATAATGTAATGTAATGGCTCAATGGTATTGATATCGGATTTCAATTGAAGGTAATCACTTCCTTCTTGCGGTTGAATTTTGTTGTATAACATTACACTACTTTGTGCTTGATTGTACATAGTCCAAGATTTTTAGACATTTGTTTTGCATAACAGATTTGTCAGAGATAATGCCAAATTCAACACAAATAACAATAATTTTTTATAATTATCACTAAGACTCTTAATAAAAACACAAGGCTCTAATTTGCTTCTAATGTATCCTAAACTACACAAAGTTTTGTCTACTTTTTGATGAAGCGAAAGACGACTTTAAGCCATAGAAAGCCTTTTTCAACTGTAACACTTTACTAGAATCTTTGACAGGAAAATCTTTTGGCAACTGCATGTAAATAGTTTCTTTTATTCGACCGTTTAGAAAAGCTGCTGCCACATCCAAATGTGTAACACCCATGTCCCAATGCACCACCATGACCGTTATCTATAAATATGAAAACAAAAATACTTGCAATACAATACAGGGTTACAGTTATAATGATAATAGATTATAGTTGAATTAATCCTTAGCTCCGTTTAATAATCTGTATAATCGCGCCATATTAAGTAGATACATAGCCAATTAAAATATTAAAGTACGTATACACTAGACGTATCCAGTAATCTATTTAAATATCTAAATAAATTTGAAAAACGACAATTCAACTATAATATCATATAAATCATATATATCATATAAAATATAATCGTAACAATTACGATAAAGTATAATTGTATTTTTTCTGAAAATTCAAACTTATTTAGGTAAAGAGAATCAGTCAGTCAGTCAGTCAATAAGACAGTGTAGGCAAGCATTACTGCGCATTTTAAAGTGGCCTCTTACTGCAAGGCGTTTCGTCTCTTGGTAAGAAAGACCAGCTTGGACAGTGTAGGCAGGCGGTCGTTAATGCAAGCCAGCACTTGCACCGTTTAATGCATTCGCATTCTTTTATTGATTAATGTGAGAGCCATTTAAATTTGTATAACCAAATAATTGGCAGTTTCAAAGATGCACACTCTCCATACTCCAAAAAAAAAAAATATTATTTTCAGTCATATTATTTTCGATATAGGGAATTACTAAAAAAAAATTAGTTTTATTATAAATAATGTTTGTACGTGAATGACAACCCCTGGCCTTAATTAACCCTTGTACAAATTTAACCGTAAATAATGATGGAAGAAGAACCCCCCGTGTAAGAAGACGGAACAACGCTGCGCTTTCTTACAACTGCGAAGAAAAGAAAATAATTTAAATACAATAATTTCTCTCATCCAAGTTGGAATCGAACTCGAAACCATACTCGTTTAGAGCCAGACGCAGTCCCACTGCACAACACGACGCGACTGTATAAAAAGCCAATATAGATATATTACAAAGAAAACTTGAAATAGCATTATGTCATAAAACTAAGAAATATAGCAAAATTTATAAGTAAGTTACATGTATGCCCTCATTACAGATACATACAATACACGTTGCGACCTTCACGCGATTTATATGTGCATTGATTTTCCAGTAGGGTGTCCAACTTTTCGTTCAAACTAGAAGACGTAACGTACAATGCCCGTTACCTAGCAACGCGTATGTCGATTAATACAAATGACTCAACCAACTTGCTATTTTTTTTTTTTTTTTTTTTTTTTTTTTTTTTTTTTTTTTTTTTTTTTTTTTTTTTTTTTTTTTTTTTTTTTTTTTTTTTTTTTTTTTTTTTTTTTTTTTTTTTTTTTTTTTTTTTTTTTTTTTTTTTTTTTTTTTTTTTTTTTTTTTTTTTTTTTTTTTTTTTTTTTTTTTTTTTTTTTTTTTTTTTTTTTTTTTTTTTTTTTTTTTTTTTTTTTTTTTTTTTTTTTTTTTTTTTTTTTTTTTTTTTTTTTTTTTTTTTTTTTTTTTTTTTTTTTTTTTTTTTTTTTTTTTTTTTTTTTTTTTTTTTTTTTTTTTTTTTTTTTTTTTTTTTTTTTTTTTTTTTTTTTTTTTTTTTTTTTTTTTTTTTTTTTTTTTTTTTTTTTTTTTTTTTTTTTTTTTGTGCAAAGTGGAGGAGATTGAGTAGGAAGGCAGACCCTGGCTAGGCCTGGACTAGTGCCGAGTAGAAAGAAAAAAGAATCTGTCTTTTGATCTACCCCATAAGGTTTAGTCCAAGTTTCCAATGTAAACGCATAAAATTATGTGTTTTAAAGACGAGTCCGTGAAATTCTCGGCTTTACTGTACTATAATAATCTAAATGTACTGTACATATATATTAAGGAATATAAAGTATGAACACACTTTGTGTATTTTAAAAGGTAAATTTGTTTTATATGTAAAATATGAAAGTACGTCCAGTTATGACACGTTAGACTAAAAATTGTAAACCAGTTAAAAGCCACGTGCAAATCCTAGTTAAGGCCTCATTTGACAACTTATTACATATTAAATAGTTGCTATCAATTAAATTGTCCATACTAAATAGGTTGTTGCATGAGTGAAGGGCCAATTTTATACACTGAGACATAATATAGCACATGCGAGTATAATCATTCTGTCATAATCATACATTATAAGTACAACAATAACAGTTTAAGTTCTTATAAATAAATAAGTTACTAAAAAAGACATAATTAGAAAACGTATAAAAATTTGAACGCAGCGGGATTTGAACCCGCGCCTCTTAAAAACCGTTCAAGGGCTCTGACCACTAAGCCATGCGTTCAGAAGCACATGGCTGTGTTCACATTTTAATACGTTTTTTAATTATGTCATTTTCAATTTCCTTAGTGTGCGAATAACACTTTAAAAAATGTAAAAAAATATAAATAATTTACTAGTAAATAGTTTACTTTTAGTAAAGTTTTCACATGAGGCCATCGTGGCGCAGTGGGTTAGCGTCTAACTCATTTTTGGTTGATTGGTTATTGGTTCGAGACCTAATCGGTGGAATAGTTGTATTTTAAATATATACATTTGGCAAGGACAAAGCGCGGCGTTGAGTTCCGCTACTCATCACGCAATGTTTCAAATTCAGGCGGAAAGTGGAGAACGGAGTGTATTGACACTATGCGCGTAAAAGCGTGGAGCCGTAACAAAAAAGTTTTCAAGCTTTCAAAGGCTGAATTCGAACACTGAATGATTAAATGTCCAGTAGTATGAAAATTGACGTGATACTAATATCTTTCATATTTATTGAGTGTTGAGGATTTGTATTATTTGAATGAAAAATTACATATGTAATATTAAAAATTATACTCTACAACCATTTTGAAGAAAGTTTAAAATTTTTGAAACTTTATTTAAATTGCAAACAAATGTTAGTTCAAACAAATATTAACGTTATATAAATAGAATTAAATTCTCACAAAAATCAAATAAAATCCTATAATAAAACAAATAAGAACTTTTATCTCACAGAACAAACATTAAAAAGTTATGACAATTACAGACATTCATACGCTGTTTAAATATTCTGACAGATTTAGCTATATCAAATAAAAATGTAAAGTAATGGTTGTAGTCTAAGAGACAAAAGCTATTGAAATATTTAAAAAAAACAGCTTCAAGCGTTTTCACTCATTTCGCTCAATTCGAAACATTACGTGTGTGAGAATAGCGGACTCAACGCGGCGTTTTATTTTGTCAGAATAGAAATAAGAGGGAAAGTGTTTCTTAATTTCCAATCTTATTTGTGTATGAACTATATCTACTACTATGTCTAAAAAATGTATTTTAATATTCAAAGATTTATTTTCATATAGTATGTGATTTGTTACATAGTAGGTGCACATAGGAGAAATTTTCTTTATATTATATGCGTTGGAGCCCACAATTTTATTTGCGTGGACCTTAGAACATAAAATCCATCCATTATTCTCGTTTCCGCAGTAGTTTAGAAAAATATAAGAGAGCTTAGTATAAAATACACTCCTAGAAACTGTTGTCAGTGAGTGCCTTAGTAACGTGTTATATACATATACATGTAGACAGAAACATTCTGAGATAATATTAGAAATAACACTAATGGTATGAATTTTATTACCAAAGACGAAGCCCGGTGTTGAGTTCCAACACTCAACAGGCAATGGCTCGACTTCAGGTGGAAAGGACAAAAGAGTGTCCCGAAAGCGCGAATATGTGTTACACTAATTTTACTAATTTTTTTTATTGAACTACAAAATAAAATAAACAAAAAAAAAATATTCTTCACAGTTCACGTTCAATCTTTACGAAGAATAATTTACATGAAAATATAAACGTTTGTCTCCTGGACAAATATATTTGAACTTGAAACAATAAACGTCGTATGTAAATATGTTTTACTACTTTATATTTTTACATCATCATCATTATAAAGTACAGTGATTTCTCATAAATTGTATTCTTTTTTTACAAATACTGACGCTTTTTCCTGCATATCAATATAGGCGGAGAGAACAAAGTGGCAAAAAAACCAGTACTCTTCATTCTGATTGAATTCGAATATTGTGTGATGAGTAGCGCAACTCAACGCCGCGTTTTGATACCTATATTTACCAGATTTGTCTTCTAGATAGATATCTTTATTGCGATATAATAATGTTTCGTTTAAGGAAAAAATATATAATTATTAACTGTTGCACGCAAAGTCAACTTAATCTCTAAAAATCATTTAAATATAATCGATCCCCTGAATGGAATTGAACCCACAACCTACTACATACACTGTGTCCCACATTAATTACCTCACAAAATTATTTTATATATAATTTGTACAAATATTTCAGTCCAAAATATTTATACATTTTGGTCCAGCATTTAATATAAATCATTCTACCGCATCCATTAAGGTCGTATGTTTTTTTTAATGAAGTGAGAGCTTCTGACTGAATACGCAATTGGTTTTGAGTTCAATTCCCACTCGGAGGAATTTTAATTAAATTATTTTCATCAACATCTTCATAAGCAATTATATTTAGATTGTTTTAATTTTTTCGCTCTGCTAGCTAGCTTTTGACCTAAAACGACATATTCGTTGTTACACGCTAACACATAAAGAGAGGGATGTAATATGAAATTTTAACAGCTACAAATAAATAAATGTTATATTAATTCAAACAATTTCATACAATTTACAAGTTGGTTACATTGTGAATTGAATAATTATATAATCATAAAATAATATTCTCGAATATCCCGACATCTCGATTTCGGGCGGCAAGTGGAGAACGGAGTGGAGACACTAAGTTTCTCTGATAATCCTGATATGTGGGAAAAGCGTAAAGTTCACCTTTTTTTAATACGTTACTTTAATAACGCTTTCATCCTACAAACAAGCAAAAGTTATGTCAACAGTAAATCTCTATAAGCTGTGTAAAGTAAATATTTTGTTCAAATATCTGTTTTATGTATAGCCATAATGAAATTTGATCACGATAAATAAACTAAGTCCCAAAATAAACTGTGAAACTGGTGACAGTTGAAAGATATACGGCAAGCAAACAAAATATGTTGAGTTAGGCTTTTACGTCATCTTTGATTGAAATATTTATTAGATAAAGTATTTTTATACAATGAAGAGCATTTTTAAAGCCTATCGCGGCGCAGTAGACAGTAGAGTAGTCGTGGGTTCGATTCCCACTTGGGGAATGGTCATCATGGCGGCGTTGAGCTCCGCCACTGAACAGGCAATGTCATGACATCAGAAAGCGGAGAACAGTGTGTGTTGACTACTACTAGAAGAAAGAAGAATATTTCTTTGCATTTGTTTGATTTTAAACGTCCGTTTAAAGATAATACTTATTACGGGTCTGGAAGTTGTTTATTGTTAGATGAAAACAACATTGGGGCAAACACTAGTTTCATTTTAGTTCTGTATTTTATGCATTAATTTCATGTTTCATGTTCAATTAAACGTCGTATTCATATTTTTATTATTATAAAAATTCTTGTTTGAAAAGATGAATTCGAAAAAATAACAGCAAGAATTCGAAGTTCACTATTACAAGTTTAGAATCCACACCTACCATTTGCTCACATAATTAACATTTCCGCTACCGTGGAGTTGGAGGATAGCGCTAACTGTATACATATATAACTATAAATAAATTGCAAGAGAATAGATTATAATAGGATCTATTAAGATGTCGTTTTCTTATAAGTCACTTTGTACAAACTGTGAAGGTTGTTTGCGAATTGTCTATAAATTCGTCGCGGTCCGTTTCTTAGATCAGTGTAAAAGTAATAAAAGTGGCATGCGTTCGAAATTACACGATTTATTAACTTAATATATTTATTATATATAAAAATATATTATATTTAATTTTGTTATATGGTTATAATAAGAAAATATATTTAACATGTATATTTTATTTATATCACCAATTCTTCGTTCATTATATAATTAAATAGTCGTCGAAATAGGACAAACAAAGAAGCAAGTACATTTATTATTCTTTAAATTTGATTCAACAAATCAAGTGATCAGCTCCATAGTTAGAAATACATAGGTATTAATTGAATTTACAAATATTTATTGAAGGTATTTTGTGACTTTTTCTCGTTAAAGTGTTATTATGACACCCGTGTGGTGTTAATAACGAGTGACGTCACATGTTAGCACTGTCTAATTAGATATGCTTATAACTTAAAGTAAATTAAAATTAAATTTGTAACTTGTCAGACTATCCTAGCAGCTTCTTATTTCCGGCGGCCTTGTCGTAAAACAATGAAATTTCTATAAAGTTTGATAAAAAAGGAAAACATAGGCATGCCCATTCTAAGATCCTCAAATATCTCTATATAAAATTTTTCTATAATCAGTTCGGCACTTTGGAAGTGATGACGTCACACATAGATAGACAAAGTAACTCTTTAACGTAAAGTCCTGTTTTCCTTTTCCTGTAGGAGATTTTAGAATTTCCTATCCCCCAAAGTGCTCCGCCACGCTACCCTCGGAGTGTATATTATGCCAAATTTCAGGTTTCGACCTCCGTCCAGAAGTTTGGGTCTGTATTGCTTTTTTTTCATATAAATTTTAACTAGTTCAAACTTCGTATTCTTTCATCTGTAGAATTTTCGTAAAAAAACCGTCGTAACGTGTTTCTTTCATGATTTAATTTACAGATATCGATGAGTGTTTCTTTATACTAGCAATGCACATGTACAATATCGTATCTGGTTGCTTTAATTCACATTTATTTATATACTATACAATATACGCTGTATGTACGTTTACTATGCAACAGGCACTAAAAATAAATATAATTTTTTATATTATTTTGTTCAACATAGCATAGGCAGAGATAATTTAGTACCAAAACACTCCATTCTTCACTTTCCGTTTCATTTGGAGATATTTTGTGGTTAGTGGCGCAACTAAACGTCACGATTTGTCTTAACAGAGCGAGGAAATAAAAATAATTAAAATACACTACACACACTTACACTACACACTTCTTCGAGTGGGAATAGAATCCACAACCAATCTCATTTACTGTTAATTGTCCTACTGTGCCACGATGATATAAACTTATAACATTTCCACTTCAAAATTAAAAATTTATAATTTTACAACAATAGATAATTTATAATTTTTGTTATATTCTTTTAAGAAAATGTGCAAATTTATCTTCATGTCTGGTCATCAATGAGTAATTTGAATAAATAAATGTCTGTCAAAATGAATGAAGACCGATTAAGTCCAGTCCGTCAGTCAGTATTAGATATATTAGATAAGTAGTTTAGTAAAGTATACAAAAACATTGCACTATTCTATCTTCCATTTTAAATACACTGAAGTAAATGTAAAGTATTTGTTCCTACGCCACACACAAAAAGGGAGGAGGCGGAGGTTGGGGCTGAGGCAGGGGCGGGAAAAAGGGCGGAGGCGAAGGAAGAGGTGGAGGCGGAGGTTGGGGCTGAGGCAGGGGCGGGAAAATGGGCGGAGGCGAAGGAAGAGATGGAGGCGGAGGCAGTGACGCAGGCGGGAGCAGGCGAAAGAAGAGGCGTAGACGGTGGCAGTGAGGCAGGCAGGGGCGGAGGCGGACATAGAGAATAAAACTATTTCATGCATTAACAGTCGCTAGTCGATGAGAATCCATCTCCTACGGATAACCACAGAAAAGTAAGTAACTATTATTTTGTATCCAATTAAATTATTCTTTATAGGATGTCATTAAAACGAATATCTTAAAAGATATCAGACGCTTAAAACAAGGGGGCAAAGCCGTTAAATCAAGTCTTACGTACAGTCGTCTATACATCGCAGATGGTAGAGCCTGAAGAGCGAGAAATAAAAAAATTTGCCTTGCATATTCTAGAATCAGCACTAATAGAAACCTGGCCATTTTGACAGTGAACCGAAATACGAAGTGGAGCTTGATTCTTGAAGAAGAAATCACTATATATTATAATATGACAGGATCCCCAGCTGCGTCAGTCTGCCTGTCTGTTTGTTTGCGATAAGCACAAAAACTACTAAATGAATTTTCATACGGTTTTCACCTATAAACAGAGTGGTTTCTTTCCTTAGAAATGACTCTATCTATAAAGTTATGTATACAAATAGTAAGGTTATGTGTAAATTGATGTATGATGATAAATACTAAACAGTTTGGCAAAAATTAAGTAGATAGGTACCTTTTGTTACAAAAACTCCCCAAACGTACAGTAACAACAGTATTTTGGGTTTTGGGGTTGGGTTAAATATTGAAAAACCTTTTTATTACTGTACGTAACATATATCACTATTACAGTACTCTAGTTTAATACATTGATATAAAAATATATAAAGCTTATTCAGTGGTCTCCATTGGCTGCAATACACTCCTTTAAACGTTGAGACCAGTTATTTCTTCACTGCCAATCGTATGGATTGTTTTAGGGACGGGACATGACGTTCGGAGAGCTGACCATAAATCAAATCCAGTGGATTAAGATCAGACTAGATGACAGCAAGTCTTTAGCTTTGATGAAGTCCGAATCGTTAGTTTCTAACCAAGATTGGGTGGATCGAGCTTCATGACCCGGCGCCGAGTCCTGCTGAAGGACCATTCTTGAGATCAACTCCATTGAGTTGCGAAAGCATGTTGTTATTATAGGGCTTAACTACCTTCTCAAGAATGGTATCATAATACACTTGAGTTGATGTTTTGTTACCTTTTACACAAAAATATGGCTCAGTCACTCCTTCATAGCTGACACCAAATCAAACCATCACTGAAGTCAGATAATGCCCACTTTGTACTCTGTTGACTATTGGGAAGCTTCTTTAGAGCTTTAGAGCTTTTAGAGCACAAATACGGTCATTTTGTTTGTTAAAATATTGCTCAATTGTAAAAATCTTCTTATAGGTAAACACTTTTTTTTCTGTAACTCCTTTTGCGTAACCTCCCAATTGTTTTCAAACTATTAGTTAAAAAAAGACCAGTGCGTCTCTTACAGGCAGCAAGTCGTAAATCATCTTTTAAAATAATGAATGGTTCTATACATGGTTCTAGGTGCTAACTTCATCTCCCGAGATAAAATATATTGCTTTCCGACAGGATTTCTTTGAAGTGTTTCAGCTCCAAATTAGCTTATTATTTTATTTATAGGTGTATCTCATAATGGAATAACTTTTAACGAAGAACATACAAAATAAATAATAGTTTCAGAATTAATAAACAAAGCTTATATACAATCAGAAACGATTAAGTAACATAAGTTTAATGATATATAATAAATATTAAGTAAAATACAACCAAATAAATTGGCTGTATATCTTACGTCCTGTGTCACGTCAGTCTGAATGGCGCGAACGTACGGAATGCACGTGCGGCTAATAATTTAAATTGGCGCGAATAATTTTAAGGTTATGCGTTAAAACCTAAAAACAAGGCTGAAGCTGAGGTCTCGGAATTAAGTGGTTTTATATGTATTTTATTAATTTAGTTAAAACGAAAAAATCAAGTGTTCTTTTTAATTAAATATATATTACAGTTTTGGATAACTCGTAAAGGTAATATTTATATATATCTACTTACTTATATGTAATGTTTAATAATTAAGACAATTCCGCCACTGAAAACGCATTGTCTCGTTTTTGGGACGGAAAGCAGAGAACGCCATAGCACTATGTTCTCTGAGACTACTGTGTTATGAGGGTGAAAGCGGGAAAAGGTAGCAAAAAATGGATTTCTGACTGTTATAGCTTCAAATCTCATTTAGAAATTAAAGTTATTACATTATTAAATTTAAAAGTTTTACAATTCTATAAATAAAGTGCTATTAAAGCGTGCGTTTTACTCTTTTTTTGCTTTTAGATATAGAATGAAGAAGAAAACCGTGTAGATTAGATGTTGATTATTTATAATTATCCGCCCTTGTAAGCAGGTCAGTTGCGCCACATAACACTCTAATGTCTCGAACGCGCGAATGTAATGCTGAAAGACTGAGTGTTTTGACACTAGTTACTGTCTGGCTACACAATGCAAGCTTTAGTTTAATATTTTTTGAATTTGAAAAAGACATATTTAGAAAACGTATAAAAATTTGAACCCGCGCCTCTTGAAAACCGTTCAAGCGCTCTGACCGCTAAGCCATGCGTTCTACATCCAGCTACGTTGAAATTCTTATACGCTTTATTACAACTGATGTTTGTTGTTAGCATCTCTGTAGAGAGATTTTTACAAATTTCTGCTAACCAAAGATTATTCTACGAACAATCGTTTGACAAGAGAGAATGCTATTTACTAAATACATTATACGTTTTCTAAATATGTATTTTTCAATTTCCTTAGTGTGCGAATAGGACTTTAAAAAATGTAAAAAAAATTTATTTGTTCAATTTATTAGCGTTGGCTACAATTCTAATCAACTAAAAGTGGCTTCAATTCGTCAAAATAAAAAATATTACTCTTAAAACAATTGTATCGGGCCATCGTGGGGTTCGATTTCCATTTGGATAATAAATTTACTGCTCAACACGCAAGTCTTGATTTAGGTCGAACAGAGGAGAACAGACACTTGACACTTGGCTTTCATATTATACTCTAATAGAGTTTTAATATTATAATAGAGTAGTATACTCATATTATACTCTATTATAATATAATATTTTTATAATAATATTTTTATATTTTTAGTTCAAAGTAACAAGTTGTTGTTTAATATGATTTTCCTTATACGAGACGAGTAATTGTTCTTGAATTGCTAGTGTTTTTATTAACAATGTTGGGTCGTAAACTGTAATAACATAAAATAATTAAAAATAATCGCCATCATGGCGCAGTAGAGATGTGGCTGAACTTCATTTGTCAACAAGAGGGTCCGTTGTCGGGTTGTTATTGATTCACGATATCCTCGAGTACAAAGGATACACTTTAGTTTAAAAAAAAATGAATAACTCAGTATAAAAAATGCAAAATGGTGCGAAAAAGCAGCACTAGGGGTTTCAAATAAGTAGTGAAGTCGAATGGAATTCTAGTCATATTTGCAATGGAATATTTATTAGAAAATGCTTATTAAGAGGCCAAATACCTATGCATGTATAATGAAACAACAAGAATATATATCTACAGTATACAACGCGTTAGACATTTAAGCGTATATTTAAAAATGAGTAGAAATCGCGAAATATAATTTAAGTTTTTAATTGTTTCATTTTGTACACATAATAAAGTCTAAAGTCTCGAGGCACATATCTGTCTTTTCTTTAACACACGGCTTTTTTTTAAAGATCCATCGCGAGTTTATTTAGATAGGTTCTTTTGTTATCTATTCAATTTTATTTTTCGTTTCGATTAGTGTCGAGATAGTGTTGACTGGCGAAGTTAAGCACCGCCCTTTGTCCTTACCAGAGCGAAGAAATTAATATAATTATCAGCGGAGAAGATCGAACCCACAACTAAGCGTGTTTACAATCATGCCGACTGTGCTACGATGGCCTCTAATCTATACAAATAAATACATTTGGAGTGACATGGCATTTTTTTTTAATTCATTCATACGCATACAGTACATATACTAAAATAACATTATTTTCCATTTTTGTCTATCTGTCTGCCTGTCTGTTTGTTCCGGCTAATCTCTGGAATGGCTGGACTTATTTCGATGGGGATTAACTGGCAGAAAGCTGATGTAGTAAGGAGTAACTAAGGCAGAGCTTATATTATAACATTATATACTACCCTCATACGAGAATAATAAATTTAACTGTGATTTTATTTGCGACACTGATGTTATTAAATGTCTTCAATCTATCAATCAATCAATCTAGAAACAAGTCTTTAAAAACGAGCGGAAAACGAAGAACGGAGAGTCTTAACACTAGCTTGTCTCTATTACCCTGCCTAATGTGTAATATAAATTTATAGAAGCGAAACTTTTTATAATTTTTTACGTGGTTAGAGGAGTATGAATTTGGCACTCCTCTAACCACGTAACGCAGAATGCAGAATGCCAATATTTTTTTTCAATAATGCATAAAAATACATTCAATTAATAAAATACACATTACACATACTATCATGTGTTTGACATACACGTCTGTAAAACTTGACATACACGTTGCTAGGCAACGCGCGTTTACGCAACAACGGGGCTCCTACTTTATATAATAGCATTTTAAAACTGTCATCTAATTTAAAAAATTGCGTCCGAACTCTGGCACTGTGTTAAGAACATGGACTTCCGGGAAAATATAGCATTATTAAACGAATAATTATATTGCGTGATTACCGTCGCGGGGCAGTGTTGCATGACTGATTAATAAGTGAAACTGATGACTATGATGAAGGTCAGGAGTTCAATCCTCGTTCAGGGTAAATATTTTAATTGCTTCTTTAAATTGGAGATAGTGTAAAACAATGAGCTTACTTAGTTATTGTTATAGACCGTATAGGTAAGTCTGAAATAAATCGATTTACAAAAAACTTGTAGAAATAAAAATATAATAACTTTTCAAATTAAGAACACTTAAGATTTCTAGAAAGAAAACACCTGTGAAAATTATTTCTTCTTTTAAACGTCAGTACCTAATATTCTAGCTCACATTACGTAATTGACAGTAGTGTCACCAAATATTTTAAACGTTCCGGACACTTTTTTAGCATAGCGTCAAAGTGAATCTGAATAGAGGTGTCAAGATACTCCATTCTCCACTTTCTACTCAATATCGAAACATTGCTAGTTAAGTGGCGGAACTCAACGCCGCGCCGGTACCAATGGTCTTGGCTACCAATGGGCAGAAATGGATATAACTAGTAATTACCATATCTGTCGCATATACAGTCAGGCGCTGTCAAACTGCGCATAAGGACAAAATGTTAACAAATAAGTTCCTAAACAACTCTACTTAAGATCGCGTGATGCCTTTATCTAGAGCACGTAGTGTACGGAACAATGTCATCATCAGCTTTCACTTACGCAGTTAATTTACGCTTCTTTATTTATAAATTCTGCAACTTTGTTTGCGATTAGCTGGAACAAAGACACATACAAAATAACAGATCGACAAAAATTGTAACAAATGTTATTTTGGTATGTACCGTGTATACATTTAGTAAAAAGCAGTTATTTTAAGATTACAAACAGACACTCAAATTTTATTTATTTGTATATATGAAATATGTTTTTTATTTTAGATATGTTAAAGACAACTTTTATCATTATACAAAACTACTCACTGAGTGATCGACAGATGAAATTACTAGGCTTAGAAAGTTGACATTTTGCATTGGTTCAAAAATATAATATGTGCAAATATATGTGTTTTACATTATATATTATTTCGAACAACATTTAAGCGATATTTTGTATGAAAAAAAATGTAAGTAAAATATCTCCAATGTCCATCTGGTTTCCATAATTTAAGATAACACGAACGAACAAAACGAAGACATTTAAAACTTTGAGTAGGACTTTGAATAACTCGAGTACAATATGCAACGTCTTCACGACGTAGATATGCTGAATGATTATTGTAGTTACCTTGGAAATGCAGTATAGAATTGAATTTCTTCCATTAGTTTTTGTTTTGACTGGATTCTGATTGTGTTGAAAATATCGTTTCATCTCACTAATGCAAAACAATCTATTGTTCTGTAGACATCGACAGTGACCTTCGTAAGTTTACTGTACCGTATATACTCGTTTACATTTAGAGTATATGAAATATAAGTATAAAGTATATTTAACTAAAGCTGATTTATTTGAGATTGAAAAGTGAAATTTTTAGCAGCTTTAAGCTTTTAACTGAGACACACTGTTCTCCATTTTCCGTCCGAAATTAAGATATTGCATCTTAAGTGTTAAAACTTGAAGCCGTGCTTTAACTAAATTAGAGAAATGAAAGTAGTTTAGATTACTCCAAGTGAATATCGAACCCACTAACAATCACGTTTGATGAGATGAGATTCTGTTCAACTGTGCTAAGGTTATCTCTAGTGAAATGAGATTGCTACGAGTATATATGTTATTTTGTCTTCTTAAATTTAAATATAGAAATCTTGTCATTTGTATAAATTATATAGTTTACTGTTTTGTAAGGTTCGTGTACGCCATGGTTGTAGGTTTGATTCCTTCTCGGAGATGATTATATTTTCATTGTCTTCGCTCCGGTCAAAATACAAGGCGCTGTTTTGACTTACGCCACTCAACACACAATATTCGGATTTGAGCGGAAAGTGGAGAACAGAGTGTCTTGACACTATATTCTCTCTGTCTACCTAACTAGAGGCGCATCATCATTATCAAAGAAAAATATACCATGGATTTAACTAATTAAAAAATAAATTTATTGATTCTTTCTAAAGAAATACCCACTAAATAATCGTTCCATATAACAATTTCCATAATATGGAAACTGAAAAGTTGCAGAGTTAACTTACAACAAAAATTAAAAAGCTTAGTCTCTAAAATTCAGTACATCAAATTATAAAATTTATTTATTTAGAATTTAATATAATACCAACAAGTTATTCTTTATTATTAAAAATAATGGTTCAATTGAATGGAAATCATATGACTTTTTTGGACTAATAGCTCGTCAATGTCACGCGCCTAAAAACTATTGTTTGTCGACATTGATGTTTGATTGACCTTGTCCTGAGCTTGGCTTATAAAAAAGCTGACAAATCTATGATTAAATGAATTCTTAAGTAAGTTGTATACCTTAGTAAAAAAAATGTTTGCACGAAGGTTTTCGATTAGATTACTGGAAGTAATATATCTGAAGACGAAATGGCTAGCCGTGTAGTTTACGCAGGCAAAGCTGTGAGCGGGTCGCTGGTATATATTAGAAATGATCTTTATCAGCCGATATTTAAATACGTCAATTCACTTTTAACTATTGCGAATATCTATCTATGTCTCAGAGAATCTAGTGTCAATATACTCCGTTCTCCATTTTACGCCAGAATTGTATAGATTGATTGATTGTTTCCTTTAGTACTCTGGAAATTGAATCATAACTACACTACATCTCGATAATTTCACTGACTTACCATATTATGCTAACTGACAATTCTGTGTGCGAATATTTGTGAAATTATTTAATACTAGCTTTAATTAATTCCAAGATTAGTCGTTTTAATTAGAATTGTCATATTTTATTAATATTAGTTATATGGAAAAACATATTTTTGGAAAACACACGGCTTAGCGGTTATAGCGATTTGGACGGTTTTCAAGAGCCTCAAGACGGGTTCAAATCCCGTTGCTTTCAAAATTTTATACGTTTTATAAAAAATGTTTTTCAATTTCCTAAGTGTGTGAATAACACTTTAAAATATTAAATAATAATAGTTATATCGATGGAGCAAGCCGTTTTTTAACTGTAATTATTCCAAATTAATTGAAAATTAGTATTAAAAAGAAGGATATGTTACTTTACATATTCCTTACAGTTAAGAGTTTAATAATTAAAATGTTAGCGTTAATGTATTTATATATGAATTAAATTAGTTTAACCTTCAAATCAAATATTAAATTACATTCACATTGTGTATCGAATTCGTAACCTCCGAACCAATAAAGGATCTAAAAGGTAGCTTTTGAACATACACGTACCCTTTTTTTATTATTATTCTCTGAATACTATATATGATACTCGCTATTATAAGACTTTTTTTTTATGTTTCTATAGGAATTTCAGGCCTAATATTTACTGGCTGTTAGTTGTCTGTCAGTCACTCAGCTTTACATAAATACTAGTGACTCGCTTGTGGCTTCGCCCACGTGAACTATAGGTATTTCGATTCGATTTTTGCGACATTTTCGTAAACCGATTACATTCCTGGAAAATATAAAAATATGGAAAATAAAAAAAAAGGCTTAGTTGTTTGGCCTTGATGACGTCACTGACAGACAGACAGAGTTACTTTTGCATTTATAATATTAGTATATATATATATATATATATATATATATATATATATATATAATTTAAGGAATTCAATTATTTCTAAAGACTTAATAATTTTATCATGTGTATTCATAATATAATATTAATAAGCATTAAAGCAAATAACATATAAACTGATTTCTGAACAAATATTACACATTAGTGCTTATATGTGCAATATTAAATAGCTCTGTAATAATTTATTGCATTCTATAAAGCCTGGCCAAATACAAAAGGTATAAAGTAAAGTTATCAAACATAATATCATGTATCATGATTTCTTGATAGAGGCTCACTTTCATCTTGATTATCATACATTTTTTTTAATACGTCAGTTTAATCTAAAGTCACTTTACACGTAACTATGGCAACGCGTAGTATACCCGTCAACGGTTCTACTAGTTAACGTAAATTTGGAATTATTTATTTATACAATTTCTCCACAGTAAAGCAAACCACAGATTATGTTAAAAAAAAATAGTTAATAAATTATAATATAAAAATTAAAAACTAAGACATTTATAATTTATTATTATACCGTATTCGGCCTTTCTTCTTAGTCTTTTAAAGACATTTTTAATTAAAAAAAACCATTTCGATCAAACGCTTAGACAGGTTAATATGACAAACTTCTAAGAGCAAAGTACATAAAAGGAGAAATTGATTGCGTGTGTAATTGATATACCTGATTCAGGGCATGGTCAGTTAAGCTTAATAATTACAAATACAGTTATAGTTTTATATAAGAAATTTCATTTCAAATAATTGTACACAGGACTGAAAATGTGTACTCATAGAAATTTAGATTCTAAATTGATATATAAGAAAATATTAGATTCACGTCTTTTCTTGCATGGCATAGTCATACAAAACCTGTCAAGGTCAAGACTCTCCGTTCTCCACGTTTCGCCTAAATTATAATCATTACACTGAGTATGAATGGAACCCACGACCGATCGCGATTACAGTCACGCTGTAGATTATAATGAGATGCTGCCCCGCTGCGCTACAATGGCCACAAGATGAGAATTACTATATTTAAATAATTTCCATTTCTCCGTTCTGGAAAGATATAGCAAGGCGTAGAGTTCCGCTATTCAACGCGGATTTTCTCAAATTCGAGTGTCGAACGGAGGACGGAGTGTCTTGACACTAGCATCGCATGGGAAAAAACGTGAAGCTGCATATTGGGAAATCATTCAACTCTTTGAAGTACATGAAGATAAATGGTGGTCTAAATACCATTTTAAGATATTTTGACGTCTAACAGATTTAAATCGTTCCTTATTTGAAAATAAAACATATTTTGGATATTATTATCAAGTGAAGAGGTTTCTCTCAGAATATATAGGCTCGTATATTCCGAATATAAAGACTTCTACGATAAGAATCTAAGATGAGAATATAACATTTTTATATAAAGTATATATAAGAAATGAGAAAACTAAAGGCATAAGTGGAGCAATTCACGTGAATAACTAAATATAATTCTCGCTCATCTCAAAATAAATCGACAAAATGATTTTGATTGCAGCTTACGAATGAAGTTCTCGGAATATTTTCAGTTGAACTTCTTAAAATATTTCACCTGATATGTGGAAAATAGTAAGCTTAGGAGTGTTTATATTTAAATTATTTGCATTTCAACGCTCTGGTGACAAGACTAAGCAACGGCGTTGATCTCCGCCACTTAACATGCCATGTCTCTGATTCAGGCGGAAAGTGAAGACTGGAATGTCTCTATAATAGAGCCAGAGGCATAAAGGCAGAGCCTATGTGGGAAAATAGTGTGCTAGTGTGAAAGGCAGAGATAATATAGTGATAAAATGTAAGATTTTTATGGAGAATAGAAATTGGACTTTTACGATTTACGGAAGATACTACCAAAAACAGTGTGGCAAGTTGCATAAAGTGGATGTTGCGGGGGACGACTAGTTTAAGAATTTCACAAGTTTCCTTCGAAGTTCAAGCGTGTCAAAGGCCGTTTCTAGGTTTCAATATCCGCTTTACACAACGCCCTTGAGGGTTTATTCGCAACAATGCATCTAAGGGCGTCTATATACGTTATATATTTTCTTTCAGTTTCACGCTTTTTCCCGCATAGCAGCGAGTCAGAGATAATCTAGTGTCAAGGCACTCTATTCTCCATTTACCACGCGAAATTGAGACATTGCGTGTTGAGTGGCGGAGCTCAACGCCGCGTTTAAAATAAAACGCACTTAAAATATATTACAATATTTTCTTTATATAATTTTTTCTTTTGATTATCTCGTGGTTAAATTTAATAGTATGTAATGTCACACCCGTCCGTACTATTTTTTCGATCATTCAGATATATTCAAACACTTAGTATAAGGAAAATATTTTATAAAACGTATAGAAATGGCAAATCTTTATACATTACATAAAATATTACACAATTTAGTATATAGTAAATGGTATTTTCTCTTGCCAAAAGATATTTCAAAGATATTTACAATATTTTTATATAAATTATTTTTATATAGCGGAAGTTTGTAAAAATCTCCTAACTAAAGAGATGCTAACAACACAGTTACAATAAGCCTATAATAATTTCGACGTAGCTATATAAGAACGTATAGCTCAATTAACTTAGAGCGCTTCGACGGTCTCCAAGAGACGCGGGTTCTAATCCCATAACGTTTAAATGTTAATACATTTTCTAAAATATATATTTTTAAATTAGTTTGAACTTAGCCTTTTATCATAGCAATACTTGTGCCGCAACAATTGATGTGTTAAATTGATTGACGGTTATCACGTCGCTAAATGATCCAAATTGACAAATTAATCATAACAGACTTTATTACCTATTAATAAAGTTGAAATTTGCTAAAGTTATTAATAGCGTATCCAAAACGGTATAGCGTCTGATCGGAATGAAAATCACATGATGGTATAATTGCGTCTATTATATTCGAAAGAACTGTTTTATTAAATATTAAAACAGTTTGAAAGATAGTTTTGTTAGAAACTTCTGGATTGCTGATCTAATTTTGATTCGCTTATAGGAATTATGAGAACGGCGCTTGAATTGGATTTCATATACGTATTTACGCTTAATTTTAAAAGGAAATAAAATGATTTTTACGTCATTAAAAAACCTTACCGTACTCTCGATACGTCATAACTAGTTTAAAATATGTTTAGCAACAAATTAAAAGAGGAACGCGTTTTCATTGGAAACTATTCAACAATTAATTTAAAAATATTAATATCGAAAGGTTATTTTATTATTAAATTAATTAATTTATATTTTTTTAAAATGCTATTCTTATAGCCTAGTATAGATAATTGCGTTATCGTGATACTGTTGGTGTCTGAATGCACGATGACTGTAGATGTAGATTCAAATATTAATTTAAAGAAAAGAATAATTGCTTATTGTTTTTTATTTTATTTATTAAGGTCAAATAAAATAGAGATTATTATAAAGATATGTCAAAGTTAACAGTACTAGCTTATGTAGCTTGCTTAGTCTGATAAGACAAAACATGGTATAGGGTTTCACTCAGAATAAAGCATCCACATGTAGACTGATAGCAAAGTGGCTAAAGTAAAGTGCACAAATTATTTGGAGACATTCTAAAAATAGTAAATTTAAATATGTGGGACTTATGATTTTGTAAATTAGTTTTAAATAAGTGTTGTTTAATATGTAGCATATAGTAATATAAAATAACTTGAGTGAAAGGAGTGTCGTGTGAAAATTAGGTCAAGAATCTAGACGTATAAGAAAACAAGTAATAAAAGGAAATCGAACATTATTGGAATTTCATTGCATTTCCCACTTATATATATATATATATATAGAATGATATATATATACTTTTTTTTTTTTTTTTTTTTTTTTTTTTTTTTTTTTTTTTTTTTTTTTTTTTTTTTTTTTTTTTTTTTTTTTTTTTTTTTTTTTTTTTTTTTTTTTTTTTTTATAACGAAAATATACATTCGGAATTCTATTGAAAAGTGTAAATTGAAAATACATTAGGCGTGTTCAAGTGTATAATATAAAAGTGGTTAAGTGACAAGTGAATTAAAAAACTTGGAGTTTTACACTTTGAAGGTACTTCTATTTTTTTTTGTCTATAAAGTAACGTAATCTAAATGGTCTTTACAATTATTTTGATTTATATAAAAGAAAGTGAGTTAGAAAATAATAAAAATAATTTATGGATTGTTTTGTTTTAAATTCGTTCTACGCTTCTACGGCTGCTATAAAAAAAACACAAGTGGTTATGAATATGTATAATATAAGAATAAGCAAAAATATATAAATAAATAGATTTTTTTAAAGAATATATATATAAAAAAAAGCTGTTATTCGCTTTTCCCTTTTAGAACCGCCCGTATTTGTGATATTGCGTATTAAACAGTAAACCTTAATTGAACTATAATTAATCCCCCGAATGGGATTCAAATTCACAACCGTCGCGTTTACAGTAAGACGCGTTCCGACTGCGCCACGATGGCCGCGAATCAAAACAATAATAATAATAAATAAAAAATGTAAAATTGGAAACGTATTGCACAAAAAATAGCGAAAACAAATATAATTGGGATAAGAATACAAAGTCATCTATCAAATATTGACAAATCGAACTTATCTGTAAGATAGTATAATATCTTTGAATCAGTAGTCATTTTTATTGTTTTCTGGAAACGTATAGGCAAGCTAGGTTTTATGAAATATTTTCGTTATGTATTAACTTCCTTTAACATATAGAAAACAATCCGAGCCATTATGATTATAATATATTATAATATTATATATAATAATTATATAAAACAATTATTTCCGCCAGTCCACACGCAATGTCTTCATGTCGGGCAGGAATTGGAGAATAGTGTGTTGACACTAGATTCTCCTACCACCTGCTTTGCGGAAATAAGTGTAAAGCGGCAAAAAAATAACAGATTATTCAATTAAAAAAAATCATATACCTATGGGTTTTTTTACATTTAGCTATGAAGTTTAAGTTTAATGATTCGGTCAAAGTTTTAATACATTTATCTTTTTAAACGCAGCGTTGAGTTCTTCCGCTCAAAACTAATATTTCATTATATTAATATGGTTTTAATACAATTTTATATATGTAAAGGCAATAACAAAAAAATTAGAACAGAGTGTCTAGACACTAGGTGCTCTCTGACTTCCCAGCTATGCGGAAAAAGGCGTGAAGCTGTGTTATATAATACAATTGTTATAGCGCGAAAGACGGGGCAGATCATTAAAGAGCAATTCTAAAACTAATTACACGCGTTAAACTTTATAATCCATTCTAGAGTTGGTTAGTTGTAGGTGAAAGTGTGTCTCAATTATGGATTTAAAATTATATTAGCAGTCTTATTGCGCAGTTTCATTTTGAATAAACTAATTTGTTATTACAATAATACTCCAATCGAGCGGCGGAGAAATGGCGGGACCGCGTGTGCTAATCGCGATTGGTTTACGGGTTCGACTCCCACACTTGGGAAAGTTTTTATTTATATTTTTTTTTCTTTTAACTCTCTGGTGAATACGAAAAAACGCGGCGTTGACTGGAACTGGACTGTCATGGAAAACGCGTAATATTTCGATTTCGGGACAAAATTTGGGAAGTCTCGAAGAAGAATCGGAGTGTCTTGAAACTGGGTTCGTGAAGCTGTAATTTTTTTTTGTCATATAGATGAGAATTATTTAAATAAAAGCAAAAGTGACGCCCTGAATGTAAACGCGTTGGTTGAGGGTTTAAACCCCAGTTAGAGTGATTGGTTATATTTCAATGATGTATCGTTTAACTTCATAACTTAACGTGCAAGCTTGTGACTCGTTTAACCAGACCAAAGTATGAAAATAGTTCAAATTAATGTCAGTGGCGGAACTCAACGCCGTGGCGGAAATCGTGTCACCATATTGGAGAAATGGAAACAATTTCAGTTGGAATGAGATTTCTGCCAACACGTTAAATAACACTCTGCCGGCTGAGGTGAAATAATATGAAAAGATTCGAAAAAAAAGTTCTTACAAGTCCTGATGCCCATTTCAATTAAGTTCACTCGTTTAAAACATAATTACGGCTATCAAAAATTTTAAGTTGAATGTCAAGGGTGGTCGTTCTCTTCTCGACTGTAGCTTTTGTCGTAAAACAAGTAATGTGCTGAGGTCGTCGTGGCGCAGCAACAGCAAATCCAACTGTAAGCGCGAGTGGATGTGGGATCTTTTCCACACGGTGAAACTTTTATATTTGAAAAGAAATATAATGGCCATTGTAGCGCGGTTAGATAACGTCTTACAGTAAACACAATTGGTTGTGAGTTCAATTTCCACTTGAAGGAATTACTTTTAAATTATTTTCATTACTCCGCTTTGGCACCTAAGACAAAGTCCAGCGTTGAGTTCCGCCACTCAACATGTAATGTCTGGATTTCGGGCGGAATTATAGGAAAACGGTTCTCTCTGACTGCTGTGCGGGATAAGCCGTGAAGCTGAAAAAAAAATTTCTTTCTTCCACTCTCCCATGGCAAAACGCAGCGTTAACTTGCGCCAGTCCACACGTAATACACCGATTTCACGGCTGAGCCTGTTAAGCGAGAAAAAGCGTGTGACGAATAAAAAAAAAGAATTACCGTGTCTCGAAGGTAAAACCCGAGTTACCCGACCCGACGTATAAGGCGGAAGTCATCAAAAAACCGTTGCTAAATATTAAGATAAATTTTGGTAGAAATTTTGGGATTTACCATAGTTCGAAGTTATAGTAAATTTTATATATACAAACAAGTTCCATTAAAAAATCTAAGTCATGCGGTCGGTTCAAGGCCACGTATTTGCGATCGTTTCTTGTTCCTCCCAAAATATTTAACAACTATATTATTATTATTGTTTTGTTTTGTTTTTTAAACTTTTAATCCATATTTATTGTTCGTGCACGTGTTTTTGTGGTTAATTGTGAAAAAAAACTATATACATGTTATAAAAATTTAACTGTACGCTGTCTGTACATTAAAAATAAATGAAAAAAAAAAAAAAAATCTGTTTCTGTTTTCTGTAATATTACACAAGAAATGTTATTACTATATACATTAAATGATGTTTGGGTTATTAAAACCGAAATTATCCTAAGAAATCTAATTATAAACTTGTTTTTTTGTCTATTATTGTCAGTTTTTGACAAAATCTGAAAATTACGATTTCATTACATACTGCACCAATTTTCTGGAACTTGTACATATTATATAATATTTGCTCTCATTTAAAATATTTGTAGAATATATTGCCTATATTTTGGATACAGTTAGCCCGACAGGTAGACTTTGTAGTTCGTCGGCCTATCAGTGACCAAGCCATCTAAATGTCGCTAAAGTATTCAATATGTCGAGTTTAAAAAAGTATCTTTACTTAATAAACATATACGTTTAGCGTTACGCATTTCTTGTATGCAGCGGGGTAGAAGAAAAGAACCTACTGTAAAGCACTAAACGTTTAGACTTTCCTTCGCACTTGAAAACCTAGCATTTTGAGTAGCGGAACTAATAGCCGCCCTTTAGGGAATAGGCAAATAATATGAATCTAAACTAGTTACTATATGAATCTAAAGAAGTTATACTAAAAAAAATACTTACATAATATTTAATTAAGTATATATGTCAAAATAATTCAGTCAATACTCAATGACTGATGGACAACGCATAACTGAAGCTACTGGCCGTAGGATTCTGGATTTTGGCATATAGGTACCTTATAAGAGTAGCTAAGAGATAGTACCTAAGAGATTTCTGGATATACCAACGATTCAACGTTCAACAGTTCTATAAGTATACTGTGTGGTATTGTAGGAACTATACTTAGTTCCTCATGCCAGATTTCACACAATCTCTCATCACAATTTCTCAAGTCACACAAGTGTGGCAATGTTCCCAGGTTGATATGACATGAGTACTTTTGAAATGCCCGTCTATCTCCACCTTAAAGGCAGGCAACGCGCCTGATCCTCAGGTGTTCCACAGGGTCGTTTGCGGTGGTCACTTAACATCAGGTGACTCGAACGTTCGTTTGTCTTGTCTAAATAAGTATTCTATACAAAATTACGCATTAAAATTGAAAAATAAGTCAGTAATTCGAATAATTATAATATAAGAAAAGTAATTTTTATATCATAAAGCAGTTAGTTATACTAATTTTTAGTCTGAAAAATGAAGTGTTTCTTTTTATACAATGAGCTTTTCCAGTTAGATTTGTAAACTAATATATATTTATAAATATTTGAACTAATAGATATCGCGTTTATACAAGTCTATTGTACATTTCAACTATATTGTATTCAATTGAAATACTATTAATGAATTCATGGACTCACTCGAGATGAATTCTAACATTTACTACCAGTCAAAGAACAAAAATAAGATATTCAGAAAACTGATTCATAACAGCTCATTGTATGTAAATGTGTCCTCAAATTCGACCCAGTTACTTGACAATTTAAAGGGCATCATAGTACAGCTAATTGTTTATTATTCATAAAAATTGGCCATCGCGGCGCAGTGCGGGCGCGGTTATCGCCATTGGTTATCGGTTCAACTCCCGCTCGATGGAATGATCATAATTTAATTATATTCATTTCTCCGTTCTAATGATTAGATAAAACGCGGCGATGAGTTCCGCCATTCAACTCGCATTGTCTTGAATTCGGGCAGAAAATGGAGAACCGAGTGCCTTGACACTAGGTTTTCTCTGACTACCCAGATATGCGGGAAATAAAGTAAGGCTGAATAGAGTGATATTATTAAAAAAATAATAAAACCTGATTGAAATTAACTTAGAATTAAGGCAAGATTAAAACTAAATTTTAAATTCTTATCAAACTAATAGCTTTTAACATTTTCTAAAGTGTTATTCACACACTTAGGAAAGTTAAAAACATTGCTTCTTAGAAAAATTATAAAAATTCAAAATCAGCATCGTCCAAGCGCTTGGGCGGTTTCCAAGACGCGCGGGTTTGAATCCCGCTGCTTTCAAATTATTGATATGTTTTCTAAACAATGTTTTCTAACTAATAATGTTTGATTAGATGAAGGCCGGTGTGTCACTCACTTTCAAAATAGGCATAGGCATTGTATTGAATATTAAAACTCCTTCTCTACCTGTCTCTGTCTCTGTATATGAAAGTTACAATTTTAATACAAAATACAATTGTAATTATTATAGAACAATAAACATACTAAGTCAGATATTTATTAAGTTTAGATGTTAAAAACTTAATTTGGATCTATTAGGCTTGCATGACGGAGTTTACTGGCAATACCATTTTAAATATATAAATATATAGAATAATCATGTAATTAAATATTAACACTTGAAGGACTAGTTATTTATAATTCATTTATCACATTATTAGCGACAAGCATTATTATTTACTCATTAATCAAAACTAATCTTTTTACATACAGTGCATTATCTATCCTTTGTCAAGGTATTACCGTATATTATTGTATTATATATGAATTATTACAGTTTAATAAACACTTATTAATGTTATTAAGATTATATTCGTACGAGTTGCAGCCTTTTTTTATTGGTTTCACCCTTTTTCCCGCATATCTAGTGTCAAGACACTATATTCTTCACTTAGCGCCCGAATCGGAGACATAGCCTGTTGAGTGACGGTCACCAGAGCTGAGAAATTAAAATAATTTAAGTATAATAATTGCCTGAAGTGAGAATTGAACACACAACCACTGCGTATACAATCAAAAGCTGGCAAACTGCGCCACGATGGTTTTAAACTGAGTTGCTAGATAATCGGTTATAATGGGATAAAGAAACCTTAATTCTTGATTGTGTTTGTAGTATTTTATCCATAGTATATCGATATAAGATTCCCTTCATTTAGAAATACTAGATTTAAAGAATAAAGTCTTCGAATGTCAAGATTTTCATACTTTTCAAATGAAACCATTACAACTATGACCGCGGTGTACTGTAGAGTGTCGAAACTCGAAACGACGAGTTTTCCAAAATGCATTTTTGAAATCTAATAGCCTATTACGGGCACTTTCGAATTCTCAAAACGACGTCAGTATAGTCAGTCTTACTGGAAGCTACTTCCGGCTCCAAACGTAATCCTGCTGAGAGAAACTCAACAAATAAAATACTAATTAATTAATTTAACAGGTTCATTTATAACATGTTATTGGTTCACACCAATACAGACTGGAAAACGCTAATAGAATAGGAATCAAAAAAATTCTGGTCACCATGGACTGCTGTAGCGTAATCAATGTCGGGTTTTATGAATGTATTTAGAAATAGTTATCAAAATTTGTATTTGCAGCTTGCAATTTTATTTGCATTGCATCATGGTGGCCTATATACGCGATTAGCCCGTTTAGGATAGCGTGTACAACCTTCGTTTTAAAGAAATTACTCAAAGAGTTCAGCAACGGACATATGGTTACATATGGTACCGGACTTGACGGTTGAGGATGTAAATGTCGATTTTTTTAAAGTTATACGAAATTTTTAGTCTAGTTAGGTAAAGTATGGCGTAAAAAATTCCAAAATGTGCCAATAAAAAGTGGAAGCCTTATAAGTATATTGCTGGCATGGTTCTCTTTGGCTATGTAGAGGATGCATGGATATGAGGCCGTCGTGGCGTAGTGACTGTAAAGTGGTTGGTGGCGATTGGTCACAGCCAACCCACACAACCACAACCAACCCTCAGGTTGGATAGACCTTGGAGGATTGATAATATTTCAATTTCACACACTAGGTTCTCTCTGATTACCCTGCTATAAGAAAAAATCATGAAGCTAAAAATAACATGTGAAAATTAAAAATGTATTTATAAATCAATATTTTTGCCTGTGTGTATAATATTACAAGAACACATGGCTTAGCGATCAGATCGCTTGGACGGTATCCAGGAGGTTCGAACCCCGCTGCGTTCAATTTTTTATACGTTTTAAAATGTTAAAAATATTATATTATTAGTAATCAATTACCTACCTGCACATAACATACGAGTTACCATAGCAACGTTAATATTACTTTATATAATATATAATTTATCTTTAGCTATGCCAAACTCTTCCGTCTGGTTATTTTTGTAAAAAGGGCTTCAAGTTTTCCTTTACATATTAATATAACGATTAGATTGTAAATTTAATGATTTAATTTATACATAGATACAATTAAAAGAAGTACGTTAGTAAATAAGGAAGCTTGTGTGGTTACATTCCATTACACACCTCCAGCAAAGAATCCCATTACTCAGCTTTTTAATCGTAAATAAATGAATCATCTTACAGTTGAACCCATCGTGGCTCAGTGGGACAGCATTTGACTGTAAGCACGATTATTTGTGGGTTTAATACCCATTGGAGTAAATGATTATTTATAATTGTCCGCTCTGGTAATACAACGCACGATTGAGTTCTACCAATCAACACGCAAGGTCTTGATTTCGGGCAAAAATTTTAAACGGAGTGTTTTAGCACTAAGTTATTCCTGACTGTTCTCAACAGAGGTGAGCTGGAGAGAATTATCACTAATATATTATTAGTACTAAACATAGGTTTTTTTTACAGATAACCTTTGAGGGGAATAAGAAGAGGTCCAAGTCGTAATGTAAAAATATCAAAATGTTGTTGAATTTTTGCAAATCATGTCAGTAGTAAGTATTTTTTTGTTTACTCTATTTTGACTATGTATCATCTTTTATATTATTTTAGGCCCGCTCTGGTACCTAAGACATAGCGCGGCGTTGAGTTCCGTCACTCAACAAGCAATGTCTCGAGTTTCGAGAACGAAGTGCCTACTAGGTTCTCTCTGACTACCCTGCTATGCGGGTAAAAGCGTGAAGCTGCAAAAATATTTTATCGTATTTCCCGGTTCTGGTTAAGGTCGTCAACTACTTGACTTATTCCTTATTCCGGAATTGACTTATTCCGTTCTGAATACACTGAATATTCGTTTTATAGACATTGGATAATACTAAAGGTCTTAGTCGAAATTGAGTCAAGATCGAGACAGAAAATGTTAAATTCATAGCATGTCTGTCAAACAGCCACAAGTAGCATTATAAGTGAAATAAGTGACAATGCAGTGTTTATTATATATTCTAAAAAAAAATCCAAAAAGTAGAACAGTCTGTAGGGAAGATACCTTATTTAAACTATATATTTTTATTCCATCGTATTGAGCCATCGTAGTATTTAAATAGTTTTCGTTCTCTGGTCAATTTCTGGTGAACCAGACCAACTGCGGCGTTGAGGTTCGCCACTCAACATGCATGGCAGTGTGTAATGTCCCGGATTCGAGCGAAAAGTTAAGAACGGAGTGTCTCGACACTAGGTTCTCCGTGCCTAAAAAGCGTGAAGCTGAAAAAAAACTTTATTCCAAATGTCGTGGACAGCTTGCCTAATGCAGTACTAAAGCCTACTAAATCTAAAGTTACTGGACTCTATTATTTCGGTCCAAACCCAACGTTGACTGACAAATATTGATGTCGCCCGCAATTTCGATTGCGTGACTGCATTACTGCCATTTCTGTTATCCGTATCGCTGGAAAATAGTTAAAACCATTTATTCTCGTTTCCGTTACCATTTCCGTAGAAGTTTTGCTTGAACTAGCATTTTTTTTCACGAATTGTCGAAACTAACTATGATTACAGAGCCAACCTTAATTTTTACCCTTTCCATACTAACCCTTTTCATACTATTTCCTTAGAATCGGCCGTAAAACATAAAATCCCTTTGTTTTCCGCTCCCATACAAAATTTTGACAATCTTTGACAGCTTGCCTACACTCTTCGAGCAACTCACATCCCAAAGTTCAGTTATCTACAGTTGTTTCAGTTTTGCGTTGATTGTTAAACACTCAATAAGTAACAACAGTTTTATTTATAAGTATATTGACTGATTCAAACGATACTATTTATTTCATCAATACATTCCGAATAGCTTAAATCAATTTTTGTTATAATCTTCTTTAGATGATTTTTTTACTGTCTTGTTTACTTTAAAATGATATATTTAAAAACAAAATACTGAGGTATTTACAAAATTCGTGGCATTTTCGTCATCGTCGTCTGGGCTTAATCTTCATCTTCCGTGGTCAATCATGATAAGAACATGTCGAGATAAACACTTGCAAAATGGAAATTTTAGTGCTACTTTATAAGAGCGAGTCGTGTCATTTGTTCGTTTGAAAAGAGTATACTGTATATATTAATATAATTTTGAATGGTCGTTTTTAATATTGTAGCATTATATTCAAATATAGGTAAACATTTAGCCTATATATATATATATATATATATATATATATATATATATAAACGAATACATTTTTAAATTAAATATTAAATGAAAATTTCACAAAATTTTCATTTAGGTGATATAAAAAGTAATTAATGATTTATATATGTATAGATAGTCTCATACTTTATAATATAAAATATAATATATTATATTAGATTCCTATAGATTATAAAATATTGTACAATATTATTCTTAGCAATTATTCTTAATATTGTTATTTTAATAATTTCAGCTGCATCGAGACGATGTACTGGACTTGCTGCGAGGAACGCTTTTGCTTTGATAAGAAAATCGCTACTTACAAGTTAGTTGGAATTATTGTATATATTGTACTTTAAACACTATCGTATATATATATATATATAGACGAAGAGTGACGTCTATGTACCTTTACTAAGTCATTACGAGAATAACTGTATACAATGGTCGTGAGTTTAAATGTGCTACACCCTTACCGCGTAAACTACGAGTTCCCTTGGCAACATACGAGTATATGCCACTTTATACAAAAGTGTATATCAATTACATGGCAGTGTGTAATATTTATATTGTTAACTATATCCATTTCTAATGTAATATTACGAAAAATATTAATTTCCCGCATTTTTCTCTACACCAAAACAAAAACTGTCAAATTTCACACTCTTTCGTCCTCAACATTTTTAACAAGGTGTCGCCAGCATTCGAGATATTGTATGTTGGGTGGCGGAATTCAACGCCGCGCTTTGTTGTACTAGAGCAGCGATATGAGACTAATATAATATAATCGTTCTCTCGACTGAGTATCGATCCTACAACGCGTCTAATAACAAATAATGGAACATGGACTAACGAGTCACTAGTCTCCCACAAATAAGTAAATGAGGCCACTGTAGCACAGTGGAACAGTGGCTGGCTGTAAACATGACGGTTGCTTGTTCAATTTCGCACACGGGAATATTTAAATTATTTTCATTTCCTCTAAATCAATACACAATGTCTCGAATTCGGAGGAAATGTGGAGAACGGAGTGTCTTCACACCAGGTTCTCGCTTCATATCTCGCTTCTCGATAAAGCATTAAAAAATCGATAATATTTCAATTTTAAAACGTAAACGCTGTAAGTTAATTAAGACACGCTATCATAAATAATTTTCTGTTGTTACATAAAATAAACAAGTACTCTTATCGGCAGTGTTAGATGCATTAGATTACATTTGAAGCTTTATCATTGCCGTTATCATTGCCAATATAGGAATTGTAAATACAAGGTTACAAATAAATATAGATAATATTGAAATATGATCTTAGGTAACGCGTAGATAGGGTAAAAACCGGTTTTTTACCCGTTGCCCCATTTTTCAAAAATAAAAATATATTATTATAAAAAAATATGTGCTTTAATCTATTCTTTTATTAGCCTATTTTTGTGAAATTAATCCTGTTTTATTTGACCTTCTTGAAGGGCGGTGCTCAACGCCGCGCTTTATGTTGTAGTACACAGCGGAAGAATGAAAATAATTAAATAACGATCACTTCACCAAGTAGGAATAGAACCCACAACCAATCCCATTTGCGGTCAAACGTTGTCCCACTTTACCACGATGGCTCCGAAAATTTTCGGAGAACTGTTCATATTTCATTTGTTTTCATTTCTCCGGCGGTGATAAGACAAAGTGCAGCGTTAAGTTCCGCCACTCAATAAGCAATCTCGGATTCGAGTGGAAAGTGAAGAATGGAGTGTGTCGACACTAGGTCCTTTCTGACTACCCTGATATATGGGAAAAAGTGTGAACCTGACTTTTAAGTTAAAATAGCCAAAATTAAAATTACTAAGGAAAAAATATTACCAATGTAGTTATTAGGAATGTAGTTATTAGGAATGTAGAGATAATAATGTTTTATATAAAAATGTTTATCTAAATCTCAGGAATGCCCCATCTTAATAAACATCCATAAAACCCATATATCATACAATATGTACAGTGTTTGAGCAAGACACAAAATATTTTAATAATCTTTTTATTTTTATTTGGTTTAGTATTTGAAGCATTGCTTTAGAATTAATACTTACTAGCGACCTGCTCGCGGCTTTACCTGCGTAAACCACATGACTAAACTATTTCGTTCTTCGCCCGCTTGCGTTTTCACTTAAATCATAAACTTTGCTTAAATTTATCATTTATATGTACAGCCATTTAAAGTATTTTATTTTATTTATGAACTGATTAAAATTAAATACATACTAAATGTTAAGGAACCACAATACAATAGTCAAAATCACATTTAAATCGGTTCAACAGTTTCTGAGATTAGTGTTCGTAAACAAAGAGACAAAAAGAAAAGGAAATTAAAAATGTTTGTTTAGGGTTCTATTACAATTAATAAATGCCCCTAATAAGATTATTTTTCATATATCTTTAATGTACATACATCGATCAGTTACATTTTTATTATATGTATAGATATAGACACACCGTTCTAAATTATCTGCCCATAAACATTTCCTCCGAGAGGTAATCGAACCCACAACCAATCATGTTTACATTGAGACACTATCCCACTGCGCCACGATGGTTTCTATTTTAATTTAATCATTATTGTTTTACAGTCTAGAAGATGACAAGGTATACGCGAACGGTTACGCCAATATGGGAGCTAGTTTGGACAGCGTTGTCACCCAACAACCCATAAATAACAACCATTTGCCCCAACACGCTGTCGTTGGGAGAGAAGTCAACGAGTTACCGTTACACGCTGATAAGCTATACGAGGTAAGTGAGTTAGTTAAAGTATGGAATTAATTAAATAAACAGAAAATTGTAAGAAAACATTATTGTTTATTTACTTAGACTAAGTATTACTAGTACTAGCTAGCAGTGGGGAAGTGTGTCTGTATATAACACGATTTCTACCGGCTTACCTTTTTTTTAAATATATATATATATATATATAATATATATATAAATAAGTTATTAATAGATATCATTGTTTGATACTGTAAAAAAAATCAGACTGAATAAAAATGCTTTACTTATATAAGTAATAAGTATCGATTTGTCTCTTTCTAACGTGCAAAATGCAATAATTAACAAAATTATTGAAATGAATACTGAATTTTTTTAACGCGATACGCAAGAATCTAGTGTTACAACCATTCTGTGCTTTCCTATGGAATTCGAGACAATTATTCCTTGGAGTGGAAATAGAACCCACAACTAATCGCATACCACTGCGCCCCGGTAGCGTAAATGGCTATGTAATAAAATATTTTATACATAGCATATATTAAACAAGATAAAGTTCGTTTATAGGCATTTTGAGGAAAACTTGGAAAATAATTCTATAGGTATGTTAGTAAAGCTAACTCGTTTGATTTACACGTTTGGCTAAGGTTTTTTTATAATAATGACGTATTCGAACTGATTGACAATAATATTAATAAAAATAAATATGATGACTTCCGCTTGAAGTATATATTATGTGTTCTGTGACACGTATTCATAAATTGTAGGTGTAAAAAACAATTTTACCCTTTTTATCCCATGTAAGAGTAAAGAGAATAAGGTAACTTACTGTCAGGTACCACCCTTTTTCCTTTAATTTAGATCGAATTCGAGGCAATGCGCATTGCCTTTCCAAAACTGGGAAATGCAGATAATTTTAATATAATTGTTCTCCCGAGTAGAGAAGAACCCACAACCTCCATCCCATGAACAATCAATGAAACAATATGAAACTTACTTATATATTGTCAATTACTTTTATATTACATTTAAATTCGGTCCTAAAAAAACAACAATGTACTTAATTCAATTTTCTTTTATTTCAGGTTTTTTCTAAATCATTGATATTTAGAGAAGATCACGAATTGAAGAAAGGCAGCACAAATTCGTTAGACGAGTTGGAAACTAAGTCCGAACCGGATTATCTATCAGACAAGCCTAATAGGACTAAAGTTTACTTTGAAGACGAAGTCGACTCGCCTGTTACGGACTTCGAAATAATGTTCAAAGACGAACTTATTTCTAGCTACGACATGTTTAAAATAGACGAAGAAGACACAAAGAGTGAAGATACTGAAGAAGGCTTAGTGATGAATGTTTCTGTTAAAAAGCAAGATGTTATAAAACCCAGTACGGTCACTATCAAAAATGACCAAAAAATAACGAGCAAGCATCCAGTTTACGAATACGATCCCATTTCGATAGTAACTCTTCCGTCTTCTCTTACATTGCCTAGAGTTGAGAGTGTAAAAGGTATTTTGAGGACAAATAGTTCGAAGGCTTTGGACAGGACAGACTCTAGTAGCAAATTGTCTCGACCCAACTTGAATAGAATGGATACCTTGAAAAATATTGACCCACTTAAAATAAATAAAGTGTTAGCAAGAGTTCCTCATAGAAGTGCATCGTTCTTGAATATTCCCGCACATTTAATAGAGAAACCTCCTTTGACCAAGTCTAAGTCAACTGTAGGCGTAGCTTCAGATTACGAATTGAAATTAAGTTCTTTACCCGACACGCCAATAATAAAAAGTAACAATTTGCCCAAATTCTTCGTTGATAGTCCCCTCAACGAGTACAAAGGGGAGACTAGTCTGCAAAGTATAAAGCAACAGGCTTTGTTGAAAAATCAAAATGACTTTAGTATGCCCAGATATTATGGAGCGGTAAAACCAGAATTACCGGAAAGCAAATCTATGCCAGATTTACGGAACCCAAATTCAACTGGTAAAGTTAGTAAACGGTTGGTCAAATTGAGAAGTCGGTTAAAGCCTTTGGTTATTAGAAAAAGTTCTGAAGAAAGGTTGTGAGTGACTGTGACCTTTGACATTTACCTATAAATTGACTAGAGAAAAGAAATTGACTTTTTGATTCATACATTGATGAATCAAGTCAATGAGTTTAAAGTGAATTTAAATTTACTAAAAATATGAAAGCTGCTATACAATCGTATAAAAAACTGCTTTTATTGACTCTTCTAGATTTTAAAATTTATTAAGTTGATATGACTTATTAGCTTTTATTTGGTTTCAAAGTGAATCTTGAACCGACTTGATGTTACTATGGACTTTGAAAGTTGACTATTTAATAAAAATAACTTAATTATTATAATAATATAATGAATTATGAAATAATTTCAGAACAAATAAAATTTCTATTAATACTTAAAAAGAAACAGTATTTTATTGCTCAAAATATTGATTGTATTAAAAACTAAATCTAGTCACAAAGTTATGTTAGAATTCTTAAAAAATACTTAGTACCTATATATCTATAATTATATTACTATTTAATAATAATAATTCATATTAATTTTAAATAAAGAAAATTTCAATACTTAAGTTTTAATGGAATAATATTGATATGTAAAAACCCCTATTGATTTACTTTATTAATGAGACTTGACTTTACAGACTCTCGTTTATTATCAAATTATAAAATAAATATTATTTGTTTCTATATAATATATCATCTTCTTGAAATCCAACTTTGTTCGTAAGGTTCTTAAAAATCTAAATACACTATTTAAAAATATCAAACTAAGTAGGTACAATGTAAACGATTCAGAAATTGGCAGTTAAAATCTGAAATAAAGACTTGTGAATTAGGCTGTCTCTTTAAAGTCTTGTGCGCTTATTAAAAAGAAAACAATCATATATAATATTTGTATTTGTAATATAAATGAAGACCTTGCCGTACTATTTCAATAGTTTCAACTGTCAAATGTAATATTCTTCCCATTTCCGTTGGAATATTAAAAATCCATATGTTATTGCTCGAATAATCCCCTCTCTTATGTAGAGTACTATATACTTGTATTTATCGTTTTGCTTTACAAAGAATGGCGATGGGTTCATATAAACTCAACACAACAGAGTTATAAGCCTATTTCCGATAGCACATATATATACAAATATAACTAACTAGATGAACAAACAGACGTTGTCCTGTCTTGGTTATGCATAATCAATTTGAAGCTTAATAAATCAAAAAGCTCATTATTTTCTGTTACATCTTTAAAGATATTGCACAATTTCTATTTATTTTCCATAAAAACCTTCTACAAGTATTAGGCAACTTGTTCGTGAGCAACGGAAATAGGGCTTCATTTTTATATATAGAGTTAAAAGTCAATTGTCTATAGCATGTTATTTAGATAAAATTTAGCTCCCACCTTAGAAATGAAAATATGAACTTAAAGTTACCTTTAGTTTAAAGCAGTTTTATTTTAAGATTTCGCTTCCATTGTGATAATATTGAACATTGATCTGTTTAATATAAATTTAATAAATAAAGAAATATGAATTGTAATTGTTTGTTTTATTTTATTTTTATAATACTTAGTCTTGCCATCAATATTGTTACAGAGAAAAACAATTGTTTCTTATTGTACGTAACATTTATTATTATAACAGTATGTTAGTTCAATACATTAATTTAAGCCATTTAAAATATATAAAGCTCATTTCGAAGTGGTCTCCATTATCTGCAATACAGTCGTTTAAATGTTGAGGCCAGTTATACCTATATCTATGACCAATGATTTTAATTGTTAATCCGTGTTTATGTAGTATTGTTTAATTTTTTTCTATTTTTATTTAAGGACTTTTTAAGTAATAATCCAAAAATATTAGCCCCATCGTTCCCTATTATTTATTATATATTGTAAATGTATCTTGATACGGACGCCGCCAACGACGATGTGGGCATCGGAAGAAGGGCCTTCCGCGGAGCATGAAAGAATTGCCTCGGACTTGTGAAGGGCAACCTCCAGGCCCAGTCTTCGAATCCACCCGACGACTTGGCGCGATAAGTCTTCTGCTGCGACCTTCCTATCGCACGATCGATCTCTTGCTGCAGCGCTTTTTTCGCCTCGACGTAGACTTGGTACCGCCGGTCCTCCTCCTCTGTCTGCCGATGTACTCGCCTGCGATAGTGAGTGTTCTGGCGTCTCGCCTCAATACAGGTGGTCCGCAATTGAGCGACCTGGCCCTACCACCAACCAGTACACTTGTCGCCGCGGAGGACGAGGCCCAGAACAAGGCATTGACGCGTCGCAAATACGCGTCATTGCCCTCTGCGCCCAGGTGTGAGCGTCTTCCACTAACGCCAAGCCCTGGGGCAGCCAGGCCTGCACTATCGCAGCCTCCTCCAACAGTTCTACGTCGGGACACCGCAGTTGCCACCGCGGTCCTGGACCGCGCTTGGACCGGGAGTCGACGGCACCGCTGTTGTCTGTTGTACCCGAACCCTACCTAGGCTGATCTAGTCTCATAATTAGACTTTAATAGAGTTACCCGTATTTCATCGTCTATGGCAAAAGGTTGTCTAAATATCTTTAATGCTAAGATCAAGTGTATTTCCATATTTATTTTTCTATATTTCATTTAAAATAAATAAACTTGAATCAAATATTTTATTCTTTTATTAAATACAATTAAAAGTTTACATTATACTACCAGTATAATGTAAACCGCTACACGAAGAGGAATTTTGTAATAAGCGTATAAGAACTTCGACTTCGACGAGGCCGAAATTGAACGCATGGCCGGACGGATACTTGGACGGTACCCAAAAGGCGCGTGTTCGAATTTGCTACGTCCCAATATTTATATGTTTTCTATAAATTATTTTTTCCTTACACTTTTAAACATTTTAAAATTCCAAAAAGAATATATGTAATTATATATATAAATCATTGTTATTAATAAAAATTGTGTTGTAATAAGTACGACATTCACCTTAGTTAAGTTTATATGTAGAAAGAGTACAAGACACACTCACTCTCCTCTTTCCGCCCATATCCGAACATTGCGTGTTAGCAGCGGGACTCTACTCCGAGCTTCGGAACACACACACACACATCAAATAAATATTACACACAATACCATGTGTTTCAAATACACTTTTGTACAACGCGACACGTTTATTATGTGTAACCAATTAAAAAAATAAAAGACTGATAAAAAAAGCGCACAATTTATTACAGAATCGCTATTCCATACAATTTTTTTATAATTTTTTCATATAATATGATATAATTTAAACAGTATATTTAAAACCAATTATAAACATAGAAACATAAAAAGAAATTGAAACGCTATAACTACATAGAATTCATTATCGAAGTTACTTTAATTTACTATCCTGAATATGTCTACAATGTTTTGGTAGCAAACGACTCGTTGTTAAGCTTTTGCTCTTAGTAAGTGACCTTCAAAAATACCTGACCACAAACAATTGAGGAGGATTAGGCAGAGATCGTAGGTTCGATTACCAGATAAGTCAATATTGTAACGGTCATTTAAAATGCAGAAGCTACGCGACTAGAAGTTCACTAAAGAGATTTAATTCAAAATGCCTGTTAGAATTGTTTTCCTTCCTTCACTTATTACTATATCTACAAATATATTACTGCGGTAATGATTATTATTTTATAGGTAATTTATTGCAGTGGAAAATACAGTGCTAGCGTTCATTACCAAATTTCAAATATGTATTGTATAATATAATAATATATTTATTAGAGAAATTGTGTTTGTGCGTAAATCAATATATACTCGTAGGCCAATGTTAGATGGTTTTCTTATATATTTCATTTACGTAAATTTTCTGTACAGACCGCATAACAGTGTAAACGGAGTAACTAAGTGTAAAAACACAAAAACACTCCATTCTCCGGTTTCCGTCCGATGTGGAGGCATTGAGTGTTGAGTTACGGAACTCAACGCCGCGCTTTGTATTTTTTTGTATTGTGACATAATTATATGTAATTGTGTTAAAGCTCATTGCAATAATGTTGAAACTAGTTTTTTTGTTGCAACGGCTTTTATACTTTTTTAAATAATAAAACTGTTAAATAATAAATAATCGAATGTAATCTATTTTAATTGACTACATTACTTATTACGAATGAAGAGAAACTTTTTACAATTTACAATGATTTAGAATAATGCTACGCAATTCATTTCGTGTATGCGAAATTTTATTTACATTCGCATTTTATACCTACAATATATATATATATATAAAATAACAATGAAATCAACCATCTGTCTGAGTAATAATTCTAACATTTTTAAAAGTGTTTACACACTTAGGAAATTGGAAAACATATTTAGAAAACGTATACAAATTTGAACGCAGCGGTATTCGAACCCGCGCCTCTTGGAAACGTCCACAACTTGGACGGTTTCCAAGAGGGGCGGGCGTGAATTCCGCTGCTTTGAAATTTTGATACGATTTCTAAATATAAACGTTTTTCAATAATAACATTTATTTCTCAAAGTATATATATATCTAATGATTTTGTACATCAACATGATTTTTTCAATAAAATATTTTGTTTTTAATCATTACATAATGATAATTCTAGTTTACATATGCACACAAATGGCAATTAGTGTTTAACTGTGATTAAATTGTTTATACACTAACCGTTGTCTCTGAGTGCCGCTTGAACTTCCCAAGTCGTATATTTTAGAAAAATCATGTTGACGTCACTAAATTAACTAATCAAACAGAAAAATAAAAATTTAAATTGACAGATGATAGTTTTGTATAACGCACTATACTATTAAATTTAAAAAGGCTTTATTACATTTATTTTTATTAATTATTTATACTTATCTTAAAGAAAGGCTAACTCTAGCTTTCTAATACAGGGCACAGTGTTCGAACTATAGCATATACTATGAATACTATTCAGATATATGCAGACTAGAATTGGTTTAAAAAAAGATATTACAGCATCTGGCAAGGAAGGTCTATTTATATCACTCCGCTCTCCACTTTCCAGCTAAATCCGAGGCATACATTGGTGGCAGTACTCAAAGCCGCGTCTTGTCTCGTCAACAGAGCGGCAAAATGACAATAAATTAAATATAATCATTACATCCCCCTGGTGGGAATCGAACCATTGCAAATACCCTCTCACGTTTCCACACCGAGCCGTAATGGCCTGATTAAAATTTTATTAAAATTAACAATGTTCCTAAATCATATTTTACCAACGGATTAGTTTTCCGTTCCGTTACTTTTTAATCATTTCATTCCGTTGCGTTATTTTTGAATTAGTTTCTTTTATTGAGCTCTAAATGTTGTTCCTTGCCAGTAACTAAATGTGTAAAAATGAGAAAATAACTTTTACAGTATCTATTAATTAGGGTTATTCCGGCCAAATATTAAATTAAATTAGTTTATTAAATAATTTCAGTTCTAAGAAAACAATACTGTAACACTACTTTAAGCTTACTAGTAATAATATCTATAACTAATTTGGTACTCGATTCGACTAAAATTATCGAATAATTTGGAAAATTTTATATCTAAATATTATTTAATATTATCTAATAAATTAAATATTTATAATGTGATAAATTATTAATACATTTTAAGAATAATTATTTTAAATATTAAATAAACACATATAACATATATTATGCAGGTGTTTTTTAAGTTTTAAAGTATATAGGTATATTTAAAAAACATATTTTAGGAGACTTTTCATATTTTTTAAATATATTTTAATCATGTAACTATACATTTGTTTATGTAAGAATACAATGCAGCAATATTGGCGTTTTTTCTCGTCAGATTTGTTTGAAAATTTGCACATGTGTCCGAATCCGATGACAATATAACATACTAAGCACATCCCTGACATCCTCGTAATGACGATCCGAGTTTTGAGAAAATACGAATCAAACGTTTTCCTTACAGTTTATATAGGTTTTTGTTATTTAATAAATTTCTTTATTTAATATTACAATGTTATAGCGACTGTGAGTAATAACTGAATAGCATATTGTATGATCGTCTCTCCACTCTCCGTAGAAAAACTTAAATTTCAAAATAATTGACTTTTCCAAATATCTCCTTTCACATTATAAAGCATATGTCTTTAAATATTGTTATTTTGTTTCAAACATAGTTATTTAGTCGCAAAATATTAATCAAGGCATTTGATATAACCTCAAAATTGGAAATTTGTATCCAACAAGCTTATTGTCCAATCACTTCAAGATATTAATAATAAGAATGCCATACATGTAATAAATAATAATACGTATACGTATACGTATTTTAAATATTTATATATATATATATATATATATATATATATATATATATATATAAATATATATATAAATATAGTCTGGTTCTTGGCAAGTATTATAAATTAGCAGTCAAGAAGCATTTAGTGTTAATGAGATGTCAGTTCTGAAATACATTTTATGTGGAAATAAATTGGGGAAAGCTTTTCTTGGACCATTTGACGTTTTTAGTAATTAAAGTACGGTTATACTTGAGCTGCACGCTTTTTCTCGCATAGCAGGTTAATCAGTGCCTAAACACTCCGTTCTCTACTTTACTTTGGTTTTATATAAATTTATATAATATGTAAATATCTTTAGAAAAATTTATATATTATATATTAAATCATTTTTTAAGAAAAAAAAAATATAAAGATTTATATATATATATATATATATATATATATATATATATGATGGTCACTTTTAAAACAATTTATTTTCTTTATTTTTCATAAGTAACAAAAACAATTTGGCTAAAGAAATTTCTATACAAAACACTGTTGTATTAACACAAGCGATAAACGTAAAAGTGCAAGTAAACGTTGCAGCAGTAGAAAAGTGGCCTAAGACTGTTTATATACTTTTTAGACAGAGATTTTATCTAAATAAACGTCATTTCACCAAATACAGCATTTACCACCTCTTTATTAATGTGTCAATGAATCAAAAGTTGGTAAAAAACCGGATTTTTTATATAACACAATCGATATCTATATAGTAATTTCTATGATAAAAACATGTATTACAGAAATATAACATTGTATTAAAAACCAAACCATTTGACATTGAAGCCACTTCCCCTCGTGCTGTAACCACTGACGTCTCCCGAACGAATCCTATACTTATCTCGTCACAATCTTGAACCTTTTCACTTTAATATTGGCCTTGTTGCTGCAGAGCTTTAAAACGGCGCCGACGGCGAGGAACTCCGCGGCCGAAACGTCCTTGCCGTCCACCGACACGATGAAGTCCCCTTTCTGCAGCTTCCCGTCCACTTCCGCCGGAGAGCCCGGCAGCTGTTCGGAATTCAAAGTAAGTGTTATGTTCATAAATTAGTACAAACTATGTATTTTTTACATTAAGGAAATTGAATTAAGAAAATAATTATTAAATATATTATTTTCTAGTACAGACTACTTTATCTTTTCAACCTCCGCGTTGTGACTTTGCAAAGAAACACAGTTCGCTTAAATTAATAATTTAAATGGTTGCAACTTTTTATTTATGAACCTACTTAAATAAAATAAACGCTGAATAAAAGCATAGTCCATTAAAATTGGTTAAGGTTGGTTCTGAGATAAGCGTGCAAAAACGCACACATAAACTGACTAAGCAAATTAAAAATAATTGCTTTGGGTTCTAAAGGTGTCCCATAACTCACGCAAGAAGTAATTTTGATAGAAAACACAAGTGTATAATTAAAAATTGTAATTTTTTTATTGATTTATATAGTATACAGTATAGGGCTATGTATGGAATAGCATATTGACACTAAAAGTCTTTCAAAAAAGCTAGTTTTGCTACACGGTCTCGTCCCACAGACAACGTACGTGTCCACATTGAACATTTTTTATAGTGAATTGAAAGTGAAGCGTATATTTGGCCATTTGTTGTTAATGGAATTTCATTGTTTTATCTTCAAAGTGAACGAATGACACGTTTTTTGAAATAAAATATCAAATTACTAACACATTCAAACTTTCAAAGGTATGTATCCATATAACATAACAATCCGATAAGACTGACGTTACTGACATTTATGTGTAAGTTAACGACAAGAAGACATAATTTAAAGAATATATAACTCCTCACCAGTTCTCCCAAGTAGGCGCCGGCGCCCTCTGCCGGTGGAACGCAGTCGAGACCGAGCGGACGCCCCGACTTCTTCGTGAGCTCCACCTCCACCTCCTCGTACTGCAGCGGGTCTGGTCGGTATACTGTCATTTTTAACTGAAGAAACAAAGAACAATGTATAAGAGCCATTAATTTTCACGAAAATTGTGCAAGAGTGGAGAGTTATGGAAGAGTAGACAAGTTTGAATTATAACACTAAGCTATCGCCTCCAATAAATATATAAATCTTTTATGGGGTACGGGGTGGGGTGTCTGAAATCAAAATCGAATGATGAACGATTTTTACAAATTTCTACTACCCAAAATTTTGTCTACCATCAATAGTTTGGCAAGAGAGAATGCTATTTATTAAATACTTTTTTTTACAATCCTTAAAGTGTTATTCGCACACTTAGGAAATTGAAAAAGACATATTTAGAAAACGTATAAAAATTTGAACGCAGCGGGATTTAAACTCGCGCCACTTGAAAACCGTTCAAGCGCTCTGACCGCTAAGCCATGCGTTCTACGTCCAGCTACGTCGAAATTCTTATACGCTTATGGCTACTTATATTTGTTGTTAGCATCTCTGTAGAGAGATTTTTACAAATTTCTGCTACCCAAGATTATTTTACGAACAATCGTTTGGCAAGAGAGAATGCTATTTATTAAATATTTTTAACAAACTGCGTTCAAAGTTTTATACGTTTTGTGATTAATACTTAAAAATGTTAAAAAAGGTTATAAAAAAGTTGTTTTTCAGCTTAACTTCACATCATCCCGCATAGTAGGCTTGCGTATTAAGTGGCGGGACTTAACGCCGTTCGCTTAACGCTTTCTTTTGTTACCAGAGATAATCTATACAAATAAATTTAATTGAAATGTTTTAGTAAATGCAATACACAATTTTTATTAGTCTGTCTGTTAGTTCCGGCTAATTTCTAGAACAGCTAGATCGATTTTGACGGGACTTTCACTGGCAGTAGACTTGGGTTTTAAGTAGCTTAGGCTATATTTATTTTAGAATTCCACACGGTTTTTAATATAATTGTAAATTTAAATCTTTTATAACCCTACCTTAGGTACTTTCAATTTAATAGACAAGCAGATTCTCTCGTGGCTCATGTCCTTGTTGATAGCGACGCCGTTACAGTCTCGTATTTGGTCTCCCACTTTCAAGCGACCGTCTTTAGCGATGGCGCCGTTTTTGTAAACCTCCAGTATCACAGCCGCTGGACCCTAGGAAAATAAAAGAAACAATTTTTAAAGTGTTATTCACACACTTAGGAAATTGAAAAAACTGTTTTGGAAATAATATAAAAGTTTGAAGGCAACGGGATTGGAACCCGCGCCCCGGCTTAGCGGTCAACATGGACAGTTTCCAAGAGGCGAAGACGAGGTTTTGTTTGAGCAAACCAATGTTGTCAATTATCTCGATAACTACTGGTCCGATCATATTATATATCTTTTAAACATACTCACATTAATCAAAGTGTCGCTGCCACCGAGCAACGATATGCCGAGAACTTCGTTGTTGGTAGCTATTTCTATGACAGTATCTTGGTTTGTCTTGATGGGCGCAGTTGCGGGGTCTGCGGGGGGTTCCGCTGAAATATATATATATATCTTTTATATTGTAAATACAACTATTTTACAATTTACAATATTTATTGTACTCTCTGACATCTCACACTCGCGTTGCCTTAGCCTTAGCACTTTGACGTACTGACGTGTATGTCAAACTCATAGAAGTGTGTTACATTTATTACGTATTATTTCAAAAAAACTAGCACTCATCACTTCGCTATATGAAATATAACTATATCAAATTTCATAATACTCCTTTTGCGTAATTTTCGTAAAATGCTTTCCGTATATATAGATTAAAGTAAGGCCATCATGAAATGTCGAAAACTGCTCGACAAAGACGAAGCTACTAGCATGATATTTATCAGTGAGGTAGTTTATAGCTTATGGACACCCGTTAAGATGTGATTTTGCGACAGGGCCGGATTAAGGAAGTCTAAGGAACCTCACAACTTGGCTAGTTATGTATATTGAAAACTAGTTAGGTAAATTGAAGTTACTTACGCTTAGGTGCAGGCTTAGGCGTAGTGGGTCTAGACGGATCTGTTTTGTTTCCTGTAAAATAATGTATGCAACTTATTACTATGCAAAATTTGTTACCAGATGGGAAGTAATAAGACAATTGTTTCAATGTTTTCTAATTAACGATAAAGTATCTTTTATATATTTATACTTTTAGTTGTTTAAAATAATATCTATCATAGTTAGTTTATATGGTAAATTAAGAACAAATTTTAATACTGTTTCGCGACTGTACTCTTGATTTTACGCCCACAATCAGCCATATTTCATTTAAATATTCTACCTATATATTTTTTTATACTAGCAAAATATAAAATGATACCTGAAGCTCCTGAAGCCGACTCATCGTTCTTATCAGGATCTTTCATGTTAGGACTACATACAGTAAGTACGACGACGCCTTCAGTTTGTTTCAATTTTGCTGCAGCCTGAAAACCGGATATTGTACTTTTCGCGTGCATTTTTGAAAACTCGAACAATTAGCGACAGTTATTATCGTAATTTATCTAAACTTTAAAATATTTTTGTATTATATAAAGTATAACTTACGGCGTCATAACTGCAACTAAGCAAGGAGTCTTTATTCACCGCCAAGATCATGTCTCCTATGTTTAAACCAGCCTGAAATACAAATAATTAAAATATATTAGTCTTTAATAACCTCAGTTTAGAAAATTTTTCAATAAGTTAATTTCTTAGTAAGATTATTTAGGTACCAGAGCGAAGAAATTAAAATACTTTGAATATAATCATTCCTCGAGTGGGAATCGAAGTCACAAACAATTACGTTTACAGTCAAACGTTACTGTCACTGCGCCACAATGACCTTAATATAATACTAGCATAGCTTACTTAATAATATTGATTATTACCTAACCTCTAGAAAACCTTGTATGCAGTCGATTACTCATAGAGGCTGATTATTATATATTTTGTTAACATTTTTTAAAGTGTTATTCCCACACTAAGGAAATTGAGGTTTTCAAGAGGCGCGGGTTCAAATCCCGCTGCGTTCAAATTTTTATACGTTTTCTAAATAGGCTGATTATTGTTTTTTTATTTGTTTTATATATACATTAATATTTTAAAAGATAAATTTAGTATTTTAATCCAAATATCGTATATGTTTATATAAAATAAAAATTTAAATGTAGGCAAAACGATACTAGCACAGCGTCGATAGTTGTTCAGACCAGCACCTAATAAAAATATTTGGGCAATTACCTTTTTATTCACACTTGTGTGCAAAATATGTATCATTACTAATTGCAAAAAAAATTATGAATACAAGTATCGTCATCGAGCTTTTGTTGTTTTAAACAAACTATTGGTAGAGAGAGCCTAGTGCCAATATACTCCGTTAACCGTTTTTCGTCTCAGTTACATATACATGGCGTGTTAAATGGCGGAAATCAACGGGACGCTTTATGTTATTCAAAAAGTAAATGAAAATAATTCAAACTAACCATGAAAAAAAGACATATTTAGAAAACGTATAAAAATTTGAACGCAGCGGGATTTGAACTCGCGCCACTTAAAAACCGTTCAAGAGGTTTTCAAGAGGCGCGGGTTCCAATCCCGCTGCGTTCAAATTTTTATACGTTTTCTAAATATGTCTTTTTCAATTTCACTAGTGTGCGAATAACACTTTAAAAAATGTTTAAAAATATTAAACTAACCATTCTTCTGTATGGGAATAGAACCAACAAGCATAGTGTGCGTAGTAGTCAGACTAAGGTATGATGGTCTCAATAACAAAATCCAATCTAATAGAGGGATACTTCTATTGCAATGATAAATAGTTCAAAGTTCAAATAAAGGAAATTAGCTTTTGAACAATTTTCACCTGTTCCGCAGCGCTGCCTTCTTGAAGGTCCGACACGAAGATACCCCGACCAGCCTCTGTATGTCGCCCTTCTATAATCATTATGCCTAAACCTGACGGACCCTGGAATGAAAAGAATATTATATAATATACCTATAATATTATATAATATACCTATAATATTATATAATATACCTATAATATTATATAATATACCTATAATATTATATAATAGTATATTAAATATATATGAAATGGTTGTATTTATAATACCTATACATGGATCAGAATGAAAGTTTGGATTTGAACCCACACCCATCGTATAGCCACGTAATGAAATTATTTATTAATACTTTCTTCATTTACACACATCGCTGTTTTAACACGGCAGGCAAATAGAACCTCGCATTTAATCACATTTTGTCATATACCAAACCGAGGAAACAAAAATAGTTTGTATATAAATATTAAAACGTTCGGGATCGAACCCATGACCGCCATGTGTATAGACTGATACTTAATAACTGAGTCATGATGGTGTGATGATATAAAGATAAGGCTTCGGTTGTACACGTTTTAGTGAAAATATTCGGATGAGTTTACATTTTCATAGTAAAAGTTTACGAGAAAAGAAAAACACAAAGGTAATTTCTGTATAACAATGGTTTAGAAATATATAAAAAAAAAAACATTGTTACAAAATCATCTAGTCGTTGCCAAGGCAACGCGTATATTACAGTCAACCAGACTACGAGTATAATATTAGTATGTCGGTTCGTAGTGTTGAAGTGTAAAGTGATATTGGATCCCTAATTGGCACTTACCCCGAGTACAAAAACTCTATAGAGGTCGGTTCCATGTCTTCATTGTGTCTATATTTTCGATTTAGACTTGAATTATTATAATTTTTGTATACAGCTTCACGCTTTTTCCCGCATAGCTTGGTAGTCAGAGAGATCCTAGTGTCAAGACACTACGTTCTCCACTTTCTGCCCGAACTCGAGACATTTAATGTCGAATGGCGGAACTCAACCAGAGCGAAGAAATTAAAATTTTTTGAAAACATTTCCCGAATAGGAATTGAACCCATAACCAAATACAGTCAGACGCTGTCCCACTGCGCCACACAGACTTGAATTATTATTTTGTTATAATTATTATACAAGTTTGAAATTATACTCGAGATAACGTTTTCCTTGACACTTCAAACATAATCTAAGCTAAAAGTGTATTTAAATTGTATTATTTTGGGACACTAAATAACGTTTTAACAGGGTTTTAATCTTCAAGCATATATATATATATATAGAGTAATGCAGTGAAAATGTAGTGACAGATCACTCCGTTAAAAGTTTATACACTCAACCACACTAAACAAGAAATGAATTAAACATATCTATGATTAATATAAATATTATCCAAGTGAGCTTTCAACTCACGACCTTTCTCTGTATTGATACACTAACTGCTCCACTTTGGTGTATTTTCAAAATATATTTGGAAACGTTTTCCAACTTGGGTTTCGAATCTTGGACTATTAGCGTAACCCTTTATAAATATATATATAAATATATATATATATATAAATATATATATATATATATATTATAGGCATACCTTTTTGACAGTAATATCTCGTACACCTTTGTAGCCAGCGAAGCGGTCGTCCGCCTGAAAATAATACGGAAATCATTTAAAAAAAAACTCAGCTTTTTTTTACACCTGTTCCTGCTTAGTGACACACTCATAGAGAACCTATTGTTAATACACTCCGTTTGACACCTTTGACGCGAATTGAGGGCCTTGCATGAGTGGCGTAACTCAACGCCGCGCTTACTTTTACCAAAGAACCCGCAACCCTAGCGCTACGGTCAAACGCTTTGTCACTTCGCCACGATGGTCCAATTTTAATTAGGTCCAAAGTAGCAACGGCGGTAAATATAGAAGGTTACTCATTAACTAATATTAACTGATCTGCGAATTTTGATGGCGGAAAGTGTAATCCTAAATATATATTAAAGTATGTCAAAGTGACGAGCATTCTATTAATTGAAGTAAACTTTATATGTTTTTCTTTTTATTTTTTTAAATATTGAGAAGTTAACCAGAAAGCTAGTATTATTTCATTTCAGAGAGAACCTAGTGTCAAGATACTCCATTCTCTATTTCCATTCGAAAATCGAGACATTGTTCGTTGAGAGAAATGAAAATATTGTTAATATAATCATTCCCCCGAGTAGGAAACGAACTAACAACCAATCACGTTTACAGTTACACGCTGTCCTATTGCTTGATGATGGCTTCTAAAACTTGACTAGTAAATAATATAATACTAAATTTCATTTAAATCCGTTCATGAGTTCCAGAGAGTAAGGTGATCAAACAGACAAACAAAACGCTTAGAAATATTTATAAGGAGGCAATAGAGTAAAAAATTATTGGATATTATTATAAGTGCTTTCGAATCGACATTTAACATAAAAATGTCAGTATTGTCAGTCCTGCCGGAAGCTGCTACCGGTGAGAAGCTAAATTCAAATACAATTTCACAATAAGTTCAAAAATAGTGTTCATAGTTAATTCTTTATCTAATATGTATATATTTATATATTTTTTTCTCTTAAAAAGATATCAATGATAACAGGGCAGAGATAAATGGTCTCTCGTGACATTAAAGACTAAGCGAAAAAACGATTAATGGTAGTCGAAATGTTTGTTTTAACTTTAATAAGAGATGATTTATGTATTTCTTTCATTTTATTTTCAAGCCATTACGTGCTGGACCTAGGATTTTAACGCCGCGCTTTATCTAACAAGGAACAATGTATATTAAAGACGAATTCGAATCTGTATCCATAGACTTACGATAAGATACATTTTAACTGAGCCATTAAGAGTGTGAATTGTAATCAATTAAAACTATACTAAAATTATATTTTACATGTACCCAAGGCTGGTTATTATACAATTTGGTAGAAATGCGCATATTTCAAAGTCAACTTATTTCACTTGAATAAACGTTAAATTATTTACTATACACATATGCAAAGAAAGATGTAGTATATATATATATATATATGTTTATCCATACTAATATTATAAATGCGAAACTCATCACGGCCAAACCGATTTTGATAAAATGGGGTCTAGGAATGAACTAGCTACTTTTTTCTCCCATTTATTTGCTTGTTTTAAAAAAGGCCGCTGAAAATACGAAACAGCTTATAGTTCACGCGGGAGAAGCCACGAGCGGGTCGCTAGTATATAATAAGAAGGGTAAAATAAAAACGATCTGGAAAGTGAAAACTTAATTGCTCGTAAATATTTTTCTTTGTATAAATGTATTATAATACTAGTAGTCACCCACAACTTCGTTTGTATAATTCCTCGTTTGTGTGTGTTTTTTGCCCATTTTAGCCGTAGTAGAAATTTCGGGAAATTCCCTCTTAGTGCTCCCCTACACTGCCCCAGGAATCTACATACAAAATTTCAGCTTTCTACATTCAATAAATTCGGCTGTGCGTTATCTATCTATCAGTCAATCAGTATCCTTTTATATATATATATATATATATATATATATATATATATATATATATATAAAACAAAGTTATTGTTTTCACAAAATTAACTAATAGAAACAAACTACACAACGTGTTCAACGTTTGCTCAGATGCAAAAATAAAGGGGCACGTGTATAGAACTATCGTTGATATTCCATATATATATATATATTAAATATTTTAACAAGTGTTTTTGAAACAATAAGTATTGAATTTGAATAAAGCTCAACTTTTTTATTTTTAGACACATTACAGACACTCGTGTTGGGCCTCAAATTAAGCAGTCTCGATTGTGGCCAGACTCTCAATACATATTCATACACATAATATAACTTACCAATTGTAGTGATACAGTATCTGAAACTATAGTTAATATTAATTTGAAATTTGGCATGTAGGTGTGCCTTCAATTGTAGAAGAAAGAGCATTACGAATAAGTGGAATAAGGAAAATGAGATTTCACCGAGAACTTTTAAATTCACACATAAACAGGTGTCTGGATAAGATTAGTACCTACAACAATTGTTTAAATCAACGTTTACGACCACTGAACAGACAAACAAAACATTTGATAGTATACATTACTTTGGTGAAGGACAAGTATATAAATATACAGGTTTTATTTCGAAGACAGAAGCTATATATTATGTTTAATTTTAATAGTAATTTACTTTAAGTTTTAATTAAGTTTATTTTAATTCTCATTATTGTTTTTTACATATATGTTATTTATGTAAGCAATGTAATATATACAATGCAATTTTTTTATGTAACTTTATTACACCAAAAAAAGAGATTACCTGTGGTGATAAGACTGCCTTTACACCAAAATTCTACTCTCTTTATTGTGCTTATTGTTTGAAAAAAGTGTAGTTGGGGCAATAAAGTATTAAAATGATATAATAAAGAAATAAATATAAATATATGTATTATTGTTTCCTTTCCTTTATATTTTCCGCCCATTTACCCACTTGTTGGGTAACCAAAAACCAGGTGGAAATTTAAGAAAGCTAAGATTCATCACTAGATTTTCTAAGGCAAAAAATATTTTGAAACATCACGTGAATTATACTTCACATATAAAAAATATTTTAAATTCAAAAAGAAAGAATATTCATTCATGCATGGGCACCTGTCCTTGCATGAAATTCAAATTAACATTTTATGCATATTTGTCCGACAAATATTCCTGGAGCATAATAAGTGATACTAATTACTACGGTTTTCGTAGGTAGTTTTAATTTCATAGATAATTAAGACAACTTTGCATTTTGGCTAGTAAGTCTTCTTATATTATATTTAATAGAAGCCACGGTGGCGCAATGGGACTGACTGAGCGTCTGAATATCGTGATGGGTTCTATTTCCACTCGGAGGAATGATTGTATTTAAAAATATTTTCATTCTCCGCTCTGATACTTAAAGCGAAGCGTTGAGTTCCGCCACTTAACACACAATGGGTCTAATTCAGGAGGTATGTATAGAACGCAGTGTCTTGTCACTAGGTTCTCTCTGACCATTAAAAAAATTACCCAGCTAGAAATCGAACCCACTACCATATCGAATCCTTGCAATATTATTAGTACCTCCATTGATTGTGCCGTTGGAGCCATTACCGATAATAGTTTAATTATATCAAAAGGCAGAAAGCATTTACTTAAGTGGTGCACCCACGTTTGTGTAAATATCACGAGCCATGTGTGTGAAATTGTTATATAGGTATCTGTAAAATAGAATATATTTCTGTAGAATAGTATATATATATAGTTTTGTTTATTCTACTCGGTTGAAATATATAAATTATATGTTAAAATAAACAAAAACCTTTTTTCTGGCACGAATTTCTTGGCGGCAATCGTGACGCAGTGTGACAGTATAGTCAATGCGATTGTTGGTCGTGGACTCGATTATTTTCACTCGCAACACCTTAAATTCTGGCGGGATGTGGAGAACGGAGTGACTTTACACTTTTTTTATATGTAGGAAAATTGCGTTAAACTAAATTTTTAATAAACATTTTTCACAATATTGTATCATTTCATTCAGACTCTCTGAATAACAATTTGTAGAGCCTCCTTATATCGTCAAGTTTTTGAAGTACAATTCAAAGTGTCACAACCAAGTACAGTTACCTAGTTTTTCATTTCTATGATTTTTTTATTTCTATGATTTAACATAATTAAGGAACTCCGAATAGTCGATATTACAACGGCCGTAATGAAAAGTGCAGATGCCACTTCTATAGTACCCATCTAAAATCTAAGCTAATTCGTATTTTTATTTACACCGTCCATATTATACGTGTATTAGCGTAAGTTATCACCCAACCAGTAGCAGAGGTCGAATCTCCGAGAAACCGGTATACGATAATTTTAACACTAATTGAAGAGAAATATGTATGTACTTTAAACTTCAAACATTAGTATGCGTCATTCAATGTAATACACATAATATCCAAGTTGTTTATTTTATATTGAAGTATACACAAAAGTTTAAAAATTTGAAAAACCAAGCTTGTTTCTTTATTTAGTCTATCTGGTAATATAATCATCAGGTTAATGCTATGAAAATACAAAATTGTCATCGAATCCGGACGCGTGGGAAATTTTTCTTTCCTTTCAATCATTAGAGACATTACGTTGCAAGTGGCAGAACTCAACGCCGCGCTTCGTCTTGTCCAGAGAAGCATCAGAGCGGAGAAATGAAATGAAAATAATTTAAACTGAAAAGAAATTAACATAACTTCTTCGGGTGGGAATCGAACCCACAGCTAACCGCGTTTGTCGAGACGCTATAAAAACACAATAACGGCAATGCAAAAAACGCGCCACTAGTTTTGTGTGATAACAAAGCGCAGATTAGATTTGCATAATACCTAACAGAACTAGGTCTTGATTGAGTCAAAATTTGAAACATATTTATAATTTTAAAAAAAGTGTGGAACGGAGTGTTGTGAATTGGTTCTTCTTTTTATGCGGGTAATCGCATAAGCGTAGCGGTGTAATGCCAAACGTGTTGCTAAGGTAACGAGTATTTTACGCGTCAATTAATAATATTGCATATAGAGTTCTATCACTCTATATATAAAAAATAATATTAGGGGGATTTATCTATGTAATAGAACCCAAAACAATGATTTTTAATTTTATTTTATGTTTGTCTGTTTGTTTCTGCACGCTAATTTTAGAAACGGCTTAATGCTATTAAATGCTAATATTTATTTAATTTAGTGTTTATTTAATTTCAATCGGTTCACAAATAACAAAGTTACAACCATTTAAATTGTAAATTTCAGTATAGTTAAAGATTTAAGTGAGAACGCAGCCGGGCGAAAAAACGAAGCAGCTTAGTCATGTAGTTAAAGCAGGCGAAGCAGCGAGCGGGTTGCGTGTTTTAAATAATTTTTATTAACTCGCTTTGATTCCGTTAGTCAACACTCAATATTAGTATCAAATTCAGGTGGAAAGTGAAGAACAAAGTGTGTACACTATGTTTTTTCAGCCTATGTATTTTTTCTCAGAATTTTTATTATAAATATACGTATATAAATATTTATTCATTTATCTATTACCCTAAACTAAGTAATCCATTCTACTCTCGAACAAAACTAAGAAGCAACTTCTCTTTTACTTGACGAAAGTGGACTTAATGATAAAAACTTTTGTCACTTACGTATGTTCAGTGTATAGCACTTTTAAGAGGGTTTTTATAATAAATTCTTATTATATATATAAGGTCCACTTAAGGTATAAAAATTTACTTCATTTTATTAATAGAGTACAAAATAAATATATTTATTTTTTAATACAAAGTATAATTACATGTCTTTATAATTTTTCGTCTAAGAAAGTTGTATTGGTATTTAAATTTTAATCAATAGGCAAAAAGCCAAAGTAAGTCACCTTAAGCTTAATATAAATTCGTGTCTATACGTGGTTATGGTAAAACATTTTCAGAAAACGTTATTTATAATAAGACCTTTAATTTTCGTTAAGTGTTAAAAATAAACGTAGAATATTATCCATTGAAGTAATATTTATTTCCAAAAACCAGTAAAGAAAAGTCTTAATGAAAAAGTGATCACAGACGTCCAAATCCTTTGAGAAATACAAAATTAAGCACTTAAGTCTCCATGGAAAATTTAAAAGTAACTGTATAATGGAATGACATACAACAGACACATTTTTTAATATACATAATAATAGCAAACAAACCCATAACAAGAGTTTAACAGTGTATCTCTAACCACAAGACTTATAGGTACATAAAATAATAATAATTAACATCAATTGTTGTTAAGAAATAATATTAAAAATGCAATACATATTTAATTCTCACCTTCTTCTTTTTGAATGACAAAGTCCGCCTCCATATTGTTCTAAGGAAAGCAGTAGGCTTGTAGTAATCATCCGGCCTGCGTCTGCGCACTTCGGTCATCACAGTCATTGCTGTATCATGTTTTGATTGCACTTTTATATCACAAACACATTTTTTGTCTGGTGCACTTTTTAGTTTTTTTTTTTACATTAATTTCATAATTTTGTTTTAAGTCAAATTGGCATATCTAAAGTTATAATCGATAAGTGATTTTAGCTAGGTAAACTAAGACGTTAGAATTCTATTTCGAATAAATAATTTTATTTTTCATTTTGCCGCTAAATTAGCAAATACACCTATACTATAGTAGAAATATTGTCTGTACAGTCGTTATTATACATTAAGTATATTTCAGAATAAATAGCTTACATTAGATGAGGGTTAGTAGAATATGAAATAAGGATTTTTTTTATATCTGTCTGTTTGTCGTTTTATTTATTTGTACACACTAATCTCTGGAACTGATGTCCATTAGTTCGAATTCAACTTTTTTATTATATAATTATTACAACTATATAAAAATGTCATATGAATGTAAAGTGGAAAAAATAAAATTAATAACATTGAAATCTGAAAGCCATCTCGTATAGTTTTAATTTAAGTCTACTCAAGAATTTTGAAATTGAAAAAAAAGCACATCAAGCTACAAGTCACGATTTACTTTAGTTTCTGCTTTAACCGGTATGCGTAAGAAATTTATTATTATTATCTATCTAAAATACAGTAAAAAAGTTCTGCATTAGTACATTGAATATGTTTACGTAAAAATAATTTAGGGGGAGGTAAAAACAGAAATACACTACAAATCTATGATTTTTTAATTTTTTTCTATATGTCTGTCTGTTTGTACGCGCACATATTCAGTTTCAGTGCCAACATGTAGTAATCCATACTAATGGTATAAAAACCGAAAGTAAATCTGTCTGTCTCTCTGTGACGTCATCACGGCCGAACCGATTGTGATAAAATTTTATATAGAGATACGCGAGGGTCTAGGCACACACGAAAACAGCTATAGTTCGCGCGGACGGCGCTGCGAGCAGGTCGCTACTGTAATAAAACAGTAAAAACGGAATGCTTGTACGCGTACATCTTTGTAACTACTGGCCGTAATTGAATGAAATCTTTTTATTGTATTGCTATTAAACTTAGGCAGGACTTAGGCTATTATAATTTATATTAAAGATTAATATATAATTCATATTGATGGTATAAGAAAATTACGCCTTAGCAAAAGTGGTCCAGTGTGATGGGCATTTTGGTGGAAAGGGTCTTAGGTCCACGCAAACGAAGCTGCTGGCAGCTACTAGTATTTAAATATTAATACTGTCTGGACATAAAAAACTATGTTAGTAATTATAAAGTTTTTGATATTTTACATGACACGTAAAAACAATAGTTTTATACAAATTTGCGGTACAAACTGACTGTTAACTTATTTTTTGCGGTTATTGTAGAAGTATAATATTTATATTTGTTACCACAGACTACTTAAAATGATCATATTTTTAATATTTTCATTGATCTATTCTGCAAAACAAAGCGCGGCGAAAAAATGCAAAAGTCCGCCACTTAACATACAATGCCTGAAAATGGGGCGCAAAGCTGTGACAATAAAAATATATATTTTTTTAGAAAACGTATAAAAACTTGAACGCAGCGGGGACTCGAACCTGCGCCTCTTGGAAACCGTCCAAGCACTCCGACCACTAAGCCTTGCGTTCTATATCTAGCTGCGTCGAAATTCTTATTACAACTTATCTTTTTCTATCACTCTTCGTGACAATAGGTTCTCTCTGGCTACCAAATGTGTATCTGAGTCTATTTGTTACTACAGGCTTCATACAGTGTTAAAAAACCCGTGTCCAGAATACCTATTATTCCTTATCACACGCCATAAATTAGTTAAAAATAGTTTCATTTAACACGTTATCTATAAGCAAATATTGCTTTTACATTACGTATATTATCGAGTTAAAAGCTATTTACCTGAAAGGCTCTAAGCCACCACGTTGCTAGTAAAATAATGACTAGTAAATGCAAATTTGAACATTTTGTAGGAAAAATATATTAAAAGCAGTTTCATCAATTTTCCCGCTTAGCAGAGAATGAGAGAGAAACATTTGGTTCTCCGCTTTCCACCTGAATTCAGTATGTGCGTGTAATTGCGTGGAGATTGGTGGAACTCAATGCAGCGCTTTGTCTTGTACCAGAACGAAAAAATGAGAATAACTTAAGGCGCTTATTATAATATATTTTTTCTCCGAGTGGGGATCGAACCCACAACCAATAGCGCTTTCAGTCATATAAAAAATAATAAAAAATCTTTAGTGAAACTTGAGAAAATAACACAAAATACAGTTCTATAATAACTACTCTAGTTTAAAACTGTGTTGTAGTCATTAACGCCTTTGATGTCCCACTGCGCCTTTGATGGCCTCAAAAAGAAATACTGTATTTTATTCATATATCTATGTTTTTAATTGCATATATATATATATATATATATATATATATATATATATATATATATATATATATATATATATATATTTAAACGACTAAAACAACTAAACATATTAGACTATTATGGTCCTATGGTAATAAAAAATAGGTTAAAAAAGAAACAAAAAAAAAACGATAGTTTCTTTCCTCATCCTGATCGTTTCATCATCATCAATCAAGTTTAAGCTATGAATCGTATTGTCATTGAATCCGGACACGTGTCCCAATTTGTATGTTAAAAATATAAAAAAACGTGTACATATTTATCATGTGGTAGCGTCGGCACAAGTATACTTATTGTTATATTTGAGTACTCTAACTGACCGAAGATAAAAGATTGTTTGCTCGACTCGAGTTTCATAGAGTGGTTGTATGTGATCTTTATATACATACATACATACATAAATACATACATATATACTTAGTCTGTCCATAAATACTGTTATAATTGAAAAATAAACAAAATATTACTTTCGAATTTGGAATTGGTCCTTTTTATATCATTGTTTATTGTGTTTTCTTATTGTTAAATAGTTTGTGATATTAAAATCGAGTGGGGTGATAAAGGGAACCGAAACGCTGTGGTTGCATTACATGAAGTAGGTATGGTGCCAAATACAAGTTTTAAAATCCTCCATACGCTTGGTATTAGTCAGGCGTTTGTGTATCGGGCTATTGATAAATACAATGAAACCTCGTCTATTTGTGACAGAAAAAGAGTCTACGTAGTGGTCGTACGAAAAACGGGATCAAAGCAGAAAGGAAAAGAATTCGAAGAAATCCTGTCCAAAAGCAAAAGATTTTATCTCGGGCGATGCAGATAACATCTAGAGCGTACGCAGAAAGACGACTCAGAACTTGCAGCTTATAAGGTTATTTTTTAACTGCTAATTAAAAAAATAATAGGTTGGTCAAATCAAAGCAACTACTTAAAAAGTACGCAAAGGAGGAGGGCACAGAGAAAATGTGCACAATATTTTAACAAACAAAATGACCGTATTTACGCTGAAAGCTCTAAAGAAGCTTTTAATTAGACAACGGAGTATAAAGTGGGCATTATCCGACTTCAGTTATGGTTTGGGGTGTTAGCTATGAAGGAGTGACTGAGACCAAACTTTTGTGAAAAAGGTATCAAAACATCGGCACTAGTGTTGCAATAAACCATGTTGCTATTGATAACTGGCCTTAACGTTTTAAGGACTGTATTGCAGCCAATGGAGACATTTTCTAATAAATTTTATACATTTTTAATGTTTTTTATATTAATGTTTTAAAGTAACACTCTGTAATAAAAGTAATGTTTTTCTTTGTAACAATATTTATACTTAGCATATATAGATATATATTCTTGTTGATATAGTGACTAGCTGCTAATTTAATAAACCTACTTGGTAGGTAACCAAGGGGGTTTATTAAATTGTATGTGGAAAATTAAGAATGAAAGCATATTTAAGTTAATTTCAGTGATTTGCTAGTTTTTGACTCTATTTTTTTTTGTATATTTTTTAAGTATTATTCGATGTAAAACACATGGTAGTGTGTGTAATATGTAATTTTTTTAATGTGTTTCTAATGGATTTTTATAATGAAACAATACGACTCTGTGTGCATCTTGTCCATATAATAGTTACTAATGCTAATGCTATCAATTTTCTAAAAAAGGGAAAAAAACATTTTTTTTTCGAAAATCTAACTTGATAACTGAGAAGTGTGTTAAAATGCCACTAATTTTTATGGTTTATTTTATTAAAAAAGGATTATCAATAATTCTTATTTCATAAATCCATGATAAGACCATATGTTAAAATATATGTATCTAAAATCACGACATCATGTAGCAGTGGGGAAGCGTCTGGCTGTACGGGATTGGTCGCGGGTTCCACCACTTGGAGGAATGATTATACCTAAACTAGTTTCACTCCGGTGTCTATGACAAAGCGCGGCGTTGAGTTTAACCGCTCAACATGTCATGTCTCTATTTCGGGTGGCAAATGGAGAACGGAGTCTTTGGACACTAGGCGTTCTTTGACTACCATGCTATGCGGGAAAGGCGTGAAGCTGAAAACTAATGTATATAAAAATAAACGAAATTGCATTTATGCCTACATACTGTTCCACCAGATCTGAACCAAATATTACGTGTCATTTCGAGAACAAACATGGAGACCTTCCTGAACTAATTTATTTAATAATAAATCCTTGTAGCGTCTAATATTTAAAAAAATATATTGGATTTTATCGATATAAAATTCTTTTGCTCCTAACTTTATGTCGATACATAAAGTAAAAGAGCAAAAGAACTGAAGGTGGAGCTCAGTGGTGTGAAATTGGAAAGGCCTATGTAGAAGCAGATGAAGACGAGCTGATGATCAATTTTATGACAAAAGTCATCTTCTAACAAAGTAAAGAGAATCTGATTCTAACGAAATACTGGACTGTGGCATGTAAATGAAAGTCATTAGAAGTGTGTTATATAAGCATATGATAATTACATATAATTATATATGATAATATATCAAATATCAATGCACCCAAAGTGTAAATTATAATAAAAAACTATTTTTGAAAAATGAGTTAAAGCGTGTGATTGTAACCATAATGGTTGGGGGTTCTATTCCCACTCGGAGGAATGATATTCTATTTTCTAAATTCTCAGCTCTGGTGACTAGACAAAGCGTGACATGGATATCCGCCATTTAACACGCATGTCTCGGATGTCTCGAGAATCGAATGTCTCGGATTGCGGCGGAAAATGGAGAACGGAGTGTCTTGACCACTACGCGGGAAAAACCGTGAAATTATCAAATACTTATAGGTATCTGCCAAAACGAAGCAAATAAGAAAAGGATAGAACCTACTTGCTACTACCTACTAGTACATACTCTAATCTTCGTCTATTCAAACACTTTGCTTATATGTCATTATAAAAATTAAGACAGTTCTATGCATAAATAAAAATTTAAATTCCATATGCTGGAATGTTTTTCCAGAGAAAACCTAATGTCAAGATACTCCATTCTACACTTTCAGCCCGAATTCCAGACATTGCGTGTTAAGTTGCGGACCTCAATACCGTGATTATTCTTGTTCACCAGACTGAACTGAAGAACTGGAGAACTGAAGTTCCACTGTAAATGAGAATAATTAAATTTTGATAACACCACTGAGTGGGAATCGTACCTTCAATTCACCACAATTACAGTGCCACAATGGCCTTAATGGCTATTGTGTAACTTGAATTTTTATTGCTGATAAATATATAGGTACTTTTTATTGGAATAAAATCCAAAAGTTACATAATTGCTTGCATCTATCATATAACTCGCTAATTAACATTAGCAAGTATCAAGAAACTCCGTTCTCCACCTTGAGCCCGAAATCGAGACATTGTGTGTTGAGTGGCGGAACTCAACGCAGCACTTTGTCTTAGCAACCAGAGTGGAGAAATGAAAATATTTTAAATAAAACCATTACGAGTGGGAATCGAACCTAAACCAATCGTGATTAGACGAACAGACGCTGTCCCCCTGCACCACGATTGTATCAAACTAGTATTAGAAATAAAAAGAACGGCGAAATATATTCTTTTGTTATCCCGGTTCTTCTGGCACAAAAACACCAGGTTCTTTTTTTTACTAATTCAGTAAAAAATGCTATGAGAATAATTAAATGTCTTTCGTTCCGGACACGTGTACAAATTTTTACTAATTCAATAACAAATCGGTCAAGATACAGTAGCAAGCGAGTTTTTTTGTCAAAAACACAGTTTAATTAATGAAAGTCTTTTTCAAAGGTTTTTTAAATATCAGAAATGTGTACAGGCAACGACATATTGCATTTAAGAAGATTCAGCCTTTCGAAACAAACACAAAACACTGGTATTAGAAGAGTACAATGATTCTTACGTACAATAAAATAATTAATAACTTGTAAAGTTTTTACAAGTTTGAAATAACTAACAGACACTTCACTCCGCTTTTCTAAAGAAAGTCTAAGTGTAGTGTCAAAACACAACGCCGCATAAAACAAAGTAAATATAATATAGTATTAAGAAAATATATTAAACCCGATTCTATAATTAACCTGCAAATAAACTTTATATTAAAATCACTAATTCGGACAACTCTTAAATTTTACACTATCAGCTAAATGAGACGTAAATTTAACAGAATTATATATTATAAAAAAAAAAAACACTTGTAAACACACACTTTTCCTTAAACACTTGTTTCTTAATTTAAAATACTGTTAATAATTTAAAAAAGGAATTATAAGCGTGCTCGTGCGCTGCGTCCACGCTACTACTTTACCACTTATATGTGTGACATCGCTAAAATGATAACAGGCGAGATTTATTCAAAAAATAATATCGTATGTCTGCTGAAAAAATTATATAGAAAATCAACTTTAACACAAGAAAATAAGCTACAGTATCGCGTTACTATTAAGTACACTTTAAGCCTTTTGACAGTGAGCGTTTAAGATAAACACTGAAAAAATATAATGTGCTCAATTTCATGCCTTATGATTTTTAAGTAAAGTTGAGATTCATTTGCAGATTTAAGTTTAGGAAAATCGTACGGAAACCAAGAGCGTGAAGTGTGAAAGAGATAGCCGCAAGGTCAGTGTTAAGCGAATAAACAATAATAAATTATATTTAAACAATATAATATACTTATATATGGCATCGTGGCGCAGTTGTGAGGCGCGACTACACATGATTGTCGTGGGTTCGATTCTATACGACGTGAAATATTTAAATTTTTGGTAAACTAAGCTTGACGTTGAGTAACGTAAGATCGCAAGTAATCGCACTAAACTAACTCGGATATTTTAGATACTAAATAATGCTTTATATTTCCTTCAAATTTTCATCATTATTATCTAATATATGTTAGGTACAGGAATATTAAAAATGTAGAAGTTTCTAAGTAATTTTCATACTTTACCTGTTAACTTATTGGCTATTAATAACCATGGCACAGGAAAATAACTTAACCTTAGTTAGTTCAAAAATATGGTAGCCGGTCTAAAATATGAGATACCAAGAGTACCAAGAGTACCAAGAGTACCAAGAGTCCTTTGGAGATGGAACTCTTATGAACAAGATCATATATAGTAAACTTTGCCTGAGGACATACGCCGTGAACCTGTTTTCAGAATATTTAAAATAAAAGTATCTATCGAAAATTTGCTATCGACTGTTTAAATTAAGTTAATATTTGCAATTATTAAATAAATAAATAAATATGTATAATATATATATAGCTATCTTCGGATATGTGGAAGCCCCAAGGCGTAGTGAATTTAGGGGCCACGTGGCCCCTAAATTAATGAATACAAAGTTCTAACTAATTGTTGACAAGCAATTTGGGGCCCCTCGAGTTCGGGGGCCCAGAGGCCCTGTGTGTTCTTAACAAATGTTCAACTGTTGTATTAACAATTTTAAAAGTTAATTTATTGCTGGATTGACAATTTATAATAATAATAATATACAATAAGTTAATTTTGTTCTTAGAAATATAAGAAGGATATTAATTATATTTTATAAAGCAAAAACTAAATATATTTAAAATATAATTATAAAATTTTCCTTTTTTGTAGGCAGTTATTTTTTTATTGCTACCAAATTAATTTGTTTAATGTTTTTTTTACCAAAGTAATAAGATGGGTCAATAGTGCCTATTATTTAGCTTAAAAATATTGACTTTGAAACAGAATTACACTTATATTTATTGTATGTAAATTCGCAGATCTTCATAAATTTATAATATAATTCAAATATCCATGAAAATATACAAATCAAAAAATTATATGAAATAAATAAAAAAAATTACAATACAATTACCCTTCGTCATGCGCCACTGAAATTAATGTTGGTGTTAGATGGCTTAACTGCGACATTTTCTAATGCTGCTTTTCGCCTAAAATAAAATAAATAAATATATATTAAGTTTTAACTCCAAATTTCTAAAGGCCATCGTGGCTGACTTTAATCGCGATTGGTTGTGGGTTCGATCAAAATTTTATTCTTTTCATATCTACACTCTAGTGAACAAATGGAAAGTGACAATTTCTTCTAGCTAGGCCAAATAGAATTACGAACAAAAAGTCCAAAAAAGTTATAAAATACGCTTTAAAACTATCTCCCTCGATACCCTAGTCGTCTATTTGGGTACACCCAGGTCGTTACTGAGTAGTCAAATCAAGAACTGGATGAAAATATTGTTGCACAGACAAGATTGCAAGTGATGGTAATAACCTCCTGTTAACGAAATAATATATTTTTTAATAAATCTTCATACGAGCTATACAAATAACAAAACTTATTAACTTTACTTAGAGAAATCTCATTTCTTGCATGTCGAAATAAGTGATACGTATAAAGTCCACATCGCTTGATACAATATTAAACGAAGATATGTGCTTCTTTATACAAAATTATAGTAATGGCGGATTGAATATGTACTGTCCAGAACCGAATTATGGTTATTTCCTTAAGGTGAGTTGAGTCAAATTTTACAAATAAAAATATAATTTATCAGTTTAATGGTAAAAGTCCGAACTATTTCTCACCTAGTCAGTATATAAAGCCGTATAGTTTCAAAGTTACACTTTGAAATAAATAATGATCAAATAAAAACACATTATTTTAACCTATAAAGTTGGCAAATCTTAATATTTCCCATAAACCTTAAGTGGTCAAAGTCCAAACTACCAATGTAGGTGGTAAAAATCTAAATGGTAAAGTGCTTCTAACCTAACCATAACTAACCAACATTTACTGTTGTATCTCAGAAGTATTTACTGTGTCACTTGGAAATAAAAATAAAGTGTTACCAATAATGATCAAAGAACAGTACTTACGAAGTTTTACCATTAAAGTTGATAAATCTGACTATTTACTGGCAAATCTCAGAATTTACTGTATACCCTTAATAATAAGGTATTTTGGAAAAAGTAATTGTTGAAAACAATACTATAAGATATTAAATGTTAACAAATAGTAATATCTGAGCAACGAATTTCAACGGTGAAATGTAAAACTCACCTTTTCTCGATCCGTAGGAATTTGTCGAAAATCTCTCTCAGCATTGCCCTAGCCTTCATAATGTACCTTACCTAATTTAACTTAAGGATTTTTGTTTAATATGGTCAGTAAGAGGTTGCATTACCCAACATCTGAGGTCAGTGTGTGGGTGAAAGCGGAGAACAAAAATATACAGTAAAGTTTAATTTTACCTTTTAAGTTAATGAAGAGAAAGTGTGTAAGAAATAAATATGCGATAGCTAATTATGTATATACTCGTATATATATATGTATACCGTATTTAACTATAATAACAACTATACGCTTTAAAATATATATATTTTACTTTTTGCTATTATAAGCTGGTATAAAAATAAGGTTTTTATTATTTCCTTCTAGATCCCATATCAAACGCATATAGAGTTTAAAATAGATATCATGTTGATATATAGATAAGTTCTCTCTATTAAGCAAGATATATATATATATATATATATATTGTGAACTCCAAATTTAGTCTTTCAGGCATCAAATTCAGATTTCTAAACTTCTATTACATTGAAAATAGAATGTCTTGGCATTTAGTTCTCTCTGACTGTCATACGGGAAAACGCATGAAGTTGGAAACAAAGATTTTGTGCGCACACGCATACTTATATCGTTTTTTATTTGAAAATTAGCAATTTTTTGTTTTGTAAACAAAACCGACGGACGGGCGGAAAAAGACGGGCGGGGGGACCTCCTGACTATATAACTAGTAAATTACTAGGCGGATCGATTTATTTCTTTAAATCTCAAGCATTATTCTTTTGGCCTTAAAATTCATATAGAATGGCAATATTCATTATGGTTTTCCGTAGACACAGAATTTTTAATATCAAAACCTACACGTACAAACTGCCTTTCGACTGACATACTGACTGGCTACAAATCCTTCATTCGCTTACCTGCGTGCGATTCTCTGCACGAACAGTAGTCGGTTCGATTTCTGAATGAATCTAATAACACTAGCCATTATTTATATATTTTGTTTGTGTACAAACGGTTAAAAGGCACAGCATTCATTCACTGTCAAAAGAAAATTAATTCGCCTACACGGGTTTTGTATAACGGGCGCCCGACAAAGATATCTGTGTTCGATAAGATATAAAGTATTTAGGTAAAAATAGTTATCACTCATTTACAGACTCTTACAAATATTAAAGTTTCATTTTCATAGAAGGCGATATCAATGAATGATGAACTTGAAATTCCTATATACTATTACAATCAGATCAGAAGTATAAATCTCTATGTAAAACTGAATTTGATTCGAACGAATTTGGAGTTGACAAAATAAATTCAAGGAGAAAACATTTTTAAAAAATATTACGTGTAAACGTAAAAATTGAACGTAGCGGGACTCGAAGCCGCGCCTCTTGTAAACCGCCATCCGTTTGTTTGACGCATGGCTTAATTAAAAGGTTTTTCATATCCTGAGTATGATTAACACTTTAAAAAATTTTGAAACTATATACAAGTAGTTTGACACTTTTCTCTGATGTGGTATTTGAGTAGAACATTGAAAATTAAGAGTTTAGCTAGATATTATATTAAGATGTACGTCTTCATATAAATTATAGCGCAATTGAAAATTTAAGTTAAGCACTTACACACACACCCACGCTCACAATATAAAATTGGAGCAAATAGTTTCTATAATGATAGTTACCTTAATAATATAATTTTGAAGACCGGCCCAACAAGACCCTTTATGATGGCTGACGCGTTGAGATGACATCTCCCATGTAACACAACTCCGTTTACCTAAAAAAAAAAAATATTATATAATTATATATGAAGTGAAATCATCTTTACTTTTTACGTGGACAAAAATCATTGAACTCGCCTCGTCGTCCCCGAACGTCTAATGTCGAATATATTTTTATGTCAGAAGTCGTCAATATATACACACATTAAATTTCAAATTTTAATACTAGTTATAAGTTTTAGACATAGGGATTGTCGACAGATGTCAAAACTTATAAGCTTAGAGTGTTTTGTACAAATTTCTGGTTTTCAAGCGGCGCGGGTACGAATCGCGCTGCGTTCAAATTTCTATGCCTATTCTTATATAGTCCTAAGTGTAATAATACTTGAAAATAATAAATATTTTATTTCATAACTAAAAAGTTATTGATTTGACTGCTATATTAATAGTATATTATAGTAATATTATGAATTGGTGTAAAATGGGAGCCAAGGAGTAAAGTTGTCAGAGAATTGAGAATTTGAAGACCGCGTAAGTTGTGGTCTAGTTATCACAATAAAAGACAATTATTGGATTTATTTGATATATTTTTCATTTGACATTAAGTCTATACTAATAAATAAAATTTGAGTGGCTGTTTGTAATATTAAAATAACCGCTTCTTATTCAATGTATGTAATAACATTTAACTGTTTATTGCGGCTAATCTCTAGAGTGGCTGGATTGATTTAGACGAGAAGGGATAGCATAACTAGTTTACTATAAACCTACTTTTATTTCTTTTATCCATATTAATTTACAGTATTAAATGTATAATTCTAGATTAATAAAAAAAACTAATATATTATATATAACAATAAACTTCTTATGTGACTCAAGTACTGAATAAACTTAGCCAGGTTGTATTAGAGGCCATCGTGGTGCAGTGGTACAGCATCTGACTGCAAACACGATTGGTTGTGGGTTCGATCCCCACTCAGGCATGATTATATTTAAAATATTTTCATTTCTCGGCACTGGTACCTAAGACTACTTTTACTACTCAACATGGAATTTCTCGATTTCTGGCGGAAGTGGAGAATGGATTGTCTTGATATTAGGTTGTCTCTGAATACTTGGATAGCAGATCCAGGACAAAAGGTGAAGCTATCAAAAAACACCTACAAATCATATATACTCGTACATATATGTACACACGTTATTGTATGACTAATACAATAACGATAGCGAGAACATACCGCGAGTAATGTTTCAATCACGCATGTTAAACGTTAAACGAGAATAGTTTGTCTGGATTAGTTTCCGAGCCAATTTCCAGCAGTCGATTGTTTAAGTGATAACTGATAAGCGATAATGTCAGTATACATTTTTTGTAAGTTAAGTAAGTTATGTCAGTTAGATGGCGAAGTTACGGCCCTTATGGTATCACTGAATGTGTGACAGAAAGGGCACAGCCAAAATTGCTGGACGAAAAAAAATATATTTGCTTTATGATTTCCTTGGGAAGTGATGAAATTGAACTATATAGAGCGCGGTATTGAGTTCCGCCACTCAACATGGAATGTTATTTTTATTTTATTTATTTCCATAGGCTACGTTAAATACTACGAATGCATTTTTGTAGACAACATTTACACATTCATTGTTGCATAGTGTATCTCAATTACAGGCTAATTTTACATGTAAATAAAAGCAAAGCTCAGATCTTGGTTCTAACCAAAAAAAAAAATTCCTTTCTTTTCTATTTTGAATCTTACATGTTTCCAAAATAAAAACAATAAAATAAAACTGGTTCTTACAAAATGTTAATATCTCGAATTCTGGCGGAAAGTGAAGGAACGGCGTGTTTTAGGTTCCCCCTGAAAACCCACCATTACAATACAATTTGTAAGTCAACTAAGAAGTACTTTAAAGTACAGCTTTTTACTATGTGCTAGAATTTATACTAAAAAATTGTTGTATATAGACAAATATTTAACCCATCCATCACATATGCAATGCTTAGACCACCGCCTAGCTGCGTCTTGGCCGGTCGCCAGACCGCAGCCGAGATGCGCGATAATGTATGTAAATGCACATAATTGTTTGATTGTGCGCTTGACTTTTTGCAATAAACATTGGTATTGCAATACGAATATATTAAGCTTTTTAGTATGACTATATATATTTTTCATTTTTAGTTTAAATATTTATTATACATATATTAATATATCTTATAGATGAGACGGGCTATTAGAGTTTTACATTTGGTCATTAGATTTTAACAATATATAATAGCCTATACGTTGCTAAGGACTAATAGCCATGTAATGAAACAAGTTTCATGAAAAAATTCATCTATTAGTTTTTGGGTAAAAGGTTAACAATAAACAAACAGACAACAATTGCAAAAACTATATTTTTTCTTATTTTACTCATATGAATAAACATAGAAATATTTTTTTTATATTAATATATCTATTATATGTTAATCTTTTCTAACACTCACTGTGAGATTGACAGACAAAGTACAGCTGTATCGACTGGACGTAGAAACCAAATACTTCGCATATTCTTAATGATTATAGAATAGTATAAACAGGGTTTTTCTCGAAATTCCTACAGGAACGGCAAATTATAGGATTTAACGTTTTACAAAAATTGCGAAATATAATAATAGAAATATAAGTTTAAAGTCCACGCAAACAAAGTTACGTGCGACGACTAGTGTACCTACATGCCTATATAAAATGTACTGGTCCATAATGCTGATAAGTATTGCTTTAGTATTTATTTTTAAATTACATCGTATCTGGAAATGTTTAAAAATACAATTTATAAAAATATCTTATACTCGTATATTGAATTTGAACAAATTAAATATAATTGTTATTGTTTTGCAGCATCACACCTTTTCCCGCATATTAGAGAACCTAGTGTCATAACTCTCCGTTCTATACTTTCCGGCCAAAATCGAGACATTGCGTGATAAGAGGCGGAACTGAACGTTGCGCTATGTCTTGTTCACCAGAGCGGAGAAATGAAAATACGTAAATTACAATCATTCCTCCGAGTGGGAATTGAACCCTCAACCATTCCCGATTACAGTCAGATGCTGTACCTCTGCGCCACGGTAGCCTCAATTCAGCTTATTATTGTAAAGAACTTATTTCGAAACCATTTATTACAAACATCGCGTCCAATGTCGAATTTGGACTTATTGCTTATACTTTCAAAAATTTCGACGACAACCAAAAGGCGCGGGCAAAAGTGAAATGTTTTAAAACTTAATGAAGCAATATTAAAATCAACTTCATAGCTAAATTTATTGAAAACATAAACATTATGAAATTAGCACAGTAGCTGTGGCACAGTAGGGAGGCAGTTTAACTCTACACACGGTAGTTTTGAGTTCGATTTCCATTCAATTTATATTGCTGTCATTCCTTTCAGGTAAGTCAACCTTTTCACCGTTAGGTTGCGCAAAACGAGATATTTCTAAATTGGGCGGAAAGCGGAGAACGGAGTGTCTCAACGCTCGCTTTTCTCTAATTACTCCACTATATACAGGCGAAAATAAATATTTACAGTTCCTGACTGGTTTACAAAAGTATCGGGAAACTAAAGTACTTTAATCACTATAGACGTATTACGACTAACTTCTTGAAATTCAAGACACTTTTACTAGTTGAGATGAATTAAAAGAGTCAGACAAAGGAAACTTAACTGGACTATTCGTTTTTCTATGCCAAAAGTTTTACAATTAATATTAAATATTTTATAAAACATATTAAAAGTAAAAAAAAAAAAAAAAAACAACGCAGTTGAATTCGAACCAGCATCTCTTGAAAACCGTCGAAGAATAAGTAATAACACATTTTATTTCATAATATTTAGAATATATTCCAATCAGAAAAATCACATGAGTTGTTGCAGGGTACTACTAACAATTGATTGAGGGACTGTCCTCTTGGGCAGGTTACAAGATAACCTCACCGAGTTTAGTTCAAAGAAGTGTTCCTTTATTGTATATATATATATATATATAGTCAAAGAGAACCTAGTGTACCTCTCCGTTCTTCACTAATAGATATGCATGTCGAATTTTTTGTTTTCAATAAATTTCAAGTATAATGTAATGTAATAAAGGAACACTTCTTTGAACTAAACTCGGTGAGGTTATCTTGTAACCTGCCCAAGAGGACAGTCCCTCAATCAATATATATATATATGGTGGTATATATATAGCAGGGCGCTATGCTTTAAAAGACATGAAGCTGATATCTTATTTGAAATCCTTAAGAGTAAAAAGTTAAAGTTAAGTGTAATATGCGTTCAATACTTAGTTTCAAAGTTATAACAGTTCTCTAAAGATTTCATTTTATACCACCAGTATGCCGCAGTGGGTAGGTAAATGGCTGTATACGCGATAGTTTGGAGTTCCATTCCCAGTAAGCGGACACATTTAAGCGATATATCAATTAGTTAGGGAAAAGTTGTTGTAAAAAGAATTTACAAAAATTAAGCGTAGGAGTATGAAATAATTAAAAAGAAAATTGCAGAAAGAAAATATTTTTACATTATATAAATATGTCATTAAAGGCCATCGTGGCGCATTGGGACAGCGTTTGACTGTAAAGGCGATTGGATGTGGGTTCGATTCTCATTCGTAGGAATGATTATATTTAATTTTATTTCATTTTTCTGCCCTGCCAAAGACGGGGCGTTGATTTTTGCCATTAAATTAATATGGCTCGATTTCGGATCTCCGCCGCCCATAAGCCCATGTAACACCAGAAGAGCTACAGGGATGTTGCCAGCCTTTAAGGTGGAAATACACGTGCATTTTGAAGGTATCAATGTCGTATCAACCTAGAAACACTAGCGCTGGTAGGCCATTCCACAGTTGTGTGACACGTGATAGGAACTTCCTACAAAACCGCACAGTAGTAGAGTTCCACGTATCCAGATGGTGTGAATGGTTTTTCAGTCTGTAACGTACTGTGTAGTTTTGAAATTCAGCAGCAGGAAACAGGACAAACAGTTTCCCAGAACTCTCCCCATGATAGGGTACGCTAAGCGAGGAAAAGAAACGCAAGGCCAATGTGACAAGCCTTTCACAGATTATAGGGTCCTTAAGGATTCAAATGGCTCTAAGTTGTACGCGATAAAATTGACTAAGCTGATACTGCACCAGCCCAGAGTAAGATTCCGATCGATTTCCAGTTCTCCATGTGATTCCGATGCTGGGCCTGTACAGGGTGAATCGGTATTTGGGCGTAAAGTACTGTCTTGCTCTGACAATGACACCCAGCCTCTTCGAGACCAAGTTGGCTTTGCTTTTCAGATGATGGCGATACTGGACTTTTTGCTATGTAACTGGTAACTCGCAATGTTAAGGCTCAATATACTGATACGGAGCGCGGCTCAAAAGAGGTTTTCTTAGTGGTTAACGCGCAAACTTGTGTCTTCTGGGGGTTGAATCAAACCAGGTTCCTTTCACCCCATAAGGAGACATTCCCGAGGGATGCCTTCAGAAGAGACAATAATTTCCTGGCCCTTTCCCTTGCTTTAGGTAGCAGCTCCCATGCTTTCGATAGCAGCTCCTTTACTTTTGGGTAAGGTAAGCTACAAGATTACCGGTTGCGCGACCATGGCGGAAACCATATTGGAGGTCGTTGATCCACTGGTGATCAAACAGGTAAACCAGGAGCTAGCAGCTTATTATGCCCTTCATTGGAGACCAGGGAGGTGATCGGAGCACTCTTCCACGAATCAGGGACAACGCTGACTGAGTGGTCAAATAATAGCGTTAGCACCGGTGTCAACTTAGGAGCACAGGTTCGGATCACTAAGGGAGAGTTGACATCCAGCTCACTCAACTTGTAAATGTCCAAAGAAAATAGAGCTCGCCGAACAGCTTTTTGGCTAACCTTAATGTCAGGCATTGAGCTCTGGCACAGCGGAATGGTCGGTGGAGTGGTTCCTTGGTCATCCAAAGTGGATTTCGAGGCGAAGATAGCGTCCAAGAGATCTTTCTCTTTCGCTGTGTAGACCAGAAGGACATTTTCTATGCGTAACAGCGGAACCGAAGGCTTGCTGAAATTCCAAGTGCTGTCTTGGAGAACGCCCAGAATTGACGGATTCCGGACAGGCATCTCTCAAGCTACCCTACCTACAAGCCTACAAAATAATATCGATGTTATGCCATTCATTATTCTTTAAATTCTTTCTTTCTCTGGGATGGTACATAATTTATTTACTATATGATATGTGAAAGGAAATAGTTAGCTAGTATAAAAAAACTATAATTCCAAATTTAAGATATTACGATTATAGTGTTGAGTGGCTCAACTCAACTCAACTCAACGTCACCTTCAACCAGAGCAGCGGAACAATTTGAATATAATCATTTGTCTGGAGCTAATAGAATTCACGCCCAAAACGCACACACTCTGACACCAGTGGTACAACCATTATATATTTAGGGTCTTAAAAAAAAACTTTTTGTACCAAATAATTGCGACCTCCCTATACAAGGTTTTCACCATATTGTTCCACCGCACGCGTAAAAATATACACTTTGTAACATAAAGTAATTGCTTTAACATCCTGTCTTTAACATGTACTTGGTGTAAAAAGAAATTAATTTTTTAAGCTATGTTTTTATAACATGGCCTTATACGTTGAAAATAATTAAGAAACATATAAATAAGCGTATTGTAACTGTTCAAAATTCAACGAATTCCTTTTTTGTTACACATAACCATATAGAGAGTAGGGTTCCGCTGTTAATATATAAAATTTTAATAACGTATTTAATTATTTATTAAAAATATATTAGCAGTTGGACGGCGTTGTAATGTTTTGGGACTGTCGTGGGTTCGATTCTCATTCGAAGGAATTATCATATTTAAATTATTTCCTTTTATATTCTCCGGTTAATTAAGTGGAGAAGGGAGTGTCATGACACTATGTATTCTATTACTACTAGGTATTCTCAAATTTAGATTATGACCAACATTTTTAGAAAATGAATAAAAATTTAAGCTCTTGTTTGCTGTCCAAGCGCTGTAACCGCGAAGCCAAATATACTTTTATTGTCTTTTACTCTAAAAAAACTATTAAAAGAAAAATGCACTCTGTATCTATTTTCAGGGGCGTGTTGTGTCCAAGGGGCCAAATGTAAAGCAATGTTTTGTCTAATCTTATAAGAAACCATCGCTTTGATTCATTTCAAACAGTTATATTTAAATACATCCAAACTATATATAAAATAAAAAAAAAATATATCGCTACGTAGTTCCTCTTTTTCAGAGAAAATTTCAATTTTATTTATACATAGAGGCCATCGTGGCGCAGCTGCGTGACAGCTCTAACTAGAATCGAAATTGGTTGCGGGTTCGATTCCCATTCGGTGGAACGATAATGATTTAATTATGTTCATTATGTCTATTAAAAATATTAAAAGAAGAAATATTTATTATACATATAAATTTTATAAACAGAGTGACTTATAAGGTAGAGACTACAGTAACTAGTAGAGACGACGATGCTGTAACGGGATATTAGATGTAGGCCTTAGAATTATAAAAAATACTACCCACCACGAAGTCAAAGTTTGCATATTTCATTTAAAACATTTTGATACTATTAAACGTACAAATTACACATTACACTATTATCAATATAGTTTAAATATTGGAGCGTAGCTTGTTTGAACTAGCGTTTCCAAAATACCGGGACTGTCGTGGCGAACGGAGGTGTATGAAATTTGGCACAGTTATACTTTGTATAGAGAAAAATATATATAGAAAAGTGCACAAATGCATACAAATACATTAAATTAAATTGATAAAATAAATATATATGTGTATATGGAACACACATTAGAAAATGTTAAAAAAATATAAAGTGAATTCAAAATTCTAAAATGTGAATTTCATGTAGAAGACCGAATTTGATGTTCAATTTCATATTACATCTTTCTATTATAGTATTTTATATTATTGTATCGTATATGTATGTATATTGTAATATTTTTATATATATATGCTATGTTTTGTATCTGATTGTTTATGTATATAGGTTTAACAGTATTTATTTTGTTTTTTTTTTTGCTGCTAGCGCTGTATTATGCCTGCGTTTTTCGGTTGATTCTTACATTTAGGTTACCTGGAAGAGGTCACTCGCACTTTTTACATTCTTTAGCAGCTGCACGTTTTGAGTGACTTAATGCAACACTGCGCTTTGTCTTACGTACCAGAGCGGAGAAATGAAAATGTTTTTTTTTTATATAATCATTTCGCCGAGTGGAAATCAAACCCACAACCGTTTACAGTCAGACGCGGTCCCTCAAATTACATACATTACATTATTTAAAAAATGGTTTATTGTATATTCCTAGAGTATGTAATAACGAAGTTTATCCTATATTATAGTTTACACTGCATATATAGCTAGAGTGAGGACCAAGAGAAGAGCTATCGAAGGGACCAGATTCTTCTATATTAATATTTTTATACGGAATCCAGTACGTTTACAGCCACCAGCCTTGCCAACATATGTTATTTAATGACTACATACATTTAATGTAGCGATTTTCGGTACTTCAAAAATAAAAAAGGTGACTGATGTTGGGTATTTTTTAATACAGGCATCTTAATAAGTGTAATGGGATACGCACATTTTTTTAAAAAAACAATCCAATAATAATACTTCAATTTCGGAATATCGTTTTAAAAAGTAAAAAATTTAACAAAACTGTAAGAGACCTAAATTTATTATTACTAAAACAGTTATTACATATAACTGATTTTAAAATATACAGATATACTGTAGAGTACGCATAGCAGGGTAGTCAGAGAGAACCTAGTGTCAAGACACTCCGTTTTCTGCTTTCGTTCCGTATTCGAAAGATCGGTTATTTTAATGGCGAAACTCAAACCCGTGATTTGTCCTGTCGCCGGAGAGGAGAAATAATAATAATTAAATCATGACTATTATACCGAGAGGGAATCGAACCCACGACCATTGCATATCATCGTCGGGTCGTCGCCTCATCTGTAAAAGCCCTTAATATTTTAGAACGTACGTACTGCGTACGTGCCACAGGGCTTGTAATTTAATGATTTACATTTTTCTTCCCTTTTGATGATAACAAAGCGCGGCATTGGGCTGCACCACTCAACACGCTATGTCTATTTTTAAGGCAGAAAGTGGAGAATAGAGTGTTTTGACACTAGGTCCTCTCTATGTGAGGAAAAGCGTGAAGCTGTTTTTACATTTTTTTTCTTACTTAGTACCGGTTTTTAACTTACACTAGATTTAAATATCTGTTCTGTGTTTAAATGTCAAAGTGTTATTTATTTAAGAGGTTGAGATGTGTTAGTTTCTAGAACAGGATCTGTTTAGTAATAGTTCAATTTCCCCTGATTCAGGGAAATCGAACAATAAACTAATTTATCTTAAGCCATTATTTGTTATTTGGTTGTCGTGTACGGATAGGGGCCATCGTGGCGCAGTGGGACAGTGGGACAGTGGGACAGTGTCTGCCTATAAAAAAGATTGGTTCTTCTTATTCGACAGGTAGACTCATGTCTACCTGTGACCACGGACTACTGTAAAGTGTTCGAAACGTCGGGTTCTAAATTGTATTTTCGAATATCAAAATTACGAGTATACGCGATTAATCCGGTTAAAATAGTTTCATTTCAAAATGTGTAATAATCGTGTAAATCAAAGAACTTATTATAAGATTAGTTGTTGTTGATCAAAATTAAATTATTTTAATTTCTCCTGCACTGGTAATACAGAGTGCGGCGTTGAGTTCCGTCACACAACACACAATGTCCCGAAATTGGGCGAAAAGTCGAGAACTGATACTCTTGACACTAGTTTGTCTCCGTCTAGTGCGAAGGTGAGCAAAAAAACATCAAAATAATCGATTGAATCATTATCTATCAACTAAGAGTCTCCTCCGTCATATTTTCACGACTATTTCACTACTACACTGGCCGAGAGCCAAATGTCAGGAGTAAAGCACTATGCTAAATGGTTGAATTTATTTACGTTTCAGCTAATTATGGCAGCTGGAGACGAAATTGTTTGTATTTCTATCGGGTATTCTACTCATGTGTATAAGGAATATTGACTAGATTTTCAAATTTGATATGAAAATATTATTTATTGTAATAATATCCATTATCTAGGCTTTATATAAAATTTTTTTTTAGCTGCTGGCATCGTATCTGAACTCATCAAAGTGTAACAGAGGCACTAATGTTACAACACTCCGTCTTTCTTTAGCTAATTACTAGAATTATATATACTAACGACCCGCCCGCAGCTTCGCCTGTAACGTTCATATTTTTGGCGGCCTTTTACTATAACAATAAAACTCCTGGAATAACTAAAAAATATGGAGAAAAGTAGCTTATGTTCATCCCAAGACCCTCAATTATCTCTATAGAAAAGTTCACCTCGATTGGTTAAAATAAACAAAATACGATTATAACTATTACATTTAAAGAACTGCAGCGCGGCGTTAATGTCCAATTAATACACGTTGTTGCTCCAAATCTACCAATTTTTTAATTATATTGACTTAATTTAATTTCACTTAAATTAAGGTAATTACTAAAAAAGAAGACAAGAAAATTATAAACTGCATAACAAATAAAAAAACTGGCAATATATAAAGCGGCGTTGAGTTCCGATTTAACACGCAATGTCGAGTGTCTTGACAGTAAGTTTTCTCTGCATACCCTGCTATACGTGAATCTGATTAATAAGAAATAAACTAGAACATATAAAAAGTTGTAATAATTCAAAGACTAATGTAATGAAAATTCAATTCTTCTACCAAGTATTATATAAAAAGACGGCCATTATGTCAAAACCCTTACACATGACTTAACAAAAACTTTCAATGTTGCGGAGATCGTTTATAATTTTTTCTCGATGCTCCTAGAGAGAAATGTGGCCTCGACGCCCTTTTGTTTATAAGTTGTTTTGTTCTTTTTTACTTATTTTAGGCATTTTGTACTTATTATGTTAGTCAGTCAGTACTTAGTGCCAAGACACTCCGTTTTCCACTTGGCGCCCGACATAGGGTGTGTTGTGTGGTGGCACTCAAGGCCGCATCTTGTCTTGTTCACCAGAGAGGAGAAATGAAAATTATTAAATGATTATCTTTCCACCCAGTGGGGATCGAACCTATAGCCAATCGCGATAACAGCCAAACGGTATCCTTTGCGCTACGATGGCTTCAATTAACTAAAATATATTAACACTAACGACCCGCTCGTGGCTTCGCCCGCGTGAACTATATAGCTTTCGTATTTTCCGAGGCCTTTTTGGTAAAATAATGAAATTCCTAGAAAAACTAAAGATATTACTCTTACTTAAGTATCTCTGCGTAAAGTTTCATCACAATCGGTTTAGCTGTTTGGCTTGCTGACGTCACACACAGGCAGTTACTTTCGCATTTGTAGTATTAGTATGGACATTTATATGAGAAATAGATTTGAACGTAGATGTGTAAACATACACTTTCACCAACAATGTAGCGCTCGAATTCAGCGCAAGAATACAAATGGCATCTTGCTACGAGAAAAATCTTTTGTCACGCGATGCTTTTTAAGTACACTTAGAAGGTTGCAATAACTGAACGAGCTCAAATGCTGTTAGATCTAAAACGTAGGTACGACTAGTAAAATATGTTTCATTAAATTTGAGGTTTAATTTATAACGCATACTTAACGATACATATTTTAAGATATACGTTTGATTTAAATCCTTCGCGAAGTTAAACCTACACGCTTTTCCCGCATTGCATGCAAACAGAACCTGGTGTCAAAACACCCCGTTCTCTGATTGAATTCGCTTCCTTTATGAGGTTTTTAGGTCCTTTATGGTTTTAGTCTCATTTAAGATAAATAAATTCTTTGAATAATATATTTTCTTTAGCTAAAGCCTACATGCGATGTATTGAGACAAGGAGCCAAGACCCCAAGTTCGGGATCCGGGAGTTCTTTTATCACAGAAAATAACTATGGCAATTGATTCAGTATAATATACTCTGGTAACCTGTCTATAATCCTGTAACCAATCCTAATATTACGGAAGTAGAATATTTTTTACGGAGGAGGATCGATTTAATTGAGACCTAGTATGCACTAGTACGGTACACGTTATAGAAGTTGATACTATAATAATCTCACCTCTAAAATCTCGTCTCCAACTTTTATAGGCGGTGAGGACTTAGCAGCTGATCCAGCTGGGTTCATGCCGCATATGAATACAGCCATTTTACTCCTATCTCTGTGTCCGGCGAGACTGAGGCCAAGACCTGCCTTCGGCGATCTCTCCAATTTGACCACAACCACGCTATCGCCGAGGGAAGCATATTTCTTCTTGATTTTGTCTGTGAATTAAATAATAACTTGAGTTTGTTATGTTGATTCCTTATTTTAAATGTAATTTTCTGTAAGAAAATGGTAATTTTTTAGTTTCTTTTTGATGTTGATTTTGTGTGTTTATTTATTGTAAAAAAAAATCTAATTCCCATATATTACAATTGTTAATTTTATATCATATAGTATTCGAGGAAACGACTGTTTTTAGTAGTATTTATGTCCCCGCTTAAGCAAGACAAAACGCGGCGTAGAGTTCCGCTATTAATCACGCAATGTCTTAAAATAAGGGCAAAAACTGGACATCGAAGTCTGCTGGTACTATACTAGTGCACTCTTGTTTCTCCCTGCCCAATCTGGTATGCGGGAAAATTATCAAGGTTTCCAAGAAGCGTACGTTCGTAACGTTTTTAAGTATTTATAAGTTTTCTAAATATGTTTATTAAACGTGAAGCTTATTTTTAATATCTTTTTTAAATATATTTAAGAATTATAAATATATTTACATAATCCAAATATAAATTACAGGAATCGAATTTACAACTATCCAGTATTTAGTAATATTCATAACTGAGCTACCAGACCAAAAAAAGAATTTAAATTATATAGCCACATACAATGATAGACTAGTTGGCACCGGAACGCAATAAAACATCAAAAAGTAGTACTAATTGAATAAAGCCATACACGGTACATTTTGACGGGACTTTCACTGGCAACTAGCTGATGTAATAAGGAGTAATTAAGGCTACTTTTATTTTAGAATTCCACGCGGACGAAGTCACGGGCACTGCTAGTTCGGTTAATAAAATTTAATTTCATGGTCTTTTTTCTTTATTTACATGTTGTGAGGCGGAATTAAACGCAGCAAATCATCTCAAAAGATTGAAGAAAACCTATATCATTACAAATATATATTTCCTGTGCCCCACGTCATTTGGCAGGATATGTCATTTCCGTTCCCCACTTTACGCTCATTTAGACATACAGTGTTGTTAATGACGAAATGAATAGTGTGATTTATCTAGCTAGACTATTTATACTATAAAGTTTGTTTTTAGGCAAAAAGTACCTACAATCAACACTCCGTTCTCCACCGTCCACCTAAATCCGTGACATTGTGTATTTGGCGGTTCTTAGCGCCGCGCTTTATCTTATCAGAGCGAGTAAATGAAAAACGTCCCTCGAGTGTCTATGAACCCACAACCAATCACGTTTACATTCAGACCTGTTTGACTGCGCTACAATGGCCTGTAAGATATACCTATATTTATCTTAATGATAGATACAGATTTCATTTTGAATAATTTTTGAACCAGCAACCATTATTAAATAGTTTAAGCAACTTCGACTGCGCCATGATGGCGTCAGTGACGACGAACGACGATCTATATTCTTTTATGGTACTTTTGATTGTTCCAACCCAAAAACGTGACCTTGTTTTAGTAATAAAGTAATATTTTACTATCATATTAATATATTGCTTGCATAAACGTAAATCAGGGGCCGTCGTGGTGCAGTGGGCTTCACTGTAAACGCGACTGGTTGTGGGTTTGATTTCCATTCGGGGTAATAAATGTATTTAAAATATTTTCATTTGTTCGCTCTGGTACCTAAGCTCTTATCCTCATACGGTGGCGTTGAGTTCCGCCACTCACAATGCAATGTCTTAAATTAGGGCGGAAAGTGGAGAACAAAGTGTCTTGACTCTCGATTCTCTTTGCCTACACTGCTATCCGAAAAAAAAATTGTATAAATGTTAAAAATAACAGTTTAATTCGAATTTATTCCCACTTCGTCTCGAAGTAGAGTAAATAATTGCAAATAACTGTGGTATATTTAAAATAGAGCTATCGACTAGCTGATGATAGGGCGATCAATAACTAGCGAGTGTTATTAGATATTTCTGATAAGTTACAAGACAAGGCAAACCGAGATGACTCCTAGTGTTCAAGTGCCTATAGTAACCTTACAATAACCATTCGCGCTTACAACCAGACTACCCCGCTACGCCACGAATGGCCTAACAATATCTATGAATAGTTTTTTAAATAAACACATATACGAGCATTGGAACTGACAACTATCGAGTGGAGACAAAAATGTCGGAACTGAGCTACGACTGTCAGGAATGCCATTATCACGCTATATAACGAAAAAGTATTATTCAAATCCATTTAATAGTTCAAGAGATTGATGATCCATACAAAAAAATGCGAAAGAAAGTCATCACGGCCAAACCACTGAACCGATTGTGATGTAGTTTTATATAGAGATATAAAATTTCTATCCTATCAATATTTCTAGTTATTTTCTACAAACTTTTTAGTTTTTCCAGGAATATGAAAAATTGTTTTACGAAAAGGTCACCGAAAATACGAAACAGTTACGAATACGCGGGCAAAGCCGCGAGCGGGTCGCTAGTATTTTTATATTGATAAAGGAACATGTGAAATTTTCGTCGAATAGTTGAGGATATGCATTATCTCTCAATCGATTAGTGAGAAACGGATTTTTTAAATATATATGTGCATAATTTTGATGATTGCCATCTCTGAGTAAACCAATATAATTGAATAAATTTATTACAAAGGAACGAAATACGTGAGAATATAATATAATTTATATTATCATTATTATAATTAAACCGTAGGCCATCATAGCGCAATGGGGGCAGCGTCTGACTGTGGGTTCAATTCTCCACTATAGTAGCATGAAGCGCGGAGTTCAGTCACTCACTCGAGGAACTCCTCGTAATGTCTAGATTTAGAGCGCAAAGTGGCGAACGGAATTTTTTAATTATCATTATAACAGCTTGTTTCTTTATCGTGATTAAATATATGAAATCACCACTTAGCCTGCCTTTTACTTCAAGCGGGATAGCAGAATAGACCATTACCTACACTTTTATACGTAACTCGATTTTCCAAGATAGTCCCTTTAGATGAGTTTATTATATATAAAATAGTTTCGTCCCGACGATTTCTTCTCAACGATGCAATTTGAAATCATATTGGCAAGTAATATAATAAATATTTTTATAAAAGAATAGAAGAATAGAAGTTAAGAAATACATATTGCAATATATATTTAAAATTGCTTTGAGAGCGGAGTGTCTTGACACTCATCCTATCTTGGCATACGGGAAACAGAAATAAACGCTGTACAGTAAAGCCACAAAGATAAACAATTAAAGTTTTAATAAGAATTACCATCACAGGTTTCTGTGTACAGGTGTTAAATTTGAAATCAAATTCAATTTTTTCAAAGCTTTTTCAATTTTTTAACTGTGTGAACAAAACTACAAATTTTAAAAATATTTAATAAATAGCATTTTCTCTTGCAAAACGATTATTCGTAGAATAATCTTTGGGTCAGAAATCGTTAATCAATCAGAAAGTCAATCAGAAATTGTTAAAAATCTCTCTACAGAGATGCTAACAACAAAAATAAGTTGTAATAAGCTTATAAGAATTTCGACGCAGCCGAATATAAAATGCATGGCTGCGGTCAGAGTGCTTGGACGGTTTCCAAGAAGCGCGGGTTCGAATTCCGCTGCATTCAGATTTTTATACGTTTTCTAAAAATATTTTTCAGATAAAAGATATTTTTTCAAGTCTTTTAAGATCTGTTTAGAGCTGGTCCTCTGTTTCTTTTTCATATTCTATATAACTTTCAGATGAGCTGTCATTCATGTATTTGAATTTAGCTTGTATTAAAAAGAAACTTCTTGTAACTATATGTGAAGTGGAAGTTATTTGCCAAAAAACTATATATTATAAAATCGTATACTATACGGGAAGCAGTAATAGATTCATAAACGTTGCCAATAACTTTACCTAATATCAAGTCAAGTACGTCCAGATCACGCGGTATAGATGTGAAAAGTTGTGGCCTTCCAAAGTATTGAAAATGCGCTGTCAGCTGTACGCCTTATAAGTTTTCTTCAAGTATAAAAGTATAAGTTGAGAAATGGCACTATCACATATTATACTTAGATTAAAAGTTGGAGTTTGCCTTATTTTTTCCGCTCTTTCAAGGATCCAGAGCATCTGTTGATGAATCATTTCCTTGAACATTTTTCGTCAATTTAGCATGTATGGAGGTGGAAAATGAAATGAAAATATATAAACTTTTAATATATTTTTAAAGGCTAATACAAACGTATTAAAATAAGAATAGTTTTTAATAGGCACAGGTTCTAATCCGCTGGGTATAATTTCGTAATATATAAGTTTCTCGACCAAATATTAAAATTCAAGATTTTCATATTTGAAATAATGTCACTGAGAAAAAGAACAATTGACACACTTAAATGTATGTGCCTCCATATATAAGAGCTCTTAAAAATAAATTAAAGCTCTGATATTATTCATATTTTACATACCCACCACCGTCCATGTCATCTTGATTAACCAAGTGTTTCTGGGTCAAGCGCTCTTCGAGACTCCTATGGCTCTCCAGCGAGAAGATGAAATCGATATAGCATGATCGGAAAATATGTTGAGATACTCTTGTAATGTAAAGAACTTAACCTTTTTCAAAGGTATATTTTGATTTAATTTCCTTGGATTGGAAATATGAGGACAAGAGCTGTAGTTTGCTGAGTCTTACACAAAATGTGCAATTTAATTCATATAAGATATAATTGAAAATAAAAATAACTGAATGATTGACAGAAGGTAAAAGACATATTTAGAAAACGCATAAAAATATTAATTTTATGCGTTTTTTAGCTTTGATTAGCATCTCTGTAGAGAGACTTTTACAAATTTCTGCTACCCAAAGATTATTCTACGAACAATCGTTTGGTAAGAGAGAATGCTATATAATTTTTTACATTTTTTAAAGTGTTATTCACACACTAAGGAAATTGAAAAATACATATTTAGAAAACGTATAAAAATTTGAATGCAGCGAGATTTGAACCCGCGCCTCTTGAAAACCGTTTAAGCACTCTTACCGCTATGCCATGCGTTCTACGTCCAGCTACGTCGAATTTATTAAATTCTTCTAATTTACATAAAATATAATTGAAAATAATAATAACTGAATTATTGACTGAAGGTAGTTGCTTCAAATATCAATTTTTTTTAAAGTAGATTGTGAAAAATTGATTTTCGACAAGGTTTTCTACATCTATACTTCTATACTAAGAGGGAACATACAACACACGTTAGGCATACTATTCTTACACATAACTTAATAACATTCTCTTGACACAATTTCCCACCGAATTCCATCGTAAATGACAAATAAAAGCTAATATTAATCCTGCGAATAGTTCCATGTTATAATAAAGTGAGATATGAAGGGCGTAGGAAATTATATCACAATACGATATGACGTTTTGGATGATCAATAAACTGGCCATGATTAATGGGTTGTTTGCACCATAAAATTTAGTACGAGTAAGCCTGAGTTGTGGCTACTTATTTATATTTTGGCAAAGATGCCCGAATACTTAATAAATACACACCTAGGTTGAGATATTACAGTGATAGGTTACAGTGATGAAGTACAAGACGATTCCCATCGGCTTAGCTTTTGTATATTTTCATTATATATATATATATATATATGTATTATTTTAATTGATACAAGACAATTTCAACGTCAAACGCAATTTCTTTCCTCAGCGTGTTATTATATTTATTTTTAACACCGGCTTACACCTACAAAAACAACACTGGCTTTTTAACACCTTTTAACACCGGCTTACATCCAAGAAACGCGGGTTCGTATCCCGTTGCGTTCAAATGTTTAGACGTTTTCTAATAACAAATGATTTTTATTTCCTAAGTGTTTGAATAACACTATAAAAAAATACAGAAATTTGTAAAAATCTCTCTACAGATGCTAACAACAAATATAAGTTGTAATAAGCGTATAAGAATTTCGATGTAGCCGGATGTAGAACGCATGGCTTAGCGGTCAAAGCGCTTGGACGTTATCCAAGAGGCGCAGATTCAAATCCTGCTGCGTTCAAATTTTTATACGTTTTCTAAGATTATGTTTTTCAAGTACACTACAAATTTATGCAACGAGAAAACATTTTGGAATTAAATGAAACAAAAAGGATAACAACATATATATTGGGGTAAATCCAATAAGTTACCTAGTAACCTTGCCAAGTAGCAAGTGGCACTGTTTTAGAGTACCTGACCTATATAACTTGCGGGCGTATTTCGTACGAAATTGTTCGAATCCACTCTTATAGCATGTTATGGAAATTTATTTTAAATTAACGATAAGTGTGTTTAAGTAGTTGATTATGTGTGGAAGTGTTGTTTTTTTAAATTTTTATATTATGCAATGTGTCTGGGTGGCTGTCTTAGCGAAATAAGGCTGTCAGTGTCACTTTGAAGAATGATATATTTTATTGCTCCGCTTTGGCAAGACGAAGCGCGGCGTCGGCATTTAAATATCTCAAATCCGCGCGGACATCGGATGAACGAGTGTCTTGACACTAGGTTCTCGTTTTCTATACCGCTTTAAGAGAACAACTATGTAACTGTAACTGTATTCAATGCACCGCCTACCACCATATATAATTCACGAATTTAAAATCCATGTAAGCTAGTTTAAGCATGAGGTGACGTTACCGTGATGATTATTGAAGAGAGCTCACTTTAGTATCGAGTGTGGCGCAGTTCACTTCAATATAGTACGAATGTTAATTAAAACCTGTTTGTTATCTATTCAACGATCTAACATAAGGTTTTGAAATAAATGAATGAATGAAACTATTTACCGGATGAATCGCGTATATTAATAGTATTCGAAAATACATTTTAGAAACCCGACGTTACGAACACTAGTATCACAGTAAGTCCGTGGTGGTGGTTCGAGTGTTCCTCTGACCACGGATTAAGTATTCGAAACGCCGGGTCGTAATCCGGTTGAAAATAGTTTCATTTCAAATAGTGTACAAAATGCGAAAAGCAAACATCCAAAGGTTGCCTGGAAGATATCGTTTTAAGCGACAAGGCCGCCTTATCGTATGCACTATTATTTTAACTATTTCTGTGTTTATATATTTCATAATGTTGTGTGCAATTTTACTTTGTTATACACTTTGTATTGTACATTTTGTATTTGTATTTATTCTTTTTTCACTAGACAAAATGGTAAGATAAAACGCTGCTTTAGATTACACCATTTATCACATACTGTCTCGAAAAAATTAAGAACTGGGTTTTAACACTTTTTTTGTACCCTGCTTTATGTAGGATGTCCGTGAATAAAAGGTATGACTATATATTTTTTTAACATTTTTTAAAGTGTTATTATTCAAAAAAATTTATACGTTTTCTAAATAGGTATGACTATATTATAAATTAGGAACCCTCTGGAGACTTCGCCTGCTTAAACCACACGACTAAGCTATTTAGTTATTTTCGTCCGCCCGCGTCCTCACTTAAATCACAAAGATTGCTGAAATTTATTATTTAAATACTTCTAACTTTTTTATTAATGAGTCGATTGACATGAAATAAACACAAAATATTCAGGGATTGTGGTAAATAAATCAGCCTAGCCGTTTCTGGAATTAGCGTGAACAAACGCACAGACAAACAGATAAACAGAGAATCAGAAATGAAATTTAATAAAATGCTCACAATAACATTTTTCTTCAAATATCTCCCACGTACAGACAGCGATCAGTTACATTTTTTTTATATGTATTGATAAGTTAATCCGTTAACGTTTACCTTTTATAATATAGTCATTAAAATATCATAAATCTCATTTTCAAAAGTGTCAAAAAGTAAAACAAACATTACGTTTCGAGTGGCGAAACTGAACGCCGTTTTTTGTCTTGTCACCAGAGCAGGGAAATAATATATAAACAATTTAGAAATAATTATTCCTCCGAGTGGGAATCGAATCCACAACCATTGTGTATTGTACAACAAAAACAATATTTATCACAAAATTAATTTCAAACAAATATTAAACAAACGAAGAGAACTTCTTCCCGTGAAGTCAATTGAATTTAACCATTTATCTTGATTCCATTACTCATGTAAATGGTACAGTTGTGTAAAAAAGTGTCTTGAAAATATTAATATAACTTATATAGTATATGTGGTCTGGTCAGTAATCTAGTTATTTCATTTCGCCACTCTGGTAAAACTAGGCGCGGCGTAGAGTTCCGCTATATCCGTTTTCTGATGTCGTGTGGAAAGTGGAGAACGGAGTGTCTCGACTATAGTCTGCACTGCCATAAAAAAAGCATGATGCTGCTCAGTAATCTTAGTTGTTTTTTTTAACGTGATGGAATCTAGCTAAATCTTAATAGTTTAACTTTATAGAACCTCTTCTTACATTAATGTTATTGTTGAAATTTATTTTTATTACCTTAGTTGCTTAGTTACACATTTTATTTTATAAATAATTATGTGGAGTGATGTAATAAAATCAGTTATAGGAAAATAATATTAAATCTTTTCTGTTTGTCTGTTTACATATAATTTAAACATTAATTAGAAATAAAAATAATCTTTATAAAATTAAGTTATATGTACTGCAAAATAAAAAAAAAACAGTACATTCCAAAATAAGAGATCAACAAACTCATATTAAACTAATATAGATTACACTCCAAACATTTCTCACAATTTCCACAGTTCGCGTTAGTAGTTTAAAATAACTTTTAATCCTTTGTTAATGAATAAGCCGGTCATTAAAAATGTATTAGATACTTACTTCAAAAACGTTTTAGACCAGAAAAACCGGTAAAACAATATTAATATTACTTGTTTTTAACTTCAAGCCTTATTTCTAAATATTTTTTTGGTCCCCGCGAGTAGAGAGGATTCTAATACATAAGTATCGCGTTTGATCGAGAGACACTAATAAATTCATTGAAAAGCAAAATTAAATGTAACTTTTAAGTTTATAAATACAAAATCTCTCTAATAAAACGCATGGCTTAGCGGCCAAAGCGCTTGGACGGTTTCCAACAAGCGCGGGTTCGAAGCCCGCTGCGTTCAAATTTTATGCGTTTTCTAAATATGCTTTGCATATTGCATAAAAAATATACATGATGTTATTTTATTGCTGTGTTATAAGAATCACCAAATAACTAAATATTTTAGAGTATGTTCAAAAATTTGATTATTAACACCTAATTGAAAAAAATACTAGTAAGTTTCCGGTTTTTACCTTACATTTCTTTCAGAGTGGACATTGCTTGTAGTCTGTAAAGAGAAGCTTACTTCACGTTTAAGCTCGCTACATAAGAACTTGCAAATTTATTTAAATGCCTTCAACATTTTAATGAAAGTCAGCTTCTTATGTTTTATTGTGCATAAATTATCTACAGAGAACAAAAATGTACTAAAGTACATTTATTTTCAACAGCCTGTATAACAAAGGCGACAACGGCCATTTTAACCCCTACTTTCTGCATAAATAGAGACATTCCGTGTGGAGTGACAGCGTTTAACACAGCATCTTATTCAATCATTTTCACGTATGGAAATCGAATAAACCGACATACTTTGTCTACTAGTAAACTAAAATTGCACCCAAACGGCATTTTTTCATCCGTTTATAAATGAGATATATGAGCATAATAAATTGATATATACACTTTGTCTTCGTGTATACGCTACTCAATGCATCACCGCACCTTTCAGCCATATTGCAAACGATATCGGTCCTAATACCAATCTTCCATCCAAATGGAGCTGTAAATAGCATGAAATTCTTATTTTTTTTTTAATAATAAAAAAAAACAATATTTAAACAGTAAATGTTTGCTTTATTTTATGAAAAGACAAAAATGCTCGGCCATTAGACACACATTGTCTATAAAGGACAAAAAGAAATTAGAATGGGGTGATCATCACTAAACTAGTCTTAACTTACTTGCTATACGCAATATATATACTGTAGGCGTTAAAAAATATATTTGTATATTTTAATATATGAATGCGAATTAGCAGACAGTTCGAATTTATCAACGTGTTTGCTTTTACTTTATACAAAAGTGTACGTCAAACACATGGTATTGTGTTTTATTGATTTCATGTACTTTTAATGAATTATAATAAAAATATTAGCTTTCTGCTTCTCCTTCTCCGAAAAATTTTCAGCCAAATTCTCCTTACAATTTTCAACAAAAGGGTTTGAAATTATAATATTAAAATAAAAATAATGAATGATCTGTAAGTAAATTTCATGAAAATGCATATATTTCTTAAACATTTTGAACTAAATATTTTTCATTAACAACGCCAAGCTAAAATACACAATCAATCTTACTCCACTGGACGTAGAGGCTAGTGTCAGTGCCCTCACAGTAGTTCTGACATATTTATGGATCATTTTTACTCACGTCAATATATTTATAACGTAAGATGGTTGTGCTTTTTAATCTGACATTGGACGAAAGCTTTGATTTAAGCTGTGTATAATCTAGACTAGACAGATTTATGTAATGTCGTATAAAGTTCAACTGTCGTTTAATAACATATCTCAAATGTTGGATTAATGTTTAGTTTATCATTTGTAAAATGTTTCATAGATAAAATTTCAAAAAGCAATTTCTCGCTTTTCATTTGATACGATGAATGAAAAAGTCCATTATATATATGGCAGTTGAGTAATAACTAATTAAGTTTTTCTCAGCTTCAGTCTTTTTCTCGGGTCGCAGGGTTGGTAAATATAACGTAGTGTCAAGACACTCGGTTCTCCGCTTTCCGCCCGAATTAAAGGCGGCCAATATCCCAGTAGCTCTTCTGGTGTTACACGGGTTCGTGGGAGATCCCACGACCCCGCGTTTGCCTTGACATAAAATGAAAAAATACGAAAGAGAATTCCGCGTGTTGAGTGATGGAACTTAAAACCACTCTTTGTCTGAACACAATAATTAAAATATAGATAAATATTCCATCTATTACGGGAACAGAACCCACAACAAATAGCTTTTACAGACGCTGTCCAACTTCACTATGACGACGTCGATTAATTTCATTTAAATTATAAGTAAATTTTATGCATTATTGATTATAATGAAAAAAAAGTTTAATATTAAAAGAATAAATATTTTAATTAGAAAAACAGATTATATTCAAACAGAGTAAGTAAATATCAAAATCCACTGTCTGTTTGTGACAAAAGTTAGTTAGTCAAAGCTTTTAGTCGGTGTCTGAAAGGCATGTCTGCTGTCATGTGCAGATGTCTATTACTTTTTACATCCATCTATATACATACCTACATACCTATCCATACTAATATTGTGTATGCAATAGTAACTTTGTCTATCTGTGACATCATCACGGCTAAACCACTGAACTGATTGTAATGAAATTGCATATATATAAAGATACTTGACGGTCTTGGGATGAACATTGGGCTACTTTTTACTACCATTTTTTTTATTTTTTCCTGGAATTTCATTGTTTTACAAAACAGACAGACCACTGAAAATATGAAACGCGAGCGAAGCCATGTACGTGTCGCTAGTATTAAAAAATATATGATACATTTATTTAAATATAAAATTAAGTTAAAATGTCAAATTTTTTGAAGTTACTTTCGAGAAGAAAACAATAAAGTTTTGGTGAATTTTAATATTTAACTACAATTCGATGAACTAATTTCATAATAGATATACACGTTCTAGTACATAAGTATAAATGTGTCTTGTGATTTTAAAAAAACAAATATGTTTTACGACATTTTGTTATTGCAAACAGTGACTGATTTACTAGAGACTGTCACGCCCAATGAGCTTTATTTATCGTATCTTAACTATCGTCTGTATAGTATTGCTAGATGTGACCCGTGAATTTGTCCGTGTAATGATGAACACCTCTCTACCAAGTTTCTAAAAATGAAGGAATTTCATACTAACTTGCGAGAGCCCTTAGATCTACTTAATCCGGCCCTGTCGCAATATCCGTTCTTCGTTAACGTTATATAACTATTAACTATGTCTCATGAAAATATCTCTTCATGATGAGTGTTGGATATTTCGCATGTCGTTTTTATATATATATACATATATAAAAGCGAAATAAATATAAATATGTTTGCTATACTGCAGCCACTAGAGTGTTTTACGTGATTGTTTACAATATTTGAGATGACTTCAGAATGAATTAAGATACTGGACTTAGTTTGTAATTTTATATATATATAAAGTCATTGTATATAGAAAAAAAAATTAATTACGCACGTATTACATTCTTGGCATAATTTACCTATTGCTCTATTGGTCACCATTAGGTATAGGTATTTTATTAAATATATTATATACTTCTTAAATGTTATTTATTTGAATCAATTTATTGGTTTAAATAGAAGTAGTTCAAATAGTAAAAAATTAAAATACTTTTGTCGTTCTAGCTCTGTAAATGTTATTACATGTTGAATGTAGGGGAGCACTAAGAGACGATTTTCTAATTCACGGGAACGAAAAAGCAAGTTAAACCAGATTTAACGTTTTATACCCGACGCAAACGCAGTTGCGGACTTCCACTAGTCTATATCTATACATTTAATAAAAATGTAACTGATTGCTGTCTGTATATAGAAGAAATATGAGAAAAACATTATTGGGGGCATTTATCAATGTAATAGAACCCAAAACAATGATTTTTAATTTTCTTTTTTCTTTGTCTGTGCGTTTGTTTACGCTTAACTAAGATTTCAATGTAGTTTAGACTTGTATTAGTGGTTATTTTATTAAAAAAAGGTACAACAATTTAAATTATAAATTTAAACTAAGTTTGTGATAAAGTAAGAATGCGGGCGGGCGAAAAGAACAAAATAGATTATTCGTAGTCGTGTAGTTTACGCAGGCGCAACCGCAAGCGGGTCGCTAGTATATAATTAACATTTATAAGGCTCTCTCATTTTCACAGTTATTTATAATTCAGTATTTAATATTGAGTAACACCAATTAATGTCCAGAAATTCTAATATAATATATCGAGAGCAGATAAAATATACTTAAACTGCAATTGGATGGAGCAAGTTACTACAAACTTTTGAGGGTAATATCCATCGGAACCCAGTTAAGTGAACTGAAGCGTTTTTTACTCAGTTAATTTTATGAATTGAGTAATGGAGGAATCCGCAGCATTAGTTAAAAACGATAGTAATTTCAAATCCGCATTGTACTTAATACTTGTTACATTGAAGTATAATACAGGGTTTTTTTTTGGTTTTATTAGAGCTAGGTACGCGACGTGCCTTGCTGGCTCCCACCGTCGGAGTTCACGGTAGATTGGGGTTCCCATAGCTCGGCTAGTAGAGGTCGAGAAGGAACAGTCAGAGAAGGAACGGTTTTAGTGGGTAGGACGGCCTGCATTGCCTGTCCGGAGCCTTACATTACCAAGTCCGAGTCCCAATTGGGCTGGTATCCATAAAGGATTTGATCACGAAATAAAGAGGCCTATCCAGGTATCTTACAGGAAACTGGAGAACGGAATGCTTTACCACTAAGTTAGTAGTTACGCGTAGAGATAAAAGATAAATAAACTATGTATTTAAATAAAAGCTTAGTTTTTAATACTTTTACTTAGTTTTTTTATTTGTTAAACCTGTAATATTAAAATAATGTTAATAATTATTATTTTATATGATATTAATTTGGTCATATCTATCAATTAGATAAAAAACGCGTCGTTTTTAATAGAGAATAGAGTCATAATCATGTATCTAAATATAATTGTTGCTGAACTTAAAGCCTCCCCCAAGGATCTCCACGACGATCGGTTCTGCGCTTCCCACATCCACGACCAGATTGTCGGGCCACCTGGTAAGGGGCCTGACCACCGAGCGTCATCCGGTTCGTGGTCGCCACTCGAGAAACTCACTGCCCCAACGGGAACAGCCAACTTTGGCATAGTCAAGGTTAAATGTAGAATAAGTACAGAAAACTAATGTAATGTGTTTTATAATAATGCATTAGAAATATATTAAAATATTAAAACCGAATATTACAGACACTTTCATGTATTTCACTTATGCATTGTATATGTTACATACAGTTGGTGAAGGCAACCTATTTTATTCGTCAACCAGTACAAAACGACGACAGTTTTTATTCCACTATCATATGCTCACGATGACTCTATCACATATCACAAAAGACGACTCTATCAAATTGTGTGTTGCCAAAACAACTTTACTTTAGACTTTATTAGTACAGTTATATTTACTTAAGAATTGTAGTTGCGTTAGTATTTTTTTCATTTTTATTTTATCCATAATAATTTACCAAGTTCCAATTCAGCTTCGGCGTCTTCGGAAATGGTCTCCATAACACGTTCAGGGCATGGCTCGAGGTCACGCAGGGAGGCACGCGCGCGCGCCGCCCTCCGCGCGCACTCCCCGCACGCCGTCAACTTGCCGTCTTACTTCTTATGCGCACATTAATTAATAGAGTCGGTTTCACTATTTTTTATAATTCCAGTTGTATATTGTCATACGCTTAGGCGGTGTAGTTTATTTTCTATGGAGTTGAGATTTTTTTACATTTAAGAAATCGTCTGATGTGTTTTTAAATGTGTTTGTAATATATGTGTATCAAATATAAATAGTATATTATATATTAAATTAAATTCATTTCACTTATTAGTTATTACAGACTTTGCAATTTAAAAATTTTTTACGCCCACAACAATGACGCGGGAGATGCATAATTATGAACAAATAGTAAAGTATTTTTAAGGCATATATAAGAAGAATTCTATAATAGTAGAATTTAGAACTTTCCTATTCTTGCCTTTTATTTTCTATTTAAATGCTTGTCACCAATATAAAGTTTTTGAATTTATTTTCCATTAATTTTTACAACAAATTCATAATTAGACTACAGTTTTCATATTTAATTTGTTTTTAAAGTTCGAAGTTTAAGATTCGAATCCCGCTGCGTTAAAAATTTTTACGTTTTCTATGTGTGATTAACACTTTAAAAAATGTTAAAAATATTCAAACACGGCTAGTTAATATTAAAATAAAAACATGAAATATGAAATTCTAAATAGATACTTATTGTCCCTTACAGATTTAAAATCAAGGTCGAGCAACAAATTTACATAAGCACATTTCTTTTAGCCAAATGATAAGTTTAAGAGTTTTCGGACAGTTTTTTTAATTTTGAATTGAATACAATAAATGTATTTTTGTACTAAAGTTATTAAAAAAAAAGTTATTTTCTTTATATTTTTTTTTTGTATTTAGTGTGACAGGCATTAGGCAAAGAACATTTAGTTAGACATCTCTCCGTATTTAATTTTTTATTACTTTTTGAAATAGTTGCGTGCTTTATATGACACTTACCGCTTAGCAATTCAAACCAGATTAACGAAACAATGTTATTTTAGTATAGAAGAAAAAGACTTTGGACCACTCTTTATGAAATTTATTCGAATATATTCGTGTATGAATGCATATTTATAGGTAATATGGTCGAGGGAAATACAATAATAATGCAATAGAAGGCATTCGAGAAAATTCGAGACACTGTGTCTTGAATGGCGGATGTCAACGTCGCGCTTTGTCTTTTTTACCAACCAGCGCGGATAAATGAAGACAATTTAATATAATAATTCCTTCGAGTGGACATCGAACCCAAAACACGATTACAGTCAGACGCATCCCGCGCGCCATGATGGTATCAATTATTAAAAAAAATCTAAAGACATCACTTCTTTCTCATCTTTTTAAGCTATATACAGCGTGCTCCGTTACATATAACCAAATCAAGCTAAATGATATATACGTATATACATACACATAGACTGTTAGTAGTGCGGGTATAATTCAAGTACCTTACATTCAGGGTAATTAATTGTGACGAATTGAATAATATAGCTGAATGCTTTAAACGTATTACAGATCTCGATGAAAGTGCCTTCTACTAAATTAATATATAGTCGACCACAGAGTTACTGGTGAAGGCAAAGTGAATCTAGTGTCAAAAGACTTCACTCCTTTACCCCTCCTCCCCCCCTGATTTTGAGATATTGCGTTTTAATGGATGAAACTCAACACCGCGCTTTGACTTACCAAGGAAGTGAAATGAAAATAATTGTAATACAATCATCCTTCCGCCTGTGAATTTAATCCGCAATCATCGCGTTTACAGTCAGACGCCATCACACACCGGCCTCGAGAGAAACATTCATTTCTAATATTTGCATGTAAAAAAGGTAGAGTTTGTGTTTTGAATGTACTTTATACAAAGAAACATTAAAAACTACTCTAAATAATCTTTAGTATACGCGATTTTTATACATTTTGAAATGTTGTTTGAATTCTAATTGAGTAGTAAAAAATAGTGAAAATGCCACCACGTGCTACTGAAAAGTGTTCTAAACTTCGATTTTTCCAAATTCTATTCGAAAATACCAAAATATTGGCGATTGTAGGAACACTTTTTAACATATATGTTTAAATACATCGAACCTGCTATAAGCATCGCAGTTAGGAAATCAATTTGACACTATAGAGTATTAGTATGAGTGTGTATATGCCATAGAGTTTATTACCAATTGTTGTATAACTTGTAAATTGTAATATGAACAAGAATTTGTATACAAAAACTATATATATCAATATCTTTTATATCGAACGATATATCTCTTTATAACTTTTGTTGACAAATTGCCTACGTGTTACATATGTGAACATTTTTCTTATTTATATAAGTCATTTTTTAATGTAACTACAACTAGAGAGCGCTCAGTTTCAGAAGCATAGTGGGAATCAGTGTGTCTTGACACTAAATTCTCTCTAACTAGCTTGCTATATGCTATATGGAAAAGCGTGAAGCCGAAAAAAATGCCATTTGCCGGAATCAAACTTATATCTTATACCATTACGATCGTTTTATTTTTTAACATTACTTCACATAGAGTTTGCAGCGAAAAAACAAGTTGTCTTTCGCAAGCAATATTGTTATATTACTGCCTCGATCGTAAACTACAAAGTAACTATTTTGATATGTACACAAAATAGTGTAAAACCGTTTTTTAAACTGTAACAGACTATAAAAATAAATCGAGTTTTCTTATACATACATATATTATATCTTTTTCTAAAGATGATGTCATTGGGGTGTATTTACTATGTCTGTTTGAATGCGAAAGTTGTGGGTTCGAATACCACTTGATGAATATTTTGACTAAGAGATAAAAGCAGCTTCACACTATTGTCGACATAGTAGTTACAATCAGTTAGAACATCAAAAAGCCAAAGATTAATTTCTCTCGACGTCAAGTTACCAAGTCAAAGTAACTCTTTAGAAATTATTTAAAAAAGACACATTTGAAACATTCGTTTTTTAAATTTCAGGTTCGACTTTTTCCCGCGTTGAGAGAACCTAATGTCAAGATACTCCGGTCTCCACTACCCGCTTGATTTCAAGAAATGCGTATTGAGCGATGGAATTCAACACTGCGCTGTATTTTGCTTTAAAGCGTTGAAATCGAACCCACAACCTGTCGCGTAAGCCCGCACGTTGCGGTCTCTACATAGACGGAGAATACGGAGAGTTTTCTAAAAGTAAAGAATATTTATTACTTTTTATTAAATGTATATACAAAAAAATGGGATAAAAAAGTATATAATACCAAGTATCTGTATATAAATTAAAAAAAAAACCCTTTTTAGAACTTAATGTAGTCGTCAAATTACTGTATAATAAAATAAACGTATTAGACTTGTTGTAAACTTTATGACAAGCTGAAACTCTTGGAGCTTTCAATTAAATGACATTTTCATTGTTAATTAAGCTTTATCTATCTCTACATTTAATTATAAAAGCTAAAGTGGCAGTGTTTTGAATACATTTCATGGCTAATAAAATTAGATATTTTCTAAAAGCATGACATAGGAAGTCTATCGCGAGGCGCAAAGGGACAGCGTCTGACTATAAACGCAATTGGTTGTGGGTTAGATTCCCACTCGCAGGAATGATTGTATTAAAATTATTTTCATTTCTCTGGTATATCAGCGCGGTGCGCATTGAGGTCTCACTAAATACGCAATGTCTCGATTGCTGGTGAAAAACGGAGAAATAAAGAGTCTTGAACAAGGTTCTCTCGCGTGAAGCTGAAAAAAGGGAAAGGATTTGATATTTATAATTTCGTTAAATTTCTTCTTAAATTTTAATTAACGTTCATAGATATTTTGTTGTAAATTACGTAACACGCAAAAATATAAGAAGAGAGTAAAAAAACGTTAGTACTTAAATATGATAGATAAAAAGAAGATTAATTAATGAATATTTAAATACTATATATTGTATGATATACAACTTGGCACCCGCAACTTTGTTTGCTTGAACTTTATGACAATGGTATTGGCATACTAGTGCCATTTCTTTCTTGCATAGTTGTTTCCATTGGAAAATCCTCTAATAGCGCTCCTCCTCCTCTAAGAGGAATCCACATTCCAAACTGGAGCTTTCTACGGGCTTTCTCTAGCTTCGGCTGCGCATCGTCTGTTTATCATTCAGTGAGTAACGGAGCAGTTTTATTTATATCGGTAATGATTGACGATGACTCAAGAATTAATAGCCACTGCTGTGTAACTTCATAATTACATTGCGCAAAATGAGATGTTCTCTTAACATACACCATAAATATATATGAAAGCCCGTATTATAGAAAATCTTATATATGTAGTTTACCAACTTGACTGATAAAAGTCCGAACTATTTCTAACCTACCCAAATCAATATTTACCGTGTCCCTTGAGCAAAATTTATTTTACTGTACCACTTTTTTAAAATAAATAATGATCATAAAACTAGTTATAAAACATATATCTTTTAAGATTTTTTTAAAGTGTTATTCGCACACTAAGGAAATTGAAAAAGACATATTTAGAAAACGTATCAAAATTTGAACGCAGCAGGATTTGAGGCGCGGGTTCCAATCCTGCTGCGTTCAATTTTTTTACGTTTCCTAAATATATATTTTTAGTTATAAAACAGAACTTTTACATAAACATATAAAAGTTGATAAAACTTTAAAATGGAAGGAGAATTTTAATATTATCCATAGTAAGGGGTTTTTACTGTAATATATAGGTGTATATGAAAAAAATATATCTATATAGATTAAAACAAAATAGTACATTATCATACTTTCGTTATGCATATACTATTAGATGCTACTTCATCCTGCATGCATGCATTTGTATAAATATCTGTATTTACTTTATTAAAATATTATTATAATATAAGAGTTTCTATACAATACGAGTTCATTAATATTAGTTTCATATGTTAATATGGAGCTTATATTACGTAATCTAAATATGAATTATTAACCTGGCTAGCGACTTGAAAACTGTTTAAAGGTCAAAAAAAATAAATTTGTCTTGTTGTATGTTATAGGTTATTTTCGATTTTGTTTATGTGTACGCATCTCCCACGTTTGGAGGTTAAGAATTCGTTAATCTTCTAATAAAGACAGCCAAATAGCATTTTAGCGGAGAAGAAATAATATTTTTTATTATAATATGTTAAAAACCCACACAAAATCTAAGAATTTCGGCATTTTTCACTTAAATAGTAGACTGCCAAGCCTTTTTGTTAAATTAGACGATGGAAATGGATATTCTGCCCCGAGTAGTATTCAAACCTACAACTTCGTCCAGCCAGGCATAGCTGTACTGAGGCAAGACAACTTTTTACAAAATATACATTATTAATATATTTATTTAAATAACTCCAAGATTCAACAGATCGAGTACTTTAGTATCGAATAATTTAGAATATAAAACGCATCAGACGATAAAAAACCTCTTGAATTATTTAAAATAGCTTCAAAGTCACACATTAATTCACTTCGGGCACCAACCATTTGGATAAATCACTTAAAACAAAATTTCGAATTCGCGTTACTATGAAAACATTTGCGGGAAACACAAAAAAACTTTACGAGGAAAATTGTTATTTCATACAGCGAGAGACGTGCATGGCCCGTTATTTCTAACGCGAGACTGAAGTACTGGAAAACTAAACACGTGTGGCAGAAAATATACCAATATCCAGCGTACTATAAGACCTTAACTTCATGGAGTCGAGATCGAAAACCAATTCTATGCCTTTGTAAGTTAGTCTTATATCCAATAAAACGTTTTCAATGGGAAAAGAAAACAAAATACAGTGCTTTAATAAGCACATTGCTCAAAATTCAACCTTATCATTTTAGTTATAAAGTTGATATTGGCTTAGAATTGTCTGAACAATGGAAAACTTGGTTCGGAAGAAATCGTCTCTTTTCGTTCTTATTATGGCTTGAGCTTTCGTTAAAGTGAAGTTCACTTCTGTAAATATTCAATTTTGACAATTGAATATGGCCTTTAGTGCTTAGGTAATAAGGAGGGGAATAGCGGTCTAATTGTAATTACTTTCGGAGAGCCGCAAAGCTATGTTTGTAATGTTGTTGTAAACGACTAAATGATTTGGGAAATGACGCGCAAAATATACGCGTGCGACAGGATTTGTTATATTTGCGCTATTTGATTTGCTCTATAGGACATTGTGAACATATGAACGAAAATCTGTACATATTATAAAAATGTAACTGATCGCAGTCTGTACATGGAAGTTGTATTAGAAAATATATAATTGGGAGCATTTATCACCAGTAATAGGCCCGAAAATAAGGCTTTTTAATCTTTTTTACTATTTGTTTGTGCGTTCACGCACGTCAATCTCAGAAATAGCTACACCGATTTAAATGCAGTTTGCTCTATTGTATTTTGACAACTAATCTTATTTATTTTATTATAAACGATTCATAAATAAAAAAATTACAACAGTTTCAATTATAAATTTAGTTGAACTTTGTGATTTAAGTGGGAACGCGGGCGGATGAATAAACGAATTAAAGTCGTGTAGTTCACGCAGGCGAAGCCGCGAGTGGGTCGCTAGTCGCTCATATATTTATTATTGTCATGAATACTTATTTTCGTAGGTCTCACATAATAGCTTCGTAGTCGAAGAGAATCTAGTGTCAAGACACTCCATTCCCACTTTACGCCCTGATTCGGGCTCCAGTCACCACCAGTCTTAGCAGAGCGCAGAAATGAAAATGACTTGAATTTATTATAAATTCTCTAAGTGGGATTGAACGCACTACCATCACGTTAACAGGCAGACGCTATACCACTGCACCGCGATGGCCTCCAAAAATAACAATATTACATGAAATTAATATATTCTTTAATCTCAGTTCAAACAGATTAAGAAGCTATCATATGTAATGTATGTTGCAGTTATCTTTAAATAACATCAGTAATTGTTTATTTAAAATCGATTAGATCAGCTGCGATTTGTGAATTGCGTTTGATGAGTTATTGGATGCTTTACAATTTTTATTTATTTATCTGTGTACACACTGTTTGTTTTTTTTATATTCACGCTCCATTTTCAACTTTTCGTAAGCGTTGTCATTTGGAATGTCGGGAATTATAGATTTAACATTTTCAAAGTGTTATTCACACACTTGGAAGAATGAGACACATTTTTAGAAAACATATACAAATTTGAGCACAGCGGGATTCGAATCCGCGCTTCTTGGAGTCCGTCAAAAGGCTCTGATCGCTAAGATAATAATCGAGAGAAATAAATAGAATTCGTGCAATAACCTTTGGGTAGCAAAGATTTGTTAAAATCTCTCTACAAAGATACTAACAACAAAAATAAGCTGTAACAAGCGTATAAGAATTTCGACGCAGCCGGATGTGGCACGTATGGCTCGCATAGCAGTCAGAACTCTTGGACGGTTACCCAGAGACGTGGGTTCGAACTCTGCTTCATTCAACATTTTTATGCGTTTTCTAAACAAGGTTTTTTAATAATTATTGTGTTACATTTAACAGTAACAGATATATTAATGTAATTATAATTAAAGGGGTCAAAATCCAATTCGAATTCATCGTCTTTAGTCAAACAAATAGACTTAAAGAGATGTATGTATATAATAATGGGAAATATATATATATATATATATATATATATATATTAGTAGAATGAGTATTAGAAAATATTTATCCCCGGACACGTGCACAAATTTTACTACAAGGCACGAACGTGATAAAACCGTGTTGCAAGAGTTTTTCAAAATACATAGATTTATTTATAGACAAGAGACGCTAAATCTGTGTTATTAATATAGGTATATATAATTATTTATTAAAATAAAGCCATAAAATTTTGTAAACACACAACCAGGAAGTCTCAATTACATATACAAGAATTTACTAGAAGTGAACTTTTACGTGAATTGTTAGAGACAAGATGCCTCGTTGACGCGTAAACAACGCGTTGCGATGGCAACGCGGATGTCACTTTATATAATCGTGTATGTCAAACATATGGTGGTGTGTGTGTTATATTTATTTTATTAATTTAACGTATTTTTATGTATTATTTAGGAAAACAAAAATTTCGCTTCACGTATAAAAATGTTACTAATGATACCAAATTAAAATCGACTTTAAAAGTTTCCACATGAAATATAATTATTATATAATTTTCAACATATATATATATATACATATACATAGGCTTGCATACAAACAGTCAAAACTCTTCCCCAAAGGTTATTCCCTTGTTTAATAACTCGAATCTCCCAAATCCATTATAGTCTCATAAATTGGTAACACCTGTTGGATGACCTTCGTTAGAAATAGACGGTTTATATCGATTGGTGGTGCCTGGCGATGATTAAGTAATGATGGCATCCGGCTTTACGTGACTTTGGACTAGATTAAATATTATATATTTATTTTGATCTATCGTATTTTTACCTATTTTTTAAAAAAAAAAAAAAAAAAAAAAAAAAAAAAAAAAAAAAAAAAAAAAAAAAAAAAAAAAAAAAAAAAAAAAAAAAAAAAAAAAAAAAAAAAAAAAAAAAAATATATATATATATATAAATACCAACTGAAAGTTATTGAAATGTTAAAATTGACAAAAGTATCAGTTTAGGTATTATAATTTATATATTACATTGTGGCCATCTTGGCGCAGTGTGACAGCATGTGACTGTATACGCAATCGAGTCACTCTTTAGGGAACCATTATATTAAAGAACATTTTTAGAAAACCTTTTAAAACTTGAACGCAGCGAGATTCGAACCCGCGCCTGTTGGAAACCATCCAAGCGCTCTGAAGCCATGTGTTCTATCTGGCTATAGCCATCTGGCTGAGTCAAAATTCTTATACGCATATTACAACTTATTTTTGATTGTTACCATCTCTGTAGAGAGATTTTTACAAATTTCTGCTACCCAAAGATGATTCTACGAACAATCGTTTGGAAAGAGAGAATGCTATTTTTAACATTTTTAAAGTGTTATTTACACACTTAGGAAATTGAAAATAATTTTTAGAAAACGTATAGAAATTTTATTAAATTTATTTTCATTTATCTGCTCTGGTGACAAGACAAAGCACGGCGTTGAGTTTGACAATTTAACATGCATTGCCTCGAATTCTGGCGGGAAGTGACGAACGAACGAGTGTCTTGACACTAGGTTCTCTCTGACTATCAAGCTACTATTTTACATAGCTTCATAGTAAGGATTGGTAATAAAAATAAATATATAAAAAAAGATATATAATTTTTAGAATAACATATGAATATTATTAGTAAAACAACAAAAACAAGAATAATATAAGTGAAAAGATACATTATTTGAAATCAAAGTAATTATTTCCTATTAAGGTATATTAGAAATAACCAAATAAGGGTTATTTATGTCCTTAGATGTTCTACTAAATTAATATTAAAAAATATAAGAATTTATATGATTGAAATTAAAAACAAACAGCAGCAATTTATAGAGCACCTAGTGACAAGACACTCCGTTCTCAATTTTCCGTCTTTAATTGAGACATGGTGTATTAACTCGCGCTTTCTCTTCGATTACGATCATTCGGTCTGGATAATAAATAATATTTTATATATAAAAGACTATTGTCAACTGTATTGAATGTTTAAGTAAATATTTGTATCGAGAATATTTGTTTTAAAGCAAAGTTACAATTGTATGTTTTAATTCACACACAGTGTTTTTCTTAAACTATAATTCAATTTTGTTTTCAGATTTTGACTTACATATAACTTTTTTTTCATTAACCTCTTTATACAAATTCTCTTCATGATACCTTACGCTTAATAAGTGACCTACCCAGTAGAAGGTTGATCGAGACCTGTGGCTTTCCTACTTTTTCATCGGTTTTTTTTGTGCAAGATATTGTACAATGCTTAGGATAACGTATTAATAACGTAGTAATACATATATTAGATATTTTTATTCTCAACGGTTTTTCGTTCGTAAAAATAGTCAAGGCTCTGTTTTTATATAAATATAAATACGAATTCAATGAAACCAAACTTAGTGGAAATGTAATAAATTTATTAAGTATAGAATTAGTATTTTTTTTACCAATAAACAAGGTATTTTACATAGAAACATAAAAGTGAGATAATTAGTACAAACGTTGACTATTTATTGTATGTTTCCAGGAAATTAAAAAGGCTTTATTTCATTTTTTACACTATTTTTTAAATAACAGAAAACTAAGAATAATTTATTTACACTGTTTTAATTTTTTTCTGGTATAGCAGAACAAATAGAGAGAACGTAATGTTAAGACACTCCGTTCTCCGTTTTCCGTCCGAATTTGAGACATTGTGTGTTTAGTGGCGGAACGCGACGGTTTGTCTTATAAATTGAAATAAGTTTCAAAGATCGAACTTCATCGTCGAGTTCACAGTCAGGCTGGCCCACTGCACCACAAGGACTTATTAGACTACTAACTAACTTACTTAAGAGACTACAAGGATACGAAATTATATATTTTTAAAATAATAGTAAACTTGTGCGATGCATTGGGCTAAATATGATTGGTACACGTATAAATCCCACTATGCAGAATATTTAAAGGTTTTTTTATCCAATACTAGCTGACCAGTCGAACTTCGTACTGCCTCGGAAATAAATAACATGTCAAACTTTAATAAAAATCAACAGTAAACTAAAAATAAAAATAGAAAAGGACATTCTCCGAATAAAATACATAAACATATAATTTCTTGTGATTGGTTGGGACAGGACAGGAAAAGATTGATTCCACAAACTTCCAACAATTAACCTTGAGATTTGTTTATCGTAATCGCAAATGAATGAGAAATAGTAGACGCCAAAAATCAAATGATAAGTCCGTTGAAGTCGCCAGTACACGCGGGAGCGAGTCTTCTTTGTATTTTCCCCTGATACCTCGTCGTTGCCGCAATTACAATAACCTTTTCACAGTCAGTCTTGACTCATTCTACAATCAAAGCCTATTAATGTTACGCATTTAATATTAAATTTAAGTAATAACTGAGCCTAATTTTAATTGTAAATTGTGTTGAATCTTACTGAATTCATCTCTAAAAATACTCTCATCTCCTCAACTCATCCTGGTTTGTAACTGTGTGAACTGATAATGAAAATAACTAAACTGAGACCCGGTGTTATTTCCTTAATCGGTCAGAAATTTTGTTTGAAATGTAATAAATATTACTTTAAATATTATCTTTTGATCAAAAGACCGGCTAAACTATTGAATGAATAAATAATATATAAAGTTAAATCATGCGGCCGAATTTTATAAGGCCGGCTAGGCTTTTTAATATTCCATAGTCTAGGCTATTTTCTATGCTTAATATTTAATTCCGAACAGGTACACACAGCTTGCATGGGAAAATAAAATGTTTTATTTACTACTTTCCTTGCAATTTCTTCGTGTTCTTTATTTATTTTCCTTGGATTTCTACAAATATGTTGAAACTAATATTACCCAAATAGTCCCAGCAATTTTCGAGTTACCGAACATCATTTCTTTTTAATGTACATGTATGGACAAGTATTTTGGTGCTTTCTCAATTAAGTTATATATTATTCCGTTGGCAATAATAAGACAAAAACAATATTAGGTTTTTGAGAAGATTTGAAAAGAGCCGATGAGAGTTTGCAATTAACGGTATAACAGAATGTTTGTACGCGCACATCCTCAGGACTACTGGACGGATTTCCGTAAAACATTTATTGCTGTATAGCTTTTTAGCTTAGGTACGACTTCGGCTTTGTGTAACTTATTTTGAAGACACATAAAGTGATAAGAAGAATAAGTCTAGGAACGGTCATTAAGTCCACGTGAACGAAGTTGCGGGCAGCTACTAGTTTTACAATAATTTCATAATTTTCACCAGCCTCCCGAGTGGGCGTCAACAGCATTTAATTCCACACTTTACCATCAGAATTATATTCTTTTACAGAATAATATACTTTCTTAAATAACATGTCACTAAGTTATATCTCTTTACTTCGTCTGCATGTCAAATGTATGTATATTATTGTTATTTTTTTGTCGATTGTAAAGAATCACAGTGCCACAAAGGCGCCTCAGATGAGGCTCGGAAATATTATTGAAATATATAACGGCTTTCATATTTACCCAAAACACCTAAAAAGAACATTCCAGCATTAAATATTTATAGTTTACACGCAAATTCCACGATCGCAATTGAATCGTTGTTCTAATATTAGCTCCGATACGTACAGGTGTTCCGGGTTGTTCGGTTGTGAAGGATAAACGTATTTGAATATAATGTAAATAGCGTGTTATTTATTTTGTTCAAGTATATGTATTTGAAGCTTCACTATTTTCCATAGCAGGGTAGTCAGAGAGGACCTGGTGTCAAGACACTCCGTTGTCTACTTTATGCACGCGTTCGAGACACAGTATTCGAGACATACATGAGTTCTTAAGAGAAAAAAGACAGAGGGAAGGGAGGCCAGACATTTCAGCATGGCGCAGACCATCCAAAATTTCAATTAATTTTAGGGAATATTGGGAGACTCTGAAAATACAATAGATCAATGGCGTTACTGGATGTGGAAAGTCCACCTGGGCAACCAAGAACTTCATCCCCGATAGTGATCTGATTGCAATTACAGAGGCAGCAAAGGCCCTTAGGAGTAGAATCACTTTTAGTTGGACTAAGAAGACTAGGGACTAGAACCCGCAGGATCGCTCCGCACGATAACTCTTGTGAATGACGTCACAGAAATGCCCACAAGACATCATCCATTTGGAACCATTCAAACATAAGAACCATTTTGGAGCGATCGTGATGGCGGCCATATTATCAAATCGGATTTGACGCTTGGGTGGGACTGAAGGAGTCCCTCAAATGCACGGACTCTTCTAGTATATGGATTTACATACTATAGCTAGACTCCTAGAGGGGTCTTCTAGCCTCGCTTCTAGCTTCTAGACGGTTGCCATTGTATAACAATTCTGGCATGAAATCGTATATAAGTATACTCGAAAATTTCAACAAAGCAGCAAAATCACAAAACATACAAAAAGATAAGAACGAAAAAGGATACGGAAGCCACATGTCCGTAACGCCTTTATTATTGATATATATAAAAAAAAAATTACATTAAGTAAATAAAAATAGTATAAATATTTCAATATATGAACACCTCTTTCATTTTTACATTCTATACTATTGAAGTCATCGTATTTACTACAAAAGGCATAACGATACTCTTGTATTCTTATATGCGGAACCAATTAGTTAAAAGAATAGTAAAGCTGCCACTTTCATTACGAAGGTAACGACTAAATTATCATAATACCTTAGATTTTTTTCTATAGAATATAATTTACAAATATTTGTATTACAGTTTCACGCTTTATCCTAGTTTAAAAAGACTTCATTGTCCGTTTTCCGTCCTATTTCGAGACATGGCGGAACTCAACGCCGCCCTTTGTCTTACTACAACAAACAGTTCTGCTGATAAGAGCTTAGAAACTCAATAGCTGCAGTTTAACTTTTAAGTGGTAGTTTATAACAGATGAACCGAATTTAGTTACTTAAGTTTAGTCAGTCATAGTTAGTTTCCAATTGTTGAAGAGAATCTAATTCACGGCCATCCTATGCAGTGCGATTGCTTCAATACTTAGAGATGACCTCAGAGTTTTTTAAATATATACTATGTATTGTTGACTAATTTACATAACAAAAAGTATTTTATTTCGTACTCATATTTTTTTTATCATTTCCAGTATTTTTTTGTTTAGTTTTTGGAATCACATATTTGTGAATTACGTCACATTATAATGACAATTGTCTGATAAATTTTTCGAAAGATATCAAGACCATGTACCGATTTATATTAAGGCAGTAAAAAAATCTTTTAGAGATAACTATTAAAAAGTTGTCTGAAAAATACGGTGCGAGTATACCTTAATAATTCAAATTGCGCTTCAGTTATAACAGTTTATAGCCATTTACAGACATTTATAAGAAGAATAATATTTTCATCATTTACTATGTTCCAAGATACAAGCGTAAAAGTAAACATGTAATATGTAAAAAAAGAAGTTTAACAACGCAAATAATGTATCTTTCCACTTACTTGACGTGTAGCCGAATTCATCTTCTTCTTCTGGATCTGCTTCTTTTTCTTCTCTACTTCTCTTTATAGCACCAGCTGACGCTCTGTCAATCTAGAAGATGAATTCCTTATAAATATATAATAAAAATTACTAATCAATAAGTTCAATAATAAGGTTGCATTGTTGTAATAAAGAAGTATTTAACGAGGAACTTGTAAATGTTCAAATGAATTAGATTTTTTAAATATAGATTTCCAGTTCTTATGTCGTTTTCAATGTTGATATCTTTAAACGTAGATTTCCATTCGCAGTAGTACTAGTTTCAGATACAACGCTCACTCCAGTATTTTCCTACAAGACAAAAAACAGCAATGCCTTACACGCAATATCCCGAATTGAACGGGGAAGCAGAGAATAGAGTATCAAAAATCAAAGTCCAATTTAAAAAAACCTATATTCAAATAAACTCCTGAAAGAAGCCGGCACACTTTTTGTCTACCGTACTATGCGGGAAACGCACGCAGCTGTTTTATAATATCTTCAAACAATGTAGATATTAAAATTCATACAAAAATCACATCTATATAACTTTAAATATAAAAAAGAACAAGTAATTAACACCCTAGTATAGATTCTTTCGTATATTCACTAATATATTTTCTGTTAATGAATCGAACTTACAACCTCTGGATCCGCAATGAGAGGCACTGACCACACAACTACCTGGTAGTTATGGTCCAAATGTCAATGGACAAGCGAAAACAATAGAACTAAGAATTATATACGTACAAAACAGAGCGCGAAATTCATTTTGTACGAATAAATTTACGCGTAAAAGCTTTGTACAATAGTAAGAATAATGCTGAATGAAACGTGAAGCTTTACATCCTGAATGTTGTATTTTGATATTATGAGAATTATCTATATATTGGATATTTATTTTTAGTAGTCCTATTTGTACAAAAGTGTGCGTTAAACACATGGTAGTGTGTGTAACATTTATTTCAAACACCTAATGTATAATTATATAAAAAATATATTTTTATATTTCTTCTTCATACAAACTGTGATTGAGTCAAATGTCGTTCGTTCATAATGTTTGACAGGGTCGCAAGTTTTTTATATATATAATATTAAATCAGGTATATAACATTTTGTAAACAAGTTAAAGGAATAGAAAAAAAGTATAAAATGATAATGATAATGATATGATATATATAACTGAGTTATCTCAGTCGGAATTGCGTTGTTATAATACTAAGAATATATATGTATGTATATATACATATATGGTATATGAGTCACCGAAAGATATTTATTATTTAATTTAATAAAATCATAATTTTCCATAGGAATATTACAATTATTGTACAATAATATATATGTGAATAACTACTTACTCTAAGTAAGTGGATCTAATCCACTACAACTTTGAAAAGAACATTCAAACAATACGTTACCTCAACTCCCTTATCCGAACAAGTTCTTCCTTGTAATTCTCTTTCATCTTCTTCGTCACTGCTTTCAGAATCAGTATAAACGCGTTTAGGAGGAGGTTCCTGTTCACCATTGACTGTTGGCTCATCTTTTTTCTCATTTGCTTCTCTAGCTAGCTCTTTTTCAACTTCCGGTTCTGACGTTACTGTTATCTATGGGAATGTATGTACTTTAAAATACTTTGTAGGTTGCAGTGGGACAGTATCATACACGCAGTGGTTATAGGTTCAATCCTCACTCGGGGGTTTACTCTTAAATTATTTTTATTTCTCCGCTTTGTTAAGACGAAGGGCAGCGTTGAGTTTTGCCTCGTAATACATCAATTTAGGGCGGAAAGTGGAGAACGCAATGTTTTGACACTATCAAAAGCTATAAATGAATAAGCGTGAAGCTGTCTTATCTAAAATTGTATATCAAATGGAAATCAAATTTGTTGATTGAAAATACTTTCAAGGTCACCAAAAATTTCATATCACGTTTATAATGATTGTATTCTCTATGAAAAAATAGATTGTAATTACCCAAGTAAAGTATTATAGTGTAATAATCAGTTACATACCTTTATCTCGTGCTGCGGTGGTTTCGGTGCAGGTGTTTTCTTAAAACTTGGCCGAGGATGAGGCTTGGTTGGCGGAGTCGTGTCATCTGAAGAGTCTGTGTTCTGGACAAATGAGTTACATGCAACTTTTGTATTTAATTTTTGATTTAAAATAAGAAATTGATCAAAACCAGCCAACGTGGCACAATGTTTCAGTGTCTGGCTGGCGATGGTTGCGGGTTCGATCTCACTCGGGGGAATTATTACATTTAAATTGTTTTCATTTGTGATCCGTTGTGATGACAATACATAGAGCGGAGGCAGTTCCACCAACACACAATATCTCGAATTCATATGGAAAATGGAGAACGGAGTGTTTTGACACTAGGTTCCCTCTGCGCGTGCGGGCATATGCGGGAAAAAACGTGAAGCTAAAAACTAAATAGTATCATTTAAATACATATACAAAGAGAATATATCTTACCCAAGTCATAAGACTTTGCACAGTCAACGTGACAGTATCACGGGCGGCCTTAATAAGCTCTACGGCGCGCTCGTGCTGCGCTGTCCTTACGCACACGCCGCCCACTTCTAGGATCCTGTCACCTGTCTGTTTTTATATATTTTTAATGGAAGTTTAGAAAATGTCAATAAAAAGCTAATTTTCTTTTAATGTTTGGAAAATGTGTGTGTTTCTTGTAAGGGAAATATTTATTTCAAATTCAAGGCGCTTAAAACAAGAGAACCAGTTTTACAAACAATAAAAGATTTAACGTATAAGAATATCTACGTAGCCGGATATTAAACATATGGCTCAGGGGTCAAAGTACTAGGATCGTTTTCAAGGGACGCGGCTTCGAATCCCGTAACATTTACGGTAATTACGGCTCATGTATACGAACATTTTTGTTGCGTAAATATTTCTTTTTGTTTTATAATTGGAGCTTTTTATATTTATACAGAACTTATATGCATTTGCCTTAAAATATTGAAACATATTTACCTAATAGATAGCCTTCTTTAGCCCCAAGGGATTCCTTTGTCTTTGGGAGATGAATCTTTGTTAATTTTTTTTTATTGGGTAACCGATACAACTTCGCAAAGTAAGTAATGCTATAAAACTACAGCTTAATAAACGCGAACGCGAATGGACGCGAGTTCATATCCTGATATATTATATATTTTTCTATGCATTTAAACTTTTGCCTTTCTATGATTGGTATATTACTGAATTATTTTTATTTTCTGCTCTGTTTTCGTTACAGAAAGTATAGAACGGAGTGTCTTGACACTGAGAGTTCTATTAGACTACCCTGAAATGCGTGAAGCTGCTGATGAAATGTAATTTAAAATATATATATATGCTTTGGTACCTGTAACTGTCCACACTGAGCTGCCGGACTGTTAGGAACAACATTCTTGATGAAGATCCCGAAAATTGCTTTATCACTGCCGTTCTGGCCATGTTGATTACCGATTATATCGACCTAATAATATAATATTTAAATTAAGAATTAGTAAAAATACATTAACACATAATTACAAAACATAATTACTGGAAAAAATAAGACAGCGTTTGATTGTACACGCGATGGTTACGAGTTCGATTCCCAATCGAACAAATAATTACATTTCAATTGTTTTATTTTACCGCTTGGACACGATAAAGCGTGTCATTGAGTTCCGCCACTCATCTTGTAATGTCTCGAATTCAGATGAAATGTGGAGAACGGCATGTATTGACACTGGTTGTCCCTGTCTGCCCTATTTTAAGGAAAATAAAACAATGAACATGATATTTATTTATAACTCGTCAAGCATTTTGAATTTGCAAATAAATAGGAGCAAATCCTATTTCTATTTTGAGTAAGACATTTTATTGACTAAATTGCATGAAATCTCTTGCAGTATCTAAAACTATGATAACTAAAAATATAAACTATCTTAATTAAACAAAAATAAGTGAATAAATAAACAATAAAAAGAAAAAAAAGATTGAATTTTATACCTTCCCTCCCACAATACTGACTCCCAAAGGAGCTCCGGGGCGGCGTTTTAAGGTGACTCGCCTTGGCGGACCCCATCGCTGCCCAGAGCCCTCTCGGCGGTCCTTAGACACTGTTACCGTCATCGCGGGTGTCACGTAACTGGTAAATAAGTTTTAAAATTAATATAAAGTATATTTAGCATCACGTTTAAACTTCACTTTAACCCGTAAAGCAGGAAATACAGCGAAAGCCAGCATTTGAGATATTGCGTGTTGGGTGGCGGAACTCAACGCCGCGCTTTGTCTGTACAAGCGCGGGGAGATGAAAATAATTTAAATATAATTATTTCTCGTGTAATTTATTGTATTAATTGATCCATGATACTGAAATTTTGTTTTAATGCTAGTACTTGTATTTACATATCAAAAATATTTATTGATTGTAATAATTATAATATTATTCAAATAAATTAAGTATTTTTTTTTTATTTAGCTATATAGAAATGAAATGACGTTTGTTAGCTCGCTAAACCTCGAAAACGGCTGAACCAATTTGGCTAATTTAGGTTTCAATATTGCTGTAGAAGTATAAGGAAGGTTCAAAAGACTTCAAAACATAAAGATATTACACGGAAAATAGTAAATCAACGATTTTATTTTACTATACAAACTGTGCATACTGTCAAACGGAATGCGTTCGGAAATTAAATATTAAGCAAGGAAAATTGTTAAAAGTATGGAATATTAAAAAACCTAGAATAATTAAAATTCAGCCGCATGATTTAACGATATATAATTAAAGCATTCAAAAATTTGGCCAGTCATTTGATCTCCAAAGATATATATCTAAAAACAATTTTTAGTACCGTAATAAGAAAATTTCAGAACGCGCTATAAGTATTTGACAAGAAATATGTCTATTCATTTTCAACAAATCAGCTAGTTTTTTAATAATATGTTCTTGTAATTTTTATTTTAAGAATCCTTTATTCTAGAGAAGTAAATATTCACACTAAATAATTTATATATTCGAGATATATTTGAATTGAAATTGGTTATAGGTTGAGTAAAAGTAGTGTAGAGTTGGGTACCGTTATTTAAGATGCAAAGTTGCAAAGTTTCTAGTGTGCACGAAAATTGGAGAAGGTATTCTATGTAAAAACATAATTTGTTCTTTATTTAAAATAAGATACTATAAAAAATATTTATTTTTATTATAAATCAATATACAGAACTGTTGAGTGAATTTAGAGCCGCCCTTTGTATTACCGAAACGGAGAAACGAAACAAATTAAATATATTTATTCAATCCTCGGAGTGGAGATCGAATCTAAGACTTCTGTTTGCGGTTAGTCGCTGCCCAGTGCAGTTCGTATATAATATAAATGTTATCAGTTCTCCACTGTAAACCACGGCGTTGAGTTTCGCCACTTGTCGCGCAATGTACCGAATTCGGATGGAAAGCTGTGAACAGAGTGTCTTGACACTAGGTTCTCTCTGACCACCCTGCTATGCGTTAAGTTAGAAAAGTACCGTGAAGGTTAAAAAAAATCATGAAACGTTGTACGTAGATGCCCGCAAAATACTTGCGAGGCTTTAAGAGGATTATTGAGCGTATGGTTTCATTTTATATAAGATTTATTTTGTACAGTTTAAGAGGTGTTGCGGTTTATCTAATAACCTCATCTATATAATATTGTTTACATGTACACATATATTACCATATGTTTGGCATATGGGATCACACTCTTGTACAAAGTGACATATACGTTACTAAGGCAACGCATATTTTTCGCAAATAAAATCTATATTTATTTCTGCACATATATAATTGTATATATAACTTTCTACATACTATAGTGATTTGTCAAAGTGGTTGTGAGTTCGATTTCCACTGGTCGAATGTGTCAGTCATAGAAATCAATATGAATAAAATTATTCTGTTACTCCGTTGACTGACTGACAGACAACGCACAGCCATAACTACTCGCTGCTGCTGAAATCTGGCATCTATGGCATCTAAGTACTTTATGATATGTAGGGGAGCACTAAGAGAGAGAGTTTCATGGAATTTTTACTGGATATTTTACGGGAACGGGTTAAAACGAGATTTCATATTTCACAGGCCAATTTACGGAAAGATTGAAATGGAAATAGTATGAAAAGAGTAGGTAAGTCCCACGTAAACGCAATTGCAATTGGCTAGTTTAATATATTAGTGTCTCCCCCATTTAGTTAAATACAATGTAGTTAAATACTGATATTTATCAAAATTAAATATAATAAAATAAATTCAATTCTTTAATTATGGCGCTACGAATGTACCAGTAGAGAAGAAGACACAAGTCATTACACCCAAAGGAGATTGATTGGTAAAAAGAGATAAAGTCACACTATAATCGATTGCATGTTAAAAAATAATAAAATAAAGTAGAGAACCGAGTGTCTTGGCACTAGTTCTCTCTGACTATCCCTGCTATTCGGAAACAAGCGTGAAGCAATATTAAAATCAAAATCATTTTTTTTTTATTTTTATTTAGAAAGGCTTTAAAAAAAATTATCAAAAATAGACGAAAAGTGATCGATGGAGTGTCATATCACTCTACCATGTTTCTGAGAACATGCAGTCAATAAAAAAGCACATTACCTTGGCCATTTACTTTGTAAGGAAATCTTACTAATGTCACGCGGGCAGGCAGTTTCCACTAGAAACGCCGCGTGACCGTGATCCGACCTATTGTTGGTAAGTCTATTAGTGTAAGCTAATTAAAAAGTTAATTTAATTATACAACTGAGAAACATTTCTTGCAACATCAAGTTATAATGAACGAGTGATTTATTATATTTTTTAGGTTTTGTTCGTAGTTTTAATTCAGATTTAATTTCATTTCAAAACATATTGTTACAGAATCAGTTTGGAATGCAAGACTACAACTATCTAATATCTGGTATTTAGACATTAGACTAAGATAATACGAATTTGTATCCCGCTTAAATATACACACAATGTCTATAGACATTTGACGGATTTCGCTGAAACGGTTGATACGACGCATTCTCTATGCATTTATCATGCAAATCTAACAAATGGGTACTTAAATGTATGTACTTAAAAAGTAACGAGCTTACTTACATATATGCAAAAAATCTATATTAACAAATATTTATCTACCTACTAGATTTTGTTTCAACAATTGAATATCCAACTTTGACGTTGAATAACCTACTCGTCTTTTACGCAATCAGTTCACATTTTTGAGTTTTAAATGCGGTCATAAAAGTTTAGATTCACTTTTGCTTGTAAGGTTGAACAGGACTGACAATGGAATAAAAATAATTGAAGTTTAAAAACTATTTTTGTCAGCTTTACGCTTTTCCCCGTATAGCATAGCGAAATCGAAGAAATATTGCGTACTTTGTGTCCAGAGCGGAGAAATAAAGAATATATATAATCATCCATCCGAATGGGAATCGAACCCAGACGCTGTCCCACTGCGCCACCACCTACTTGTATAAAATACTGAGCACTATTCTATATATTATAACTAAGATAATTTTCATTAATGTAGGTTTTTGTTAGAACACGCCTATATCACACGACAACATGACCAAGTTGTAAATAGAACAAAATTTTGAAACAAAATGTACCAAAAACCTAAATAAATGTAGAAAACAATATTTATAGTATTAATAGTAGTAAAAATTATATAATGTAATAAGTTTATAAAGTTACAAGTCGACATAACTTACATATAATATATAATAGTTACTAATGAGTGTTTAATTTGTCAACGCATTGATCAGAAAATAGAGTCTATTTTATTATTTGTTTATGTAAGTTTTTGTTATATAAACTTTATGTAGTACACAAAAATAGCTAATTACTTAAAATGTATTGAAAATTTCAGTATGAATTAAGTTAGTATGGAGACGAAATTGGAAATACAACAGTTATTCAAACGGGCACCCAACCGTCCTTGTTCAGAACACAATTGATGACTTTCGCTGAGAAAAAGCTATCGAAAATTTAATATAATTTTAATAATTCTGTCTGATATATAAGATATTTTTCGACGTCTATACGGTTAGTGTCAGTGGTTTTTTTTTAGTTAGTGGTTGATTAATAATCATGAAATTGACATATTTAGAAAACGTATCAAAATTTAACACAGCGGGATTTGAACCCGCGCCTCTTAGAAAAGCTTTCAAGCGCTCTGACCGCTAAGCCATGCGTACTACATCCAGCTACGTCGAAATTTTTATACGGTTGATATTTTGATGTAGAACGCATGGCTTTACGGTCAGAGCGGTTGAACGGTGTTCAAGAGGCGCGGGTTCAAATCCCGCTGCGTTCAAATTTTATACGTTTTTTCAATGTCCTAAGTGTGCGATTAACACTTTAAAAAAATGTTAAAATAATCTTGAAATTATATAAATTAAAGGATTTTTAGAGTTAAATAAGCATGATTAAAACAAAGCAAATTAATAACTATATCGAAAACTTGTTATAGTTTTTCAACAGAGTAAAAGTTCAGTTTAATTAACATCTGTATATCTTACAAATTGCGTAAGATGTGTCAATTAATAATTAAATATATTATTGATAAAGATGGTCTTCGAAATTCGTATCTATATATATATATATATATATATATTTATATACGTAATCTTGCCATAAATAATATTATAATTAAAAACAAACAAAATATTACTTTTAAATTTGGATACTTGGTAATGACCAAGGTTAATTATGAACAATGGTTAATTACGATACAGAGTGATTGACAGGCAACCCACAAGCAAAAGTGCTGGGCGTAGAAAGATAAAGCTTAGCAATTAGGTTCTTTGGGGACTGAAGGAGAATACTACGAGAGGATTTCCTGACACTTGAAAAAACATAATTTTACGTCTTGCAGTTCATACAAGCGTAATTGTAGTCCATAACTAATAAATATGTTGGCCTAGATCCAAGTCACTGATAAACAAGAAAATGAATAACTATTCTTCCACAGGCTTATTGTGACTTAGTAAATATCAAAATAAATGGGTTTGTTGCGTCTTTCATTCATATATGAATAAAAGTATATATATAAATTTGAATTGATGTAATTTAAAATACAACAAAATTATGGACTAAACAGATTTTGTTCTCGCAAAATTATATTTTTATGTAATGCTAATAAAAATTTTGGGTAACTTAACTCAAATTAAATATTTATAAATATTTTTCAATCGTTTAACGTTTTTCTACACGACAGTACATGGCAAACGTCGCAATCACTCAGTGATTCAATTCAGCGAACATGACTATGGTAGATGCGGTGTTTACTTTCGTATAAACAGATATGTATGTAAATATATTTATTATTTAACCATATACTATTTATATACAAAACTATTTATTTAAAAATGATGAATGGATATCAATTTTATCGGGTCCTAATAAAAATTAATGCAAAAATACTATAATTTCATATAAGTTTCTAAGTACGCGTACAATATTCTAATGTACATTTATAATAACTTTATCACTTTTTAAAATTCTTATTCACAAACTTAGGAAATTGAAAAATAATTAAAAAAATTAAACGAAGCGGGATTCGAACACGCGCCTCTTCGTAAGCCGTCCAACTGTGCATTTATTTATCATACAGGAGGGGAGACAACTTTAAGACGGGCCAATTTTGTGCATTACATATAAAATTAAAAAATATTTCTAGAAGTCTTCATATAAATAAGGGAATCTTCAAAAATATGAAAAATACTAGCTTTTAAATTTAAATACTAGATTTTAATAACACTTTTTTGTTATATAGATAGCTATTGGTGCTCGCAACATATAGAATAATGTATTTTAAAAGTCTTCATATCTGATGTGAAACCGGGCTGATAGCAGTATAATCTATAAGAAATATTTATTATAGTTGGTCGTGATGAGCAATTTATAAAATCTGGACATCTGGAGCACCTGATGTGAAATCCTAGCAGCCCAGCTAATTTTTAAGACCTATACTATTGCCTTAGAAACAGTTGTTCAACGTGATGAGGGTTTTTTAATGACGGAGACAATAGAGGTCTAAAACATCTGATGCGAAAATTCCGAATCTCGAAACAAACTAAGAAGGTTGGTGTACGCGGCCGTCTTTATAAATACACCGTGGACCTAAGCATTCAAAATATTAATATATTATATATATAAATAATTGTTTTTTTACGACCAGTGTTTTCGGCTGTACATTGTATGTCAGTCACTCAGGCGGAAAAGCAGAAATTTATTTATACTGATAAATACTTCAAAGTCTAATTAAAGAAATCGTAGCGCCCACATTTTCTTAATAGCTTGCGAAAGATGGCGCAGTAACTAATTCGTAGTTCCAAAATGTAAGTTTGAAAATAAAATATTATATATATATATTATAAATACTAAGATTTATTTATCAATGTAATAAATCTCTAAATTCAAGGAATTAGTTTCGAAATTACGATATGATAGCGCTTGACGTCGACTGAGCGTGTATTTCGCTGCTCAATGCACCGGATGCACAATTCTCGTCTCGTACCCACTTATACCGAATCTACTATAATATGCAGGATGTTCAACTTTTATTACCAATCAGTTATAGAAACTTGCTATTTAGTAATGCATGCTTATTTTTTGGATTCATTTTCACATTTTAAGCCCTTAGCGGCTCAGTGGTCGGTCTACTGCAAACACGTTTGTGTGTGGGTCCGATACCCACTTGGAGAAATTATTGTATTCAAATTAATCTCATTTCTCCACGATAGTGACATTACAAAGCGCGCTTAAAAGTATTTTATGATAATCTTTGTCATCCTGACAAGTACGTTTTGAAGGAAGGAATTTTACTTTATCAGATCCGGACACATGTGCAAATTATCAACAAATCGGATGGAATGAATTGATTTGGAATATAGTTCGAAGTATCTACATAAGAGGAAGTTCTGATACTACTCGATAACAGCCTCGTTTGATGCGATAATACAGTTCATCGGAGTTCAGTGCACCGAATGAACAATTTTCATCATCGCATTCATATTTAAATTAAATTTTCATAAGCTTTCATAATAATACCTATAGATTGAGGAATATTAATTTTGTGCTGATTGTGTTAAGTGAGATTGCGTTATTAGTAAGTAAAATACTAATATATATATATATATATATATTTTTTCAACCTTTTTTCCACATAACGGCTACCCCGTTAGAGAGAGATTAGTGTTAAGAATGGAGTGGCCATTCTCCACTTCCCCCCCGAAATCGGGACATTTCATGTTGAGTGGCGAAATTCAACGCCGCGCTTTGTCTTTGGTACCAGATAGGACAAAATGAAAATATTTTAAATCTAATAATCCCACAACCAATCATATTTACAGTCACGCGCTGACCCACTGTGCCACGACGGACGGACGGACGACGACGGACAAATATACTTTTCCTAATCGATTATTCATCCACCAAGTTGAAACAGCAGTTATACTGTGTATAAAATCTTTTACATGGTGTGCTGTATTCTACAAGTCCTTTTCATTTGGTTCCATCCATTTTGGAAGTGGATATTAAAAAACTGTAATCCGACGTTTTGTTGTGACAGTCATATTAGATTTATAACGATATTTATTACGCTTTTCTCCACATATCAGGATGGTAAGAGTATACCTACTGTTTAGACACTCCGTTTTCCAACTTCCGCCCGAATTCGAAACGTTATACGTCGCACCGCGCTTTATATTACCAGAGCCAAGCGGGGAAATAAGTATTCATTACTCCGAGTGTAAATAGAACCCACAACCATCGCATTTACAGTCAGACGCTTTCCCACTGCGCCTACTTAATTACATTGTCAAAAGATGTATTATACCATTTTTTTTTGCTTAATTGGTAAAAGGGCTGGTGGTATTATTACAATGTAGCTCAATAGTTAATGAAAATAAAAAGTGCGTTAAATTTAAGCTACAAGACTTGATTGCAACGGAATAGGTGAGAATAAAGAAAGACTAAAAGAATCGTCATCTTTCCAACTCCATAAGTCTACAACACACGCTGGACAGAAACCGGTGGAGGCAGATAATACGCTCCAGATGCAACCCTGATGCTGAATGCCTTAGACATGAAGAAACCGAGTCTACAAGCAGAGAGGTGGAACTAAAATATTAAAACTTCTGACTGATCTGATCTGATCAGGTGATTTTCCTGAGACAGTTCCCAAAGTCACTTCCTAGAAGTGATAATAAAGGTACAAGCAATGTAAAAATAAACTATATATTCTATTAATCTAGGTTATTTGTACCTGTTTTATAGTTTTGTATGAGAGCTACCACTGGAAGATATCCCGGATGAAATAAATTATTACGAAAACTTTTATTATACTAGTGGAGCGCAACTACATCGCGGTCGTAGTAGCATAGTGAAAAAATATGTATCACATTCCAGAAAGAGGATGTCGATTCAAGTCTCGTTTGGAGCAAATTTTCTATAAAGTGAACAAATATATACGCTATGAAGATATTATTAAGGCACAGTAATCAAGTACTTGACTAAACGCGACTAAAAGTCTCCACGATAAATATACGAATGGTGTTAGATTCTATACTTTACTACTTGTATACTTTTTATATAAGCGAAAAAAAACCGGTAAATAACGAGAATACTGGCTCTTTAAAGGTAAATTTCATTACTGTTCTTATTTTACGATATTTCATCCGTCTTATTCTTATTTTGCATATTACAGGGTAGGCAGAGAGAAACTTGTGTCGAGACACTTGAGACTTGTCACGACACGAGATGTTCTCTCCGCCTGCCCTGCTATGCAGAAAAAACAGTGGAGCCCAAAAAAAGGAAAAAACCGACAATTTATATGTAATATAAATGGATAAAGGGGGAAACGATGGGAAAATTATAAATTAACAAAGTTAAAAATGCTGGCCAACAATCTACACCTTCATATGTATTTCTATTGCACTGTATCTAATCACTCCGCTATATAGAGGTAATAGCGTGGGTTTTATAATGGGATTACCGACAACTGTGTGCTAACAAAACATAGCTCGTGATATTGTTACAATGATACTGTTCTATTTTTCATTTATATATATAATAAAAATAAAACTGTTCGCTGTCTGTACACACAATATAAGATATATAGTAAAAAATATTTTATGGGCCATTCATGGATGTAATAGAACCACACATAGTAATGTTTTATAACTTCAATATAATGAAATTTAATGGCAGCGAGGTGCAGTTGTTCTATTTCATTTGCCGGTAGGAATTATTTTAATTAACCCGATTACATTTTTGGTGTTCACTTTACAGTAGTCCGTGGTGAAAGAAAGGCAGTCCGATTACAATAGTTTTATTAATTAAAAATGAGTAAAAATCACAAAAATCTCATTATTTCAATTATTTTTTAAACTTGCTTTGATAAGGCAAAATGCGCTCATATTCGGGAGAAAGGTCTCTTGACACCAGGTTCACTTTTTTTTAACAATGTAGTTTAATAAGTTGCAAGATTATTGTAATAGGTAAAATTTTAGGTGCGAATATAACTAAAAAAAATTGTCAACAATTTAATAAAATGTACTATTATTCATATATGCAATACACTCTTGCCTTTACTGATTTACTACAATTTACTACATTGCCTACCGTCTGTTACTTTAAAACGTGTTTTGAACGTTTTTCTATGTAACTTTTTATGTTGGGTAACGGACATCAACGTACTTTGTCCGGTTACAATGGAAAATTAGTTTGAAAACATTTTGAATATAAATATCCCCTTGTTATGGTATCCAACGCACATACATCGGTACAGAGAGATATATGAACTGCGCTACAACAGCACTTAACACAGGTTTTATTTATATTCAATATATATATTATATATATTGTATTCAATATGCGAAAATATAACAATATATATTGAGGCCATCGGACATCGTCTGACTGTAAATGCGATTGGTTGTAGGTTCAATTCCCACTGAAGAAGTAATTTAAATTATTTTCATTTCTCCGCTCTGGTAACTAAGACAAAGCGCGGCATTACGTTCTGCAAGCAAACACGAAATTTCTTAATTTCGGGCGGATGCTCATTAACGAAGTCTCTCGATACTAAGTTTTTTTATCATTGTAACAATATGATATATATGAGGTTTTAATTATAATACTAAAGTTATATATATATTTATAGTAGGTCGGAATAAATAAATAATATAAAAAATGGTAAGTATAAATGCTATATAAAAATATTTGTATCAAAAACTGAATACACATTATAATATGATAATTTTAAAACGTGGCGCAGTGGTACAGCGCTTGAGGGCTCGATCCCCACTCGGAGGAATGAATTATATTTATATTATCCTCATTTCTTCGCTTTGATACAAGATAAAGCGCGGCATTCAAATCCGCCACTCAATACGTAACGAGACAAATTCGAGTGTAAAGTGTGAAATGGAGTGTCTTGACACTAGGTTCTCTCTGATTACCCCGCTATATCGAAAAGCGTGAAGCTTTCTTTAGTTTATAATCACAGTTATACATATAAAACTACTAATATCACCTATACAGCTAAAAACACAGATTCATTATAATTTCATAAAAAATAAGAAAAACTTACCAGAGTTGTGTACCAAAACTACATTCCCCGGTTGCAACCGCAAAATTTTTGGATTTACCGAAAAAAACCAACAAATTCGGTAACGTTGACAGACCGCAAGATATTCACTCGCAATGAGCTAGTGAGGTCGGTTAACCGTAACTCAATTAGACGTATTAGCCGATTTTGCTTAGTGATGTTATCATATCGGTATTTTTTTTACATAGAAAATCTGTTTTTGTGATTAGAAGTCTAGATAAATGGAATTACAACTAAGCTTATGTTTCGAAATGGTGATGCAAATGGGACTAGGGCAATTATCCAAGAGGGTAACCAGTTCAAATGCCATTTATTTTGTATTTACATATAATTAATTATGATGAGCTACAATTGGTCTAACTAAACCAACGAAATGACTAAATATTTTATACAGAAATCTTCTTTTAAGTCCCTGAGTTTGAACCCACAATAGCATTTAGTAGTAAATAAGTAAAAAATTATATTAATTAACTCCAAAACCTTTAATATACAGCACTTTGTCACGAGGTTTCCCAGAACATTTTCTATTCTATTCGACCTCAGCAAATCGTCAAGGTTGAATCAATAAGTCTCATGTTAGATTAGTCAATTGTTGTGTTAACAATTACCGCGCGTTATCAATTTGATACAGACGACAGCTTCTAACCATTAAGAGGTACTAACGTATAATATTGTTAGTTATATACTAACAATATAATATTTGACTCCTCTTTTTTTTATCTTCACGCTTCCTCCCGCATAGCAGGGTAGTCAGAGAGGAGCGAGTGTCAATACACTCCGTTCTTCAGTTTCCGCGGGAAATTGAAACATTGCGTATTGAGTAGCGAAACTCAACGCCGCGCTTTCTCTTTGTTATCAGAGTGGAGAATATATATTTTTAAAATAACCATTCCCCCATGTGAGAAGCGCACCCACAAGCCCACGTTTACAGTCAGACGCTGACACACTGCGCCACGATGGCCTCATATGTGGATGGATGTTAGATGAAATTAGTTTTTATTAACAATTTATTTAAAATATATAAAATATCCTCAATCGAACAACTGCTTAAAATCATAATATTATTTGCATACAATAACAAAGTCTATTAGAATTTCAATATCAACTGAACGCGTTACTATTATATCGATTCTTAACTGTCATAGCTTTCCCATCTCTATTTGAGACCTAACTTATTTTAATCTCTGTCTTCATAGTTTGTTCTAGACGGTTACCCTATTTGACCTAACATACAATAGGTTTCCAAGTTATTGTGTAATTGTTATCCAAATAACCTATGGTCATATATAATATATTTGCGAGTAGCTGTCCTTAACTTCGTTTGCATGGGTTATACAATAAAGAATCTAGTCATTTCCTGTTCCTGTTGAAATTTTGAGTTATATCCTCTCAGTGCTACACTCCCTTTGCAAATTACCTACATACTAAAATTCATCATTTAAAGAATGCTCGGTTGAAAAATCCAAACAAAACCCTTACTCTATTTTTTAATCAGCTCCCGATAGGACCAGACATTTTCCTCTGCTATAAACGCGTAATGCTGGCTAAAGAAACCGTGGTAAACAAATATTCCAAAATACAATCATTTCGAACTAAACAACTTCAAACTAACCAAATAATTAACCAGGAATAAGTTTAGAAGAAGGAGCAAGACCAATAACAGTGAAATCTCTATAATCCCCAAAAAATATCACTTGTCTAAGTATATCATCAGTTCAATTCTAACACGTATTTCGACGGTCGCATTAATAGGATTTTGTCAAATGTGTGTTAGGTACAGAGAGAAGTCGGACATTGGAGTGCATCGGAGTGGATTTTAATTTTGAAAGGGCCCAGTAACCTACACTTAAGTCATAAGTTCCAGGCATTGCCCCGAGCTCCTCTACCTGTAACGCGATGGCCACCTGCATGGTGAATCTATGGAATTCTTAATTTCTTCTCTAAATGAAATAAATATTATTTAAATATAATTTAACTTTTAACGCAACCATCGTACATGTACAGATATCGCTAGTGAGACGAAGGTAATATATGAAAAACCCTAGGTGCTATCCAATAGTAATATATTTTAGAAATAAATACTTAAATTATGTAAATCTTTGGGTCAATAAATCAAATACTAAATGATATTTAGCCAGTACTTAGCCACGTCCAACGCCTCATACATTCCCTCAATCGGGTCGTCAATTTAATATGTAGATGGACAGTTGGACCAGGTGAGCATATGTGCCATGGTTTGTGAATTGGCACCGCAATTACAAGGCATGCAGGGCCCGACCTGTATAAATATAAATTGCCTTAACTATATAAGTGCTATAAGACAAAAGCTTTGTCGTTGAAATCAAAAAATGTGGAAAGAGTAGATATGGAGAAACTAAATACTTATGAGTTTCTATTTGATGATAACTGTCTAATTAGTCTAGAATTTACAAATACAATCTCCCCTTAAATAGATAAGAATCTATAATTAAATGAATTTCAACCTCGCACAACGACAGAACTTCAAAAATATTTATATGAAGATCAAATTCATCGTTTTAGAACTATATAAGTAATAAATAGGATGAATTTGACAATCAAGAAAATGAATTCGAAGTTGAAAAGGACGAATTTGAAATTCCAAACTAATATCCGTATTAATTAAAAAGTAAAATTATCAACTGCGCTCTATATGCATTGCATTGTGTACAGTGCAGTTCAGTGGGTACGCTGTTATATGGTAGCGAAACGTCAACGAAAAGGAATGAAAGAAAAATGAATGCTGTAGAGACGCAATCTGTTCGAAGAATATGCAGAGTCAGTTTAGCTGATCGAATCAGAAATTAAGCGATACACGGAATATTAGGCATAAGTGACGTTGTAATATTAAGAATTAAGAAGAACGTGCTCAGGTAGTTTCAGCACGTCGAAAGGTCGAGAGAATGGAAAGCAATATTATTCTACTGGAGGAAGTTCAGGTAAATACGGCATATAAAGAGGTTGGTGACAGTGGACGAGGCGAAAGAAGTATGCAGGTACCGTAGCGTTTGGCACTCCACTCCCTCGCTACCGTTACTACTCGTTTACTTTATTAGACAGATAAAAATAATATTTATTATGAAATTTCACATAACTTACACATATCGTGAGGCTCTTTAGCAAAGTAGCCAATTTGAAAGCAGCTATAAATTTAAAGCAATACACGAACCAATCGACCTTACTACCGTAATGAAACAATTCCACTATAAAAGCTCAATATTCCCATAAGAATTAAAAAACGAATTATGTTAATCTTGCTCAATTGCAATTTGGATAAGTGGAACGTCCTCGTGGGAATAAGTTTTTAATTTGATAGTCATGTTTGCTTTTGAAATTATATTAACTTAAGTGTAAGTGTTGAATTAGATGCTATCATTATTATGACGCCATTATGGCTCTGGTGTATGTACTAGTACTATGGGTTCGAATCCCAATGTATTCGGGTAAAAATTCGTATATTTCTACGATTTGTTTAAGTAAAGTTCAGTTGCAAACAATGAGATGTCGCTAAAATCTGCGGAAAATGGATAACATAGTATGAAATCGCTTAGTATTCTTTAAGCAGGCAAGGCACCATTATTAAACACTTCTAAAGCATGTACCTGTGACAGTAAAAAAAAATTTAGTTTTTTATTTTTCAACATTTTTTCAAAGTGTTAATAGCACACTTAGGAAATTGAAAAAGACATATATCAAAATTTTGTTGACATTTTTTGAAAAATTTTAACGTAGCGGTATTTGAGTTCAAATTTTTATACGTTTCCTAAATATGTCTTTTACATATTTAGAAAACTGAAAAATATTATTTTCTTTATTTAAGTACGTAAAATATCTATTTAAATTCCAATTAATAAATTATATCAATAAGTGCAAAACAAAATAAATTTTTAAAGTAATTAAATTGGAAATTCAAATATTTTATCACCTAGGCTCATGCTATGTAAATGAATATTGAATGAATGAGTATCAATAGTATTGTCATCCGATCTGTATACATTTGCAAATGTTCAAGCAAATCAGATGGCAAGAAATATATCAAAATAAAGTTAAAAAGGTTAATTACATAGTTATTTAGATAGGCATTTGAAAGCGGCTAGATAGAGAGAATCAAATGTAAACACTCCGTTCTCGGCTTTCCGCCGTATTTGAGACATTGCGAGTTCAGTGGCTAAACTTAACGCCGCGCCATACTTGCTATACCTGTTTCTAGGTAAGATTAGTATGAACGATTCCTGTGCAATATCTTAAGGAAATTGACTCATTCCTTCCTCTTGATTACATTCATTTATCAAGTTTTAATATTGGAATGAAATGCAATATGAATGGATCTCAATTTTTTCAATGTCAAAGGCACACGTTTTCTATAAATTATTTATATATATATACATATAATAAAATTGTAAATGATCCCTGCCTATACATGCATTTATTAATGTAATAGAACTCAACTTTAGGGGTTTAGTAAGTACTTGGTCGTAGCGTCACTAGTTGATAAAAAGTGAAGTAAACTCACTTAAGCAACTTAAAATAACTTGAAGTTAATTACACTGGAAATGCGCCAGCAGATTGAGCTGAGTGACAATTGTCATATAATTTAAATTCAAAAATAACAATTGCTTTATTTTATTACTAAAGGCTGTATAATAAATTTTAAAATATATACGATTTTTTTATTCTATTTCGCATTTTTTTTTCGCATACTAGTGAAAAAGATATACAGCATAGCATAGAGTTGGCGAGAAAATATATATAATATTCATATAATAGGGTATTTATTTTACCAAATTCGGTGTGAATTATAAGTGTAATTAAAAAACAGAATGATTTATAATCGGATTCTTTATACCTACTTCGTAAAATACGTAAAGAAAATAAAGCCTACAGACATTTAAGCTCTAATATATCTGAGCTTACAGCTAATATGACGCCGAATCCATCTTAGACATACCAAAACACACTCTATTCTAATACAATAAGAATCAAATTTCAATGCTGAAATAATCGCTTAACACTCTTACTATTATTTTAAAAAAGACTTTAAGTAGTATGTTATAGAGTTCCAATATTAATAAGTAGCAATAATACTACGCAAGAAGTCTGCCCTCGTTGGTTAGGCTTCATGGCATTAAGTATTACATTTTTAGTACATCTAATGTCATAGGCTGTGGCCAGAGTGGCAATAGGGGCTTGTGAGGGCAAATTCAATGTTCTTGTTCGCTTTGAAATCATTTTATTTGCTTTCAATTGTCTTTCAAAATTCAACTTCATTGAATTTGACTTTTAACTTTTTTCTCTTTTATACTTTCCATGTTAGCAATATGTATATTACCTAATACAAAAGGGTATTTAATATACATGTTAATGTGTATAATATAATATATTGATTTTCTGCACTCTTGCTCCATATAAGTTATATATGTATGTACCTATTTCAAATTTAATACACTCCCATTTCACGCTTGCACGCTTTTTCCCGCATAGCAGGGTCGAGTGTCAATACACTCCGTTCTCCACCTTCAACCTAAATTCAAGACGTTTTGTCTTGATCGCCAGAGCTGAGAAATGAAAATATTTTACTTACTCCCCCGACTGGGAATCAAATCCATAACTAATCGCATTTACAGCCAGACACTGCAAACGCTGTAAACGACACGATGACCTTTTATAAAAAGTTCTCTTCACATATTATTATATAATTACACTAAAATAATAGGCTCAAAATTATCTTGTATTGACTGACTTTATCGGTGCGCACTAAAAACGTACATATCTAGAGCTAAGCAAGAAATTTGTATGTTTAAAGACTATTCGTTTGACTATTTAAATTATATATATCCAATAATTTACTATGGGAGTATCAATATCGGGAATGTCACAATGAATCTGACCATCGCTGGGTCCAGAAGAAGAGGAAGATTAGATGGACATATGTCTTCAGGAAAGTATAAATTATAACCCAAACTCAAAAACAGGTCTTGAAACGAAGTCTTACAAAAGAAATTGGGTTTAATATACTCTTCACCGCTTAGAAATAAAAAACTTATGAGCAAAGAAAAAAAACTTTTTTTTGACTTGACTTTTTACATACAATTTTGTAGGATTACATGAAACATTAGTCGCGTTATCAGAATTATTAAAGTTTCTACTTGTTTGTAACGACTTTCATTGTGATTAGGCAAGAGCCGATAGTTTACGGATGGAAACTAATGTTATGTGTAAGATAACGAATACTATATATTATAATTTACATTTTTACAATATATTATAACTTTTTTTGGCAATTCAGATGTTTCTTCGACCTGTAATTTATATTTATATTTATATATATGTATATATATATATATATATATATATATATTAATGTTGACTGTTAATGCCTACATCTTCCTCAGAACAGCACATGGTAATAGTTTATAGAAGAAGGCAGAAGATCTCAGAAGATATCAGCTATTTCAAACACTCAACCAAAGAACTGGAAAAGAACCAGACCACCCTTACGTCCACTGAACTTCTCTGAACGCTTTCAACGTGCAACAGCAGAAGAGAAAACATTTAGACTCTAGAGAATGCTTAATAAGGAAAATGTTGAACAACTAAAGGTACGGAACATAAGCAACTAGTTAATGAAATAAAAAACGTAAAATATAGGAAGGTTTTAAATAACTCAAATGAAACGATTTGAAATTGCGATACAAGATGAGGAGAGGCTATCGTGGCGCAGTGATAATGGGCGGTGCTGTGATGTAAACGTTATTATGGGTTCGATCTCCACTAGATTATTTCTGTTTTCCCTAGCGGCGGTTTTTTTTATATAAAAAATGGGTTAATAGATTCCAACTATTTATAAAAGGTGTATTGTAATCTTATAAATAATCGACTGTATTCTTTACAGCTATTTATCTATTATTCTAATGCTATATTACTAACAATAAAGTTTATTGCATATTGAAACTGAGAGCACAAAACAAAATTGTTTTTCGCTTCATACCTTTTCCAATTATATATTAAAAATGGTAAATCTAAAACCATACCCAGGAATAGAACCCACACTTACAACTGCACAACTAAATAATATAAAAAAAAATATAATTCTTACCTAGATCTCCGTGAAGGCAATAGAAATTTCAATGGACCTGTAGAGCTTCTCCTGTCTTTAGAAACAGGAACGGACAAGTAGTCATCATCTTCTGTTTCGGACCCAGGGCTATCCAAGTTAACAAGCGCGGGAGCAGAACGACGCCTAGTCGGCAATGTCTTCGGCACATCCAACATGTCTCTCAAGACATCACAATATTTGCAGTCCGAAGCTTCTTCTATATACGCTTTAGTTAGCTCGTATGCGTAGTTCTCTAAAAAACACTTATGGCAACCTGCTACGTAGTTTGGATCAGGATCGGAATCTTCGCTCGGTTCATGCTTTTTTAACACCTTTTTCTCTACTTTATTGCAACTATTACTATTTTTATCAATTTCAATTTTGTTTTCTTTACTTTTCACTTTCTTTTCCAGTTCTTTCTGTCTTATCTCTTTTAAGCACTCGGCTTGATCGTTGTAATATTCAACGCAACGGCGTTCACTTTTGGACAGTTTCGTCGGACTTTTCTTTTTTAACTTTTTTGTTCCTATGTTTACATTTAAGGGTTCTATTCTTAAGGATTTCATTTGTTTTATAATATGCTCTTCAACATAAGGATGGCCATAGGACGCCATTTCGTCAACAGTATCGGCAGTGCTCTGAGCGTTAATAGTTCTTGTACAAATATCGCTGTCTTCGTTTCTAATAGCTATTTTATCGTGTTTATGCATCTCTTTGATCTCGGTATCTCCGTTAATTTTATGATCGTTTTTTTCCGTACACTTCAGAGACGGGTCGTCTTCGAGACACGTCTCGTAACCGTCGATTTCGTGATCGATGTACAATAGATTGTTTTGTTCCTGGATGATAATTTTGGTGCTTGCGTCGTAATAACTCGCGGTATCGTCCGTCGGTGAATTAATAGATTCCATTTCATTTCTGTTTCTATCTTTATTAGCATCGCACTCCTTCCAATATTTCTCGAAACTAATCCTTTCTAGTCCAGTTGGTGTCACCGCGAAAACCATTTCGTCTGAAGTCGATAGGTCTTTGCTCTGTTGCTTCGACAGAGGTCTCTCTACCGTTTCCTTTCTGTCCGCTGATTTGCTTCTTATAGGCAGTTCTCTAGGACCCAGTATGACATCATCTTCAGTCATTGTCATATCGTCGTCTAAGGACTCGTCAGATTTGGACGACTTTAAATCTGTCGCACCGTTGACTTTTTCGGTTTCAATCTTGCTATTTTTAGCAATTTCGCCATTTCCGTTCATAGTGTCCTTCTTACAATTGTCGTAGCTAATGTCAGCTAGCGCCGATAATTCTTCATCTTTCATAGATGATTCGTCAGGTTCTAAGCATATTTGCACTACTTCCAAACCCTCGCCGTACTCTTGTAAGCATTCGTGAAAGGAATCCATGCCCGTGTGATCGTCCGAAGCCAGTGAATTGACACATTCCTATGGAGAATAATATTTGTATTAATATATTAATATTAATACCTTATATGTTAGAAATTATACAAAAAATTTCGCATTAGTTACAAATTGAAAGACTTTTTGGTTTTTAAAGCATTTATTTGAGCACACAACTAAGCTTTTTTAATAACATTGTAATTACAAATAACATTCAATTTATTTCTCAATAGTCTCGTAAGCAACAAACATCAAAAATATTTAACATCTATTAACAAATACACGATAAGCTATCATTACTTATTCTATTAATAAAACAACTGTTTTAAAATAAATAACTTTTAAAAACAAACAAATTTATCATTAAAATTCAATAACTTAATTACAAATATAATAATAATTATTATATGTCTAAATATACCCGTTGTAATGAAGTTTTTGACAATAATCATTAAAGATAACAGGATATCGCTTTAAATAAACGTTGCCTTAGTAACGTGTATGTCACTTTTGTAAAGTTTATGTCATACACATGTGTTATTGTGTGTAATATATTTTGTGTAATGTAATGTACTGCTAATGGATTACTTTAAAAATATTGGATTTTTGCACTCCTTTCCTATATAAAATTTAGCATGCTCCTCTATTCGCATAATTTCAATTTTAATAGATAATAATAAATAATTAATGATAAAAGTTTACAAGAAATTATTTTAACACCATACACATATATATATACAAAAAAACAAAACATATATGTATATATATATATATATTATTTTTTATATACATATATATAAAATAAGAGAAACAATCGAACCCACAATCAATTGCGTTTATAATCGAATGCTGCCCCACTGCGCCACGATGACTTCCTCATTTATTAATATATATTTTTTAATCTGGACGTATTAACGCGACATTTTTTTTATTTATTTGCAATTTGCAATAAATAACATTTATTCATATAAATACTTACAAATCTATGATATGTTTGAGAGTTACATGTTATATCATATATTATTATTAGTAATGTAATATAATTTATTATATTTATGTTTCATTATATATACTTGAGACTTGGGGCTTTAAGCTATTTTTTTTATTTTATTATAGATTCAATATATTTTTTTAATGTTATCGTCATATTACCATTTAGTAACCATCACTACATTTTATATTGAAATGTTCTTAAGTGTTATTCGCACACTTAGGATATGAAAAACATACTTAGGAAACGTATAAAAATATGAACATTGCGGGATTCGAAACCGCTTCTGTTGGAAACCGTCCGAGTACTCTAAACGCTAAGCCATACGTTCTATATTCAGTTAGTTTGAAACTTGTTATAAACTTTTAACGTTTAAACATTATGATTAAAATAAGTTGTAACAATTAAAATGGAATAAGAAGAATTACGACGTAGCTGAATAGAACGTATGGCTTAGAGGTCAGAGCGCTTAGATAGTTGTCAAATTTTTATACGTTTCCTATCAATGCACTCTTTCTCGAATAAAATTGATTGAGATCTTTGCATTTTCTGCTATTCTATACAACTAATATTAATGCATGTTTTTACCCGACTGCGTCACACAAAAGATGGTAATGCTCCTGTGTAAAGCATTTATGATTTTTGTTTATTTGTATAGATTTTGATCTTTTCTATTTCATTTATTCTTTAAGTTGTTGTTATACACATTCGATATTTTTTAGTTTTAATAATTTATAGACATTCTAACAATATCAAATTCATTTAAAGCAATATAATATGCACACCCATCCATATTTGACCATAGTGAGCGTTGCTTCACCTTAATGATAGCTATAATTAATTAATTAACGTTATGAGTAACATCAATGACATTTAAAAATTGACTACACAACAATTGCTAATTCAATACACAACTAATTATACCTATACGTATATAATATTTTAAACTTTGTAAGAGTTGTTTTGGCAGGACGTCCATCAAGCCTTATTAAATAATTAATTTTCTATATTATATGGTATATAATAACAAATATATATAAATTTAACACTTGTTATACAGCTTCACGCTTTTTCTCCCACAGCACACGGTATATATAGAGAACTTAGTGCCAAGACACTCCGTTTTCCACTTTCCGAGCGAATTCTAAATATTCCGTTTTGTGTAGCGGATTTTTACGCGCTTTGTTTTGCTAGCTTAATTAGCTTTCTTTGTATTATATAATATTTACATAATAAAAAGTGTATATATATATATGTATATACACTTTTTTTTTACTAAGTTTTATGATCATTGTATCACAAACATAGGCTTTTGCTATAAATTAACAGCTACTAGTGCTTTCAAATGGAATGTGAACAGAACCCGTGATACATTCTATTACTACTACTACATTAACAAGATGTTCCATATATTTCTCTTCTGTTCCTTGTCACTTCATAATAATTTCCGCTTTTATTTTCGGCGGTACCCGAAAGGGAGAGTCGATCGCGTCCTCGCATTGTAGCTGTAGGTCCATGATATCGCGGTGTAGTGACATTATAAGGCGTAGAATTTTTGTGAAATATTCCAGTCTCTGAAAAAGAATTGGACAAAGTTTATAAAGAATTAAAAAAAAACAATATATTTCATTAGTTAAGAAGCGTATCGCAAAGATTATATTGTACGAATAAATGAAAACTTATTTCTAATGCTCGCTTGTAGTCAATAAAGTTGAGTCAATAAATTAAGTTAGTTAGTTAGTCAATATCAATATTGTAGTGTAGATGAGAAGTTTGAAATTAAATATGACAATTAAGAAAAATTTATATAATGAACCACTTCGAGTGTGTTTTTCTTTCTACTACTAGTATAATAAAATGGTTGACTAAAGTGGATACATTATTTGTTATTATATTTTTATTAACAGACATAAATTATAGATTGAAATGGAAGTATCGGCATATTTTCATTGGTAAAGTAATATATATATTATAAGCCGCAACTTCGTTTGCTTTAACTACGGAACATAAAATTCACATTCCTCACGTTGCCGTAGGAATTTTTAAAAATCCTTCTGTATGTCTGTCAGTCTGTTTATATATATGTAGAAAAGTATGTATATAAAAGTAATATAAGCGACCTTAAATTTAAAAAAGCATGCAAACTTCATTGTACACTAAAGGGAAACTATTAACAGAAAATAAATTAGGTATTTTTTTTGTCAACTAAAATTAAAGAAACTCTTAGAGCGGTAATTCCCTTTACTGTACAAAAACAAAAATTTTAAATACTTATTAGTTATAAATCTCTAAATAAATACTGCTCTAAGCGGAAGTAAAAAGCGTAAGAACAAACGAACTTACTTTACGTTTCCCCTCAGTGTACAATCACACAACACTTATTAAATTAAAATTATTATTTATATAAATAAATACACGTTATATATATATTCATTTTTCATATAATTAATATGAACAGCTTCTTGATTTTTCCCGCATAGCCTGCCTAGACATTGCGTGTTGAGTGGCTAAACTCTACGCAGTGCCTTTTCTTAGGTACCAGAGCGGAGAAATGAAAATAATTTAAATATAATAATGTTCCAGAGTGGGAATCGAACCCACAAGCAATCGCGTTGACAGTCGGACACTGTCCCACTGCGCCACGATAGCCTCTAATCCATATAAAACCTTGCGTAAATTTGTATACTTAGAGTTCAATGATCTCGATGCAGTTCACATAGGTATCGTATAACTTAAACAAACATGTAGATTTTCTTTATTCTCATACGAAATTGACCGAATTTTTATTACAATTAACAACTGTTTTTTATAGCTACATATTTCGGTATCAATTGAGAATTTCATGTATAGAAAACCGCGACCAAAAACAATCATAAATTCAAAAGGTAAATTAAAAATTTTTGCTTTATAATATCTACAATTAATATGACATAGCTTTCTAATTTTAATATAAAGTGGGAGAAAAACGAATCCGTATTTCCGCTTCGAGAAAATATTAACGAAAAATTGTATTAATTGTATTAAGTGGAGACTATACCAATATTTTATAGTCACGTGTAACATTTATTACATTGAGAAAACGGTTTTCAAAGACGCGGATTCGAATCCCATTCATAATTTTTGAACGTTTTACATTTTTTTTTTTTATTTCCCAAGTATATGAATAACATTTACAACTTACAATACAAAATATTGACCGGATCTTGAAATATTAAATGGCCAACTAACTTATCTATAAACATGAAAAATGGAGAATATATGACTTAGAATCAGTTTATTTTTCTAACTCGAAAGCTGCGACATTTAAGCCAATAACTTAAAGACTTAGTGACTGACCTGGCTACTTTGCACGCTGTGCCCGTTCGCGCGCTCGCCGCCGACCACTGTGCTGCAAGGGAGGGGCTTAGCGACCCCTATGGTAACTATACCTGGAACGGAAGGAGAATGGAATGGATACAACAAAAATACCTAAAAATTACAATTTATTAACAGGCAAAACGAACACCTTGCTCAATCACTGTCTTATCGTCAAATGTGAGAAACGCAAATATAACTAATTATACTCTTCTTATTTCAATGTTATAGAGATAAGATAATGAAATGAGGCTGTTGTGACGGAGTGGGACAGTGTCTGTCTGTAATCGCTATTGGCAGTGGGTTTGATTTCTTCTCCGTGGAATCATCACTTCTACGCCACTTAACGCTACTTAACACCACTTAACACTGAATGTTTCAAATTCGTGCGGAAAAAGCAAATAACGGAGTGTCTTGACACTAGGTTATCTCTGCTACGCTGCTATGCGGGAAAAACTGTTAAGCTGAATAGCTAAAAACTAAATAAAACATCACAAAATGTACCTCCAGATCTATACGAGCAAGTCTACAATATTTCAATTTGTATTTTCTATACTTTCGATTAGGAAACGTGAAATGAATTCATATTCCAAAAAGAATTTTCAAGTAAATCCTCCCGGAATTCTTCAAAGAACCATGTAAAATTGCAGCTTTTTACAAACTGTAGCTGGAACTATGCATTGTCTGTCAGTCATTCAGTGAGTAGCGAAGTGTTAAATACTTATTATATTGAAGCATAATAGCGGCACAGCTGTAGCTCAGTTGTATCGGTTAACTGGACGTGATCAATTTGGTCTTGAACAAGACACTCCATTCTTCACATTCCACCCGAAATTGAGACATGCGTCTCGAGAGAGTTACGGAACTAAACGCCGCGTTTTATCCAGAGCGGAGAAATACAAATATTTGTAATATAATCACTTCCCTAAGTGGCGATCACTTGTAATTTAGGAATTCATATAAAGTTCTGAAATATAACTTATTTAAAAAACACATATTTAGAAAACGTATAAAAATTGTCAGAGCGCTTGAACGGTTTTCAAGAGGCGTGGATTCAAATCCCGCTGCGTTCAAATTTTTATACGTTTTCTAAATATGTATTTTTCAATTTCCTAAGTGTGCGAATAACACTTTAAAAAATTAAAAAAAATATATAACTTACTTACTATTATTTATTACACTAAAATCCTTGCATAAAATAGCAAAATCTGTTCTAGACTGATATAAAATAATATCTGGCGCCGTTACTAAGTCGTAGTTATATATATAATTAACAGTTTATTGCGTGGGCACTGACGAAAGCATTTTGAAAATGTTCTTTATGTATACAACCATAACTAACATTTACAATACGTACAAAGTCTTGTCATAAATATTGTTACAAAGAAAAACATTTATTTCTTATTGTACGTTACATTTACATTACTATTACAGTGTGTTAGTTTATTTAATACAATAATATAAAACCATTAAAAATATATAAAGCTTATTCGAAGTAGTCTCCATTGGCTATGATATAGTCCTTTACACGTTGAGGCCAGTTATCGATAGCAGCACTCTTTCTATGGGAAAATTATAAATTGCCAATCGTATAGATTGTTTTAGGAACTACAAATTGTAATGGCAATTAGAGTAAGCCTTACTCTCAGGACTAGATGACGGCCAGTCTTCGGCTCTGATTGTGACCAAGATTGGGACCCATCACCTAGTCTCGGTGAATGGACCATTCTTGGTTATTGAACATAAGTTTTTAACATTTGAACGCAGCGGGATTTGAACCCGCGCCTCTTGAAAACCGTTTAAGCGCTCTGACTATTTTTATACGTTTTCTAAATATGTCTGCGCTCTATCAATTTTCTAAGTGTGTAAAAATTAAATGACAGATTTCAAATTTAAAAGATTTCTTTTAATTTTTAATTACTCAGTAATAATTATTATAAATGAGTATTTATGGCCAGACTAAGTAGACAAAGTAGGCCTTCTAATGGGGGGTGGGCAAAGAGCAAGAGAGAGGGGTGGGTTGTTAAAGCAGTCGATGTTTGATAAACTACAAAGTATTATATAAAAGTGCATCCACTGAAACGTTCTTTATTAACAACGTTTTATTTGACATTATTGTAGACATAAAACTTAGTAACTTACTATAAAATCATAGTTAAACGCCATCTATAAGTAGTAAATGGAACTAAGTCTCCGAAGGAAGAGCGCTCCGACCAGGCACACATAACTGCACAGCAGGTACCTAGAGAGCGTACCTCGGGGCGCGCCCTTGATGGCGTCGACGGCGGCCGCGAGGGCGCTGCGAGACACGTCGGCGCCGTTGACGCAGACGAGGCGGTCGCCGGGCGCCAGGCGGCCGTCGCGCGCCGCCGCGCCGCCGCCCACCAGCGAGCGCACCACGATGACGGAGCTGCCGGGCTCCGACGGGTCCTGCACCGAGAGGCTCGCTTTAGCGCTTCTACCAGACGTACGTTTGAGAGACAGCTACAGGTAATGCCCACCAAATAGTCCAATATGGAGAAGCCCAGGCCCCTGTCTTCCTTCTGCAGCTGAATGAACTCCACCTTATCGCTCCACATCGCGAGACCGCTTAGCGGCTCCAATGATCTAGATCGGTTCCTCTCCAAGTCATCTGAACAGAATTCTGGGAAAAAATGTTTTATTTTAATAGTATAAGTGTATGGTCTAGAACCTACTGTCAAGATTTTGTTGAAATCCACTCTCCGCTTGAATTCAAGATAAGTGGTCAAAGCGCTTGGACTGCTTTCAAGCGGCGCAGGTTCGAATCATGCTGCGTTCAAATATGTATTGGTTTACAAAAAATATATATTTTAGATATATTCATTCCGGTTCTACACCCGGTTAATTCGAAATTCTTATACGCTTGTTACAATTTATTTTTATTGCTAGCATCTCTGTAGAGAGATTTTTACAAATTTTAACTACCCAAAGATTATTGTCGAAATCGTTAGGCAAGAGAGAATGCTATTATAATTATTAGGCGTTTTCTAAAAATGTTTTTCAATGTGCTAAGTGAATGAATAACACTTTAAAAAAATTTTATTAATTTAAAAATTAAAATATATCTAAAATATTTTTATTTATTCGCCTGGTGAAAGAGAGAACGCGGCGTTAAGTTCGTTAGGGCGGAAAGTGACACGGAGTGACTTGACACTAGGTTCTCTCTGACTACCTTGCTGTGCGTGAAAAAACGTGAAGCTATTAACACAGGATATAGCTAATATATATATAAATAATAATCAATATACAATATAGATGCTATATGCATAATAAATAGAAGACACAAAAATTAGATATATATGTAAACAATTAATTGACTATATAAGAGTATATATTATATGACATTGTATATTTACATACATACATATGAGACTTCTAAATTAAGACACTTGCACTGTCAAATGCTTAAAGTTGAAACTAAAGGTTTTTGAGAAAAGATAACACAAAGTGATAAGTTCTTTGATTTTCCGCTCATTTTGCAAGATTGGTAATTTTGCGTCGGGTTCTATAATGTATTTTCGAATACCAATATTATATATTATATTATAGTTTTCATTTAAAACCTAAAGTGATATTTGAGAATCCGTAAAATGAGTATAACAGGTACCGTCGTGGTCGTGTCCCGCAGACAGCACGGTGGTAGCGCTACAGAGAGATGCCACAGAACTCTCCGATTTCGCCTTTATTAGCCTTTGAGGTGGAGCCAATAAATTTTGTAAGCTGCCCCCCACTATACTGTTCTGGAAATAAATAACATATTATCTTAATTATTATCATTTTTGAAAATACTACAGAATAGACTAGTGTATAAGTAAATAATGCTTAAAGCGATTATGATAATTTTTGCTCAGCTTCAAGTTTTATCGCGCATAGCAGGGTAGTCAGCCTTACCAGCCGAATTGGAGACATTGCGTGTGGATTGACGGAGTGTCTTGACACTTTATTCTCTGTGTAAGCGTTACCATGCGGGATGATACTTTTTGAATCTAAATAAACTTATATTTTTTAAACATTTTTTATAGTGTTTTTCGCACTGTAAAGAAAATTGAAAAAGACATATTTAGAAAACGTACGTATTTGCGGGTTCAAATCACGCTGCGTTTAAATTTTTATAAGTTTTCTAAATATGTCTTTTTCAATTTCCTTAGAGTGCGAATAACTCTTCAAGAAATGTTTAAAATATATATATTTAATAAATAGTATTCTTCTTGCCAAACGATTGTTCGTAGAATAATCTTTGGATAGCAGAAATTTGTAAAAACCTCTCTACAGAGATGCTAACAACAAAAATAAGTTTTAATAAGCGTATAAGAGTTTCGCAACACATGAATTAGCGGTCAGAGCGCTTGAACGGTTTTCAAAAGGCGCGGGTTCAAATCCCGCTGCGTTCAAAATTTTTATACGTTTTGTAAATATGTCTAAACAAGCTTACCCTAGAAAAATGATTATCGACTCGAGGCTCGGGCTCGCTTCGTTTCCTAACGACGACTAGAAGTACGGGCGACTTGACAGCTCGCAGTCGAGTGACCACCTCCACGTGATGCGCTCCTAATACCCGCCACCCATTTGCCTACAAATATATTACAAGTAGACTTTGATAGTCTCTGCGAGAGGCCATATATAATCTCAATGAACACTAATCGACATCTCCGAGTGCCGCTCCTCACCTCCAACAACTCATCGCCCACTGCATACAAGCCCCACTTGGCGACGGGCCCGTTGGGCGCGACGGCTCTGATGAAGTGCCGCGCCTGCACCTCCTTCCCGGCCACCACTCGCACTGTGCCCTCTAGGGAAATGCCTAAGCCGCAGTCCTTGCCCTTCATTATTGTACCCACCTGGAAACATTACACATTATTAGATCATGATAAACCTGAATGAGTTATGAATGAAGATAAATTATACTAAAGTAAGAATAACATTTTTAGATACTGTTAACGTAGCTAGACTAAAGCTCACGCTTTTTGGAAACGGATAAAACGAATGGCTTAGGGGTCAGAGTGCAGTGCTCTTTTCTTATCATGATTAAAAATATTGCAATTTGAACGTATTTGAAAATTACCAAGTTACATTTTATTGTTATACATTAAAAATTGAATTGACAAAAACAGCTTTCGCTTTTAATATTTAAATAATTTTTCTGGTAGCTTCTCAACTGTCCTTTCACTTAGGGGCATTACGTGTTGAATGGTGAAACTCAACGCCGCGTTTGTTTTACCAGAATCAGAAAAATAAAATATCTAAAATATATCCAAATGCACCGCGATTGTTATTGTAAAATAAATAAACTTACAATAATATCATATTGGTATTGATGTCCCGGCCAGTCGGGTTCGTCGCGTAAAATGTCCCGCCATTTGTCCTGTATTCGTCGTATCTCCCGTTCTGATATATCGTCGTCTCGCCCTATCACGATCTCTGCTTCGTCTGACGGAGAAGTTGGAGAAGGGAGGTGGGGTTCGATTTCTGAGTCGGGCTCAGCTTCTACTACTGTTGATTCGTCGTACTGTGGAATATATTTGTTCATTAATATTAAGTTTTAGGTAATATATTTTTTCCCACCTTCACACTTTTTCACGCAAAGCAGGGTCGGCAATAGCCTAGTTTCAAGACACTCTGTTTTTAACTTTTCGCCCGAATTAGAGACATGTGTGTTAAGTGGCGGAACTCAACGCCACGCCGTTGAGCGCATGGTTTTGTGATCAGAGCGGAGAAATAAAATAATATAAATGTCATTCCCCCGAGTGGGGATAAATTTTGTCAATTTTTAGTTTTACTTATAGAATTGGTGAGGTTACTATATCATATCAATATATAATTAACTTGAAAATCTTATCTTTATATATCAAAACTTCGGACACCCTACACAAGCGATATCGTTGTACGTTAGGCGTTGAACGATATGGCTAGTCGTTTAATGAAATGCCTAGCCGCATTGTTATCTGGCTAATTAAATGATCGGCCGCCGAAATTCAAATGTCATATATTCATTTAATTAATATTAATTTGCTCCATAAGTCAACTTTCGAAAGGAACAATATTTTATACTATCTAGTCTCTGTTAAACTTAAATTTAAAGTTTTACATTTCATACTACGGAGGATGGGTGACATTGAGTTTTTTTTGTATTATAGAAAAGGAAAACGAGCGTTCGGGCACCTGATGGTACGCCAAAGCCGCTGCCCCCTAACACCAGAAGAACTACTAATGCTTTGCTGGTATTTTACATAAATACTTACAACACTAAAACTATATTTGGCAAGCGAAGTAACTGAAGGACTGGGGGGCGCTATCGGCGATCTGCGTCCATCTTGAGCCGCAAGCGCCTTCTGCAGCCTCTCAAACCCCGCACCACGAAGATACCTGTGAATTTGTAAGAATTTGAAACAATCGATTAATTCATTGAAAAATCGTTTTGACGAGTCATTATAATTGCATATACTTTTGTTGATTAAAGAGTTTGGACTAATTCTGGGAGCTGCGGGTTCGAATCTATGATATGTATATAATTAATGACATTTTTTACTTTTCAGTTTTACGCTTTTCCTTTCACAGTAGGGTAGGCAGAGAATGAAAATAATTTAAATATAACCATTTCCCCGGTGGAAATTGAACCCACAACCATTGTGCGTACAGTCGGTCACGCATATGCCCACTGGTTCACTATGGCCTTATTTCCTTCATTCCAACATAATATTATTCACACAAACACCATACGTACATTCGTCCCTGAGGTATTATTCTGATACCATTTTGATTACTGGCATTCATTTGACTTAAGAAGTTCATTAAAACTGATAATGAAAATTTTGGAATCTTACCCGAATACTCATCTTAGAGTTGCGTAACTTTTGAAGTACTTCATAATTTCTCCCTTACATTAATTTATTTTGATATATGTCACATTATGTTAAAATATGTATATAAGTATTTGATTTTAAAATAACATAAAAAATTAGAGGTGCCACAAATATTCGGCTACTATTCGTAATTTTTTTAATAAAATACATTTTTTTCTGTTTTTAAATAAAATATATTTTTAGATAACGTAGACCAAGCATTGCAACGCATAGATTAGTGGTCGGAGCGCTTGAACGGTTTCCAAAAACCCGTGTCTAGTAAATAATCTTTGGTGTTCGTTCAAATACCAAAACCCTATTGTCTGTGGCGGCTGTTTCAAAACAGCTCGAAAAACTATCGTGTCGGTCTAGACAATAGCATAGTATACCTTATTCGGTCAAATGATTATACGGGACATTTCTATAAGTAATTGCGATATCACAATTTACATTAAATAATTACTTATAATAAATTTCAATAGAGAAGACAGTTGGAAACTTTCTACCACCTGGGACCCAATACTGGAAACTTTGAAGTCTCAATCCGATCACACCAGAGAGCAAGATACAGTCAGCTCATTTTGCATGGATCCAGGGCAGTACGCGAGGCAACTAAGAAATCCTTGGCGGTAGTTTGAGATAATAATTGTATCAAATGACAGACAAGTGCCACCTCAGTCTACCCACTGGACACTATGACCACGGACTACTGTAAAGTGTTCGAAACGTCGTTCTAAAGTTCATTTCAAAATGTGTAATAATCGTGAAAATCAAAGAACTTATTATATAAAAAGATATATTTAGAAAATCGCTACAAACTTAAACGCATGAACGCATGGCTTAGCGGTCAGAGCGCTTGAGCTGTTTTCAAGAGGCGCGGGTTCAAATCCCGATGCGTTCAAAATTTTATACGTTTTCTAAATATGTATTTTTTCAATTTCCTTATTGTGGGAATAACACTTTAAAAAATGTTAAAAAAAATATAACTTATTATATAATAAAACATAATAAAAAAAAAGAAAAAGATTGACCAATAATACATATTTACATACCTCAAAGCCTTTAAACGTACAATAGGACCTCTCGCGTCACGTAGCAGGGCCACCGCCCTATGGTTAGTAACGCCATGTAAGGAAAGTCCGTCAACCTGAAAATAATGGAATGGATTAGTTAGCACATTTTCCTATTGACATTGCGTTTTTAAAAAACAAGTGTTTAAGTAAAAACCTGACGACACACAGTTAGTAAATGCTAGTTAGTAAATAGTTAAATAGTTAGTAAATGCTATGTTAGTAAATAACACAAGTGAGGAAATAGATGTTTTTTGGATGTAAAAATATATGCGCGATTGTCAAATTGGTTAGATTATTTTATTAAAAGTGTTATTCACTCACTTGTTATTCACACACAGGAAATTGAAAAACAATTAAAAATAAATTAGGAATATTTAATAAATAGCATTCTTTAATAATAGAATAAACTTTGGGTAGCAGAAATTTGTAAAAATCTTTCTACAGAGATGCTAACAACAAATATAAGTTGTAATAAGCGTATAAGAATTTCGACGCAGCCGGATGTAGAACGCATGGCTTAGCGGTCAGAGCGCTTGGATGGTTCCAAGAGGCGCGGGTTCGCAATTTCTGCGTTTAAATTTTTATTTTTTCTAAAAATGTTGGTCAGATTAGTCACTTTTAGGAATCCTACTCCGATTAACGTAATTTAAGTTTGAAGTTGGAATGATGATGGAAAATACTTCAGAGCGTATTATTTTTGTAAAAAATAATGATTTTTTACATAAATCTATACATAGGTATAATAAAAATGTAACTGATCACTGTGTGTACATGTAAGATATATAAGAAAAAAATGTTATTGTGAGCATTTATAAACGTGTATTTATGTAATAAAACCCAATATAATGTTTTTATTAATTCTTTTCCCTGTTTGTCCGTGCGTTCGTGGACGCTAATCTCACAAACGGGTTTACCGATTTACATGCTGTTTTGACTATTGTATTTTAGCAAGCTTCCGTTAAAATTTTATGTTTATTTTATTTCAATTGGTTCATAAATAATAAACTTACAACAATTTATATTATAAATTTATGTAAAGTTTCTGATTTAAGCGAGAACGCGGGAATAGTTATGGTCGTGTTGTTTACGCAGGTGAAGCCGCGAGCAGTTCACTAGTTACATAATATGGTTTAAACTACAAAAAAAATTTGCTATACAATTAAGTAATAAAAGAATAGAATCGCAAGGATAATAGACTATAAAGGCAGCATGCGAAATAGACATTACAAGGTCGCACAGACGTGATGCTTAGCATCAATTGTATGGAGGGTCAGCATGTAAAAATATTCTGGTATTTTTGAAACTTTACTAGTTATAGCCATAAAACGTAAAATTTCTTAGTTTACGGTTCTTGCGGGAAATTTCGTAAATCCTCTTTTAGTGTACAGGGGTACACTCCTTAACAAATCTATGTCAAATTCAGTATCTTAGCTGTATTTTATATACATATATAAAGATTATTTTTTTTATTTTCTACTAACATAACTTACTAACTTTCTAGGGTTTATGTTTATATTGTAACAATAATAGTAGTGAAAATCAATGACCTTTTCCATATAATATTAAACGCTTCCGTTGTTACTGAATGACTGACAGACAACGTATAACCGAAAGGCGGCCGTAGGAAATTAAATTTGGCATTTAAGTTTCTTAGGAAGAAAAATGTACAGGAATATCCAATATGAAATTTTACGTTTTATTGTCGAAGTTATATGGCATAATGTCAACAATTGAGAACACAGTGGGTTAGCGTCTGACTGTAAGCGTGATTGGTTGTGGGTTCGATTTCCACTCGGGGAAGAATAAGTGAGTAAGTAACTATGACATCAAATTTCAATCGAGGAATTGTTTTTAGGTATTTTTTTATATTTTGATTCTTACTCCATATGATTACACGAAGTGTCGCTGAGTAAGCCATTTCAAGCAATGTCTTTAAAACTCCCAGTAAGTTAGGAGTGGACCGATACTTTAGATTCTCAAGAAAAAACAGCAAAATAAAGCCTTGTTGTAGTTATAAAAAAAAACAGCCTCATACTTTCTCCCAGAAAGCAGGGGAAAAATTCAAGACACTTGAGCCCATTTTTGACTGATCCTTATTTTAACATTGCTAAATGAATTCCACATATTGAGTAGCGAAGCTGAGTTTTAAAATCTCATAAAATTAACTCTAATTAGCAACAAGTTTTCTTTATTTTGCCTTAAAGAAAATTGAAACCGTTTTTTGCTGACTCTTAAAAAGTCGTTGAGTTCGAGCATGCCGCTTTGAATTGCAATTCTTGTGTGCATTTGAAACTTCAGTTTTGTGAGAGGTTAAAATTTTATTTCAAATACATTTATACAATGTGTACTGTTATCGATTTTTTTTTACACATGCAATAATTTTTAATCATGTTATATTTTTGGGATAAGAGAAGTATGGAACGTTTCCGCTTCTTCGTCCCTAAAATCTGAAATAATGCATTGTAGGAAAAAATAATATATAATAAAAAAATGTTTGGAGGCAACACTCTGAACATTTGGCCTCTGATTTTGGTTAGTTAAAATAGATTATGGGGCTTCATATTGTTTGTAATTATATAAGGTAAAATCTAGTAATTAGGATCATTCTTTATCATATATATATATTTTTAATATTTTTACAATTAATTTTTCTATTAAATGAAAGATGATGTATAATTATATATACATTTTATATAAAAAAATATATATATTTATTTTTGCATAACTTAACAACTGTTATTGCACATTGTTTGTTATAGACTGCTACTACTATAGTAATTTCATTGTTTTACATTGTTTCATATTATTTAAATAACAAGGAAACATTCATAGTCCCTTAATTAAAGAATAAAACCTTTTGGCTAAAAAAACAGTCGCCAGTTTATTAAAAACTGTATAAAAATTTAAAACATGGGACTCAGCACGTAATAAAAAAGTACGTTTCTGAATATATGAATTGACGTTATTGTGTGAGAAACACTTTAATATAAATATTTAAATAATTACAGTTTCTGCATAAAGTTGTAAGTTAGTGAAAAAATTACCGCAACAATTGCCTAAATAATCTACTTAAACAATAGTTATATATAATTTTACTTCCTTTAAATACCCATTGTTACATAGTTGAAGCTTGTTTAGATACGATGTGCAATAATGAATTCAAATCTGCATTGTCGCCGCCATTACACAAGTACGCCACTACGCCATTACATGCCTATTATCTTACCAGGGCGGAGAAGTCAAAATAATTTCAATATAATGATGCATTCGACTGGGAATCGAAACCACCACAGTCAAACGGTGGCCTACTGCGTCACGAGGGTCTTTTGTTAAAATGCAATCCATTATCGTGTAACTTGATTTCTTTGTTAATTAATAATAATTAATCAATCTCTATACAAGTGACATTAGCGAGATGACTTGTGTTCTGGCACCATCTAAATTCACACTAATGAACTGAACTCGCCAATTTAAGTCAGTTATACATGCATACACAGTTTGATTTAAATTGGCGTCAATAAAATGGTTTTTTTTTAGCTTCTCACTGTATCCTTAGCGGGATAGTCATAGAATTGGAGCTACAACGGAATTAAAAGGAAACAGAGTGCCAAACGCTACGGTCCTTTGATACTTCTTTCTTTCATACACGCCCTTTGGGGTGTATGAAGGACTTTCCTCTAGTATCGATACTTTGTTCTCGAACGTCAACCGATGTCTTCCTCTGCCTCTTTTACCGTTCAATATACGGTACTTTATATATAGTATTTATTATATATGAAATGCGATATTATAATTGTATACTATTACATTTAAAAACAGCACGTTGTACAGTTTGTTCCATTGTAAATAAGAAAATTCGGTTATTTTGAAATTGTTAAGTTTCGCTGAATTAGTCAGTCTTTTCAAACATGATTAAAACCTTTAATTAATAGAAAAGAATATGGAAATTCGATTATCTGCCCTAATTTTATATAACAAGTCAAACTACGGGCAAGCATTTAGGGTAGCTTAACTATAGTAACTTGCCAACACAAAAAAGTATTCGTTGAGAGAAAATAATTAATTGCACAGAACTGGACAATATGAGAAAAAAAAGAACTTATTCAGAGCACAAAACCTACGAAGATTAATCCTAAAGCAAGTAAGTGACAAATATATTTTTATTTTTATAAGTAACTCTCAAGATACTATATTATAACCATAAAGTATAAACCCGTAAAATTACAAACGAATAAATACCTTGTGGATGATAAATTGAAACTGTACTTTTGCTGACATTACTCGACGTAAATAGGCGCTAACTGAAAATTGCAATTCCAACCGCATTGTCCACTTCTGGGTCAATAGTATAAAAATATATTTATTGCAATAAAATAGTTGTCTCTACATCACTATGGTGCAAACGTTATAATGTCGTGATGGAAATGGGTTCAAACTATATTCAGACGAATGGAAGTAATAGGATCCCTTTTATTTTTTTTAATCCCTAGCTGGGATTGTCTAGAAACGAACGCTGACGATCTCCAATCAATATGCAAAATTGAATTGAATTTTCCATATTGATCAGAGAACGTTCGGTCGATTTGAATTATTTTAGTATGGCGTAGCACTTTCAGTTCAAAGTTCTCAATCAATTCCTTTATACATGACCTCCTGGGGCTTTCCATTCTTTGTCCCTTACCTACCTGTAGTATGATGAACAGATTTTCAAATGTCCACCAAAATTTTTTTAGCATTTCCTCTCATCTATTCAATTTTGCATGTTATATGTGATTACCAATTCTTATATATTTAGGTATATATACGAAATACATGAGCATTTCTTATGTCCCGGACATAGCAAGACACCTTATTAAAATATATAAGAGGACATATAATCGTGTTTTTACACTCCGTTCTTCTACTGTTCATCTAATTTAGAGACATTAGCCACAAGTTACGGAACAACGCCGAATTTTGTCTTAGAGCTTCTATTAATCAAATTCTTTTCTAATAAGTAATAACTATCACAATTTTTTGTGTTTCAAAATCAATAATTGCCTTTTCTTTATAATTATATTATGATACTATTACTATTCTTTATAAATATTTGTTAAGTAAAGTTTAAGCCGTTTCGTTTTGTTTGTATGTTCTAACAGCTGTGGGCGAAATGAATTTCTTTCACTGCATATTGTGCAAGTGCAAACACTCCTAGAATAAAATATTGCTTTTTCTGCCTTTCTCTTGGTCAAAACGTTATTGCGTTTTTTCACTATATTTAAATTAAAATAAGATCGCAATCTTTTATATAAGTTATAGTGTATTTTGAAGTTCAGATATCTGCCTATTGTGGTGCAGGGACGGCGTCGTATTGTAAACGCTATATATATATATATATATATTATTTTCATAACCCCCCAAGGTACGACAAAGTTTGGCATTAAGTTTCGGCACGCAGTAATGTCTCGATTTTCGATGAAAACGGGAACATTTTGAGTTTCTCAACACAGTGTTTTCTCTGACTGAAAAAGCGCAAACCTGCATAAGATATCTGGACTTATGTACCAAACGTATGACTATAACTGACGGCATCTACTGATTTTCGGCCTTAATTGTTTTTGGCTATTTTACAATTATTTTTCAATATAGAGGTTTTGGTTAGTTTTTTAGTTAGTTAGTTTTCGATAAGTTTCACTAATATCTGGGTGCATTAGGGAAGTAGTAAAAAGTCAGTCTTTATCTTTTACCAACGAAACGAGAAATATTACTTGCTGTATGGAACCCAATAACACGTTATCTTACTTCAAGATGAAAAATGTAGAATGTTTTAGTGATGTGTATTTTAAAATAGAAATGCAAATTCGACCATCGTATGATGTGTAACATATCCAAGATTTTCCTTGTATAGCAAAGACAAAAACCATCTAGTGCCAGTCACTTTGTTTTCCGTTTTCCGCGCGAATTCAAGATATCGCTTGTTGGCTGATGGAATTCAATGCTAGTGTATATAGCTACGATAGCGGAGAAACCAAAGTTATTTACGTGGATTAACTTTCCCAACCGGATCGAACCAACTACCATCGCGTTTACAGACTGAATTGTCCTGCTGCGCCATGGTAGTCTGTGGCTGTGAATATGTCCAAAATACGCAACAATGCAAAGGGAAGCACAAGCTTTTAGCTAATAATATAATGTTTTAGAAGCGTCATATTGAAAAAAATACCAACAAGTTTTATTAATAAATAAATATATAAATATTAAGAGGGGAGACGCTTGTCCTCCTCTTTATATGTTAAGACTCACCTTTTATTTTATTAAGGAATTACATCAATACACAGTTATATCTATACATATAATAAAAATGTAACTGATCGCTGTCTGTACATGGAAGATATATGAATAAAAATCTTAAGGGCATATATAAAATAATAGAACCCAAAACAATGATTTCTAATTTTCTAACATTTTGTATTTATTTCATTTCAATCGGTTCATAAATAATAAAATATAAATTTAAGCAGTTTGTGATTTGAATGAGAACCCGGGTGGGCGATAAAACGAAATAGTTTAGTCGTGTAGTTTACACAAGCGATGCTGCAAGCGTGCACACAGGCCACAGTACACAGTATATATATATCCTATTCACTTTTTTCATCTTTTTTTCTGCATATAGGCAGAGAGAGCTTAGTGTCATGAATCCGGTTCCGTGCTTTGTATTACCAGAGCGATTGAAAATAATTTAAATATAATATTTTTTTTCAACCGAGTGGAGATCGAACCCACAATCATCGCGTATACAGACAGACCTTTTTGCGCTCTCGTAATATATATGTAAATAATATATTTGTATATATGTAACAGCAAAAATGTTTCTTTGGCATATCGGGCTCGGACCATTCCATGCGAAATAATTTGTTGATGTAGGCTCTTAATTTTCTGAGAGCGTTCTAATCCACCATCAATCGCGTTTACAGTCAAACGCTACCCCCCGTCTATATTAAAAATCTAATTTTATAGTATAAAATTAATACATCTCTACAACAACACTATATTGTTCATATCTTTTATCCAAATCTATAAATATATTTAAAGATGAAATAAAAACCCATATTTCTGGAAAATTATTCATTATTAAAAAAAAATACCAACTGAAAGTAAATTAACGAACAATAGCTCGTATAACTGGCTGAATTGAAAAAGCTCGGTTTCATCCGTTGGAAAATACATACAAAATATTACTATGCGAAAGTTTAATAAAAGCTCGCCATATTCTGTATGAAAACACGCAATATGCCTGAAATTACGCTAAAGGAACTCCTACCGCGAAAATATTTTTATGACAAACGCTATAGTAGTTTTGGGGTCACATTAAAATAATTCCTTTGCATATTTATATTTGTAAAGACCATCTTGGCGCAGTGGGGCAGCGTCTGAATGTATTCGTGATTGGTTGTGGGTTCAATTTCCTCTCCGAGGAATTATCACGATTTGATTATTTTCACCGGTTCAGTGAACACGATTTGTCGTTAAGTTCCGCGTCTCGGTCGTCTTTGAAAAAATTACTAATATTAGAATATTATATTCTGTTAGAACACGGCAAGGGAAATCGTATGTAAACTAAAAAAACTCTAAATGACACAAACCTTAAAAAAACTTCTACCAAAAATACCTTTACAAAGTAGTAGTGTAGCATGGACTTAAGTAGATAGTTAGATAGTCAGTAGGCGAAAAGTGATGCATCAGGCATTAGCACGCCGACGAGCGTCCTAAATCCACTCTTGTCAATTATACAGCAATTAAATATTTTCATTTCAACTGATGTATACTTAAAATATATATAAAATATAAAAATTGTATCAAAACCATCGTAGCGCACGCGAGTTTTCCGTTAAATTTTTTTTTAGAAAATACTTTGTTTTTCAATTAACTTACTCTGGTTAGAGAAAACACGGTGTTCAGTTCCGCACATCAGCACGAAACGAAACCAAAATGGAAAGAATAATGAAAAACGAAGTATTTGCATACTAGACTGTCTATGTCAACTCTGCTATGAAGAAAAACTTGTAAAACTAAAAAATCTCATATAACATAAGACAGGTCTTTCATTAATTAAAGTACTTGTGAAGTGTAATAAAAATGGTATACTACATTTATTTATGTGTCAGTGATACTTGCCAGACAAATATGCGGACGGACGATTGGAGCAGTTAAGTTTATTATTGAAAGTGTAAGAATCGAATATTTTTCGTAATAATACATTAGAAAAGTGAACTTTTTGTAAACTGAAATAGGAGCTCTCGTTGCTAAGGGATCACGAATTTTAGTTGTCAACGAGGCTAATTTTATAGTTATTTTTAACACTTTCAAAGTGTTATTCACACACTTAGGAAATTGAAACACATATTTAGAAAACCTATAAAGTTTTGAACGCAGCGGGATTCGAACTCTCGCCTCTTTGAAACCGCATCGGATCAGAGCGTATATGTGAACTTATTTGTTTGTTATAATTTATTAAAGAAATATGGTAAAATAGAAAAAAGGTGCGCAACTTTTTATTATACGTACATTATGCATCAAAGTTTAAACAATAACACGTACGTTATTGCCTTTATTAAACGTTATGTGAGACTAATTTGTAACAGATTCCCAATTTAAACTTTCTTTTGTGTGCTTTTGTGAACGGAATTAGAAGCTTTGTGCGGCTTATGACTCTGAAACTTTGTTACGAGTGTCGTTCTGTGCTATGTTCTTAGTTTTTTATCCTTGCTTCTAATCCTTAGTTTTAAAATCTAGAAATGTATAAAAAATCATTACTTTCGCAGAAGTTGGTCTTCTCTTTTTCAATATTAAATCATTTTAATACCAAAATACTAGTCTCTGGTCATCGCGGCAAAGGACAGTAGGTACATGAGTATAAACGCGATGGTAGTGAGTTCGATGTTCAATCCGACCGATTGCTATAATTATTATATTTAAATTATTTCTATTTCCCACTTTGGTAAGGTTTGGTAAGTGCGGCCTTGAGTTCCACTACATGCAAAGAGACGGTTTGGGACGGAAAATGGAAAAAAAGGTTTGAGATTTACGGGAAAAAGCTTAAGCTGAATAGACTAATATCCTATTTCACTAAAAGCTTAAAATTAAGAATATTTCTTTACGGTGAGTTATAATCCAAAGTTTTTTAATTAATGTAGTACCTATATAAATCAGAAAACTCCTTCACACAAGTATAAAGTATAACCAGATTGGCGGAGTTCCGTTCGCGTGTGGCTGCAAATTAATTCGTTAGCCGTTTCCGAAACCCGCGATATACCGGATATTATGTGTTATTGGATGTTAATTTAGTTTATACTTCATGTGCTATTGATACAAATAAATAAAATTGGAATGTCTGTATATAATTTTAACATAACAACTTTTAATAAATGCATATATATATCTACACGGTTCATTTACTAATTAACGTTATTACAATTTTTGTCTGTCAGATTGTCTGTTTGTTCCGGCTAGTCTCTGGAACGCCTGAGCCAATTTTGACGGTACTTTCACTGGGAGATAGCTGATGTAAAAAGGAGTAAATTGGGCTACTTTCATTTTGAATACCACGCGGACAAAGTAGGGGTGCAGCTAGTTCTTAATATGTACACGTATTTAGTATCATAGGCTGGTATTTCGTGTTAAGTGGCGGAACTCATCGCTTTGTTTGCCAGAGAGAGGAAAACGATAAAAAAACACTCAATATTTGATATGAACAAAATATCGTTCCCCCTAGCGGATATCGAAACCATACCCTTGTCCCATTGCGCCATGATGGCGTCTATATAGCCTATAGAGGTATAATGTGGTACGGACAGATGCTCTGTGGAATCCAGCGAATAGCAACATAGCATCGTACGTTTTAAAATTAAATGTCAGAGAGGGTCCAGTGACATAAATTCTTTTCTACAATTTTATGCATTATTAATTGGTTGTTACTTCCTTCGTGGAAATAAATGATCAATGAAATGAATATTATTATTCTCTTTTTTTCAGCTTCACGCTTTTTCCCACTTGGCATGATAAACTAGTATCAAGACACTCTATTCTCCAGATTCCGTTTGAAACATTAGATATTATTTACATTACATCAATAAAACCCATCATACATCGCCAAGGGCACCCCCACCACCCTTGACTGTGTAATGTGCCTTGCTTGCTCCCGCCGCTGAGGTTCACGGAATATTGGGGTTCCCGTGGCCTCGGCTAGTGGCGGTCGAGGAGGAGCACTGGAGGTTTTAGTGGGTATAAGGACGGCCTATCTGCCAGTCTGGAGTCCCACATAACCAAGTCCGAGTCCCGAAGCCGACTGGTACCCGTAAAGGGTTTCCTGACGATAAAAAAAGCATACTATACATACCTCTACAATACGATCGTTAACTTGAATCTTCCTACACAAGTCCGCTGAACTCCCAGCGCTGATGCTCTTCACGAAAATACCGCTAAGTTCCTCTATAACAAAGAAAAAACCCATTAACTCATAACTGTGACGACTCATCATTATTTTCTAAATTATAATTTTTATGATTTTTTTACTTAAACGCTTAACTTAAATGTAAAAATTTATAATTTAGCGGGATATCACCTTGCCGTTTATTTTTTACTTTATGATAAAAATGCAGGAATCGCGAACGCAATTCGACCCACATATATGTTTTTATGTCAGACCATGTATAACTTTCTTCAGAGTGGACCAATTTTCATAATTCTTTTTTAATGGATACTCACATAATCAAGAATTCTAACCCCAAGGGTAAAAAAACAGGGGATGATTGTGTATTTACTTACTCGTCAGTTTATTTTTTTTGTCATCTTCCACATATAGGCACTCCATTCCCCACAGTTGACTTTTCGAGATATTGATGTTAAATGGCGGAACCCAATATCATCGTGGCGCAGTGGGACAGTGGGACAGTAAACGCGCTGGTTGTGGGTTCTATCTTCATTCGGGGAAATGATTATATTCAAATCATTATTATTTCCCAAAGCTCAGAGGAAGTGAAATATTAATTTTAATTTTGCAGGCAGCTCAGAAGCAGCTCAGAAGCCCCAGATGTTTAATGGAAAGCGATTAATGAAAGCTCCACTTCAAAAGCTATTCGTCAACACCATACACAATTAAGTTTGTTCAAAACTGTTAGCCTCAATCGGTATACGAAGAGGCTTAAAAATATTAAATAATATAAAATTTGATATTTTCTCCCTTGTTTTAGAAGATTACATACGAAGAAACATTCCAGGATAGAAATCACAACCATCGCCATACGCTGTCCCACTGGGTCACCATGCCACTTGAAGAAAAAACAGAGAAGGATAACCAGTGAGCGCCATGGTGCGCAGTGGGACAGTGTGGTGAGTTCAATAATCACTCGAGGGAACGATTATATTTAAAATATCTTCTTTTCTCCGCTGTGATACCTAAGAAAAGGTGCGGCGTTGAGTACCGCAACTCAACACGTTATATCTCGATCTCGAAGAACGGAGTGTCTTGACACTATGTTCTCTCTAACTTCCGTGCTGTAAGGGAAGTATCTATTGTAACTATCTATTGGTTTTCAAGCATATATGAAATATCTCGCCGATAAAAAAAAACACCTTTAAAACATTATATTAACACCTATTTCAATTTCAGCGTGAAAATAAACTTGAAAGTCCAAACTTTTTTAATCTATACTCGATATTTACGTTCAATACTTAGAGAGAAGTCATAACTCGTAATAAGTTTAAAATAGATTAAAAAGTTTCCTTATTTCCTCGCAACTCAAGATAACTATTACTGACTTTATCAAAGAACGCCTCGAGTATTGGTCTAGTAGCCACAATGATCGCGCAGTGGTGAAGCGACCTATTTTTTTAAGACAAACTGTAAATGTACTTGCTTTCAATGTGCCAACTCGTATTTTCTTTCTTATATCTTTACTAAAGTGCGAACGCCATAGTGGTGCAGTGTTAAAAAATAAGTATAACATTTATTTAATGGCATGCGTTGCGAAAACTATTAATGATAGAATAAAACCATGTAGTACAATATTAAAGAACATATCAATATATACAATAAAGCCTTTCATAGCACATGTCTATATCCGACGGAACAGCTCACAGTAAGGTCTTTTAATATTAAAATTTTAGATTAAGAAGAATGGATTTATTTAGGCCATACAGTATTCATCAAATATAGAATATTTGTGCTTATAATTCTAAATAGTTCTAACAAATATATTAGATATCGTCCAGCGCGGCGCAATGTAGGTACCACAATGCTTACAAGTATAAGGTCATTGTATTTACCAGTAACAGATACCAATAGTAATTTTCACTATTATATATTCTAAAGCAATATTACAAATGTGAAAGTAGCTGTCTGTCTGCGACGTCATTAAACTGATTAAGATAAAATTTTATATAGAGATACTTGAAGATTTTGGGATCAAAATAGGCTACTTTTTTCACCCTCTTTGGAGTTTTTTCAGGATTTCATTGTTTTACGAAAAGGCCGTTGAAAATAAGAAACAGTATTAGCTGTTCACGCGGGCGAAGCCGCGATCGAATCACTAGTGTACAATTATATTTACTTTTTAAAGAGTTTGCATAGGTCTGAAGAGTATATGAGCCACGGACTATTACACCTATACGCTCCAAGTATTACAAGCGTGGATACTTGAGATCGCTTTCGAGATTTAACTCATTGAAGGTGTAAGAGCATATTATACGCTTAATACAGTTTTATTCTTATTATATTATATTATTATTATTATTATTATTATTATATTATATCTACATTTTCTGTCTTTCTAAGAACCATTACGTATCTTACCATTTTGCCGAAGCAAGTCGGGATAGTAAAAACAGCATTAAACGCAAATATCCCCCAAATGGGAATTGAACCCACCAACACTGTTTGTACAGTAAGAGTCCTTCACATCTGTACCTCAATAGTGCGTCTCAATACATATACCTCTATGTTGTAAATTGTAACAACAGTGACAGCGACTTCGCCCGTGTGCAATCCTAAAATAAAAGTAGCCAGTGAAAGTCCCGTCATAATCGGTCCAGCCATTGCAGAGTTTAGCCGGAACAAACAGACATACAGACAAAAATTGCAAAAATATGTTATTTTGATATATATATACCGTGTATACATACATATATATGCATTTAGTATAAAGCGGTTATTTTTAATATTACATACATTCCAAGTTTATTTATTTTTATGATAAATAGAAATCAATATAAACATCCCTTAGTGGTATTTCAATCCATAACGTGCAGTAGTATGTTGCAAGTACACCATGAGGGTTTTCTTTGAAATTTATTTTATATTTATTATTAATACGGGAGTCGTAAGTTATAAATGACGTTATAAAGAAAAGACAGCGCAAGGCAGCCGTAATGCCCATTACTTAAAAAGATTAGACCGTGGTGTAATTTATAAGGAAATATTTTTAGCTCCAATGTTTTTTCATTATGCAAATGAAATATCGATAGGTGATGAATGGACGAAATCGACTTCACGATTTTTCCCGCATAGTAGATAAGACAAGGAGAACCTAGTGTCAAGGAGTGAGAAGGAGTGATCCTTGTCCTCCGACTTCTTCACTTTCAGCCTGAATTCGAGACTGTGGCACCCAATGCCCAGTGTCCTATTGCGCCAAATATAAACTTTAAATGTAATTATAGAGGCTGTTATGAGTTGGGACGTATACTGAGTTCACTCGATCGCGAGCTCATACTCATATCTATGAAAACATTTATATTTATAATATAAGCATTTTTTTAAAATAAAGAAAATAATGAAAGAACAAAAAAGGCATGGACCACTAATGTCCAGGGTGCGGTGCGGCCAAATCAATGCAAAAAATATATACCTCAATCTAAAGACGAGAAGTGGAGAACGGTGTCTCCATAATACGTTAATTCTGAATAGCAGGGGTTATGCGGGTAAACGCGTGAAGTCTCAATCTAATTCTATATTTTTTTAAAGTGCTAATTACACTTTTTTATTCGTTTCTAAATATTTTCCCGTAATTTTTATTATATTAAGCAATGTTGGTGAAATATAACTAGCACAGTTAGTTGTGTAAAAGTACCCTGTATCGATGATGAGACTTTCTCATAATATATAAACGCTTAGATACATATTAAAATCTTGTACCAAACGCATCGTATGTGATAATTTTACCTATTGTAACACTAGGGAGAGGTCCCTCCCTAGTGTTAGCGAAAATATTTAATTTATATAATCAATTATGAATAGAATTGTGTAATATATTTTGTCTATACATATAAATATAATTAAGGTGTAACTGATGACTGTCTGGACATGGAAGACATATCAGAAAAAATATTTTTTAATTCTGTTGGCTAAGCCGATTTGAATGTAGTTTTGACTATTGTAATTTGGTAAACTCCGGTTAACATTTGGTGTTTATTTTGTTTCAATGGGTTTATAAATAAATAAGTAATAACAATTTAAATTATAAATTTAAGTAAAGATAGAAACGTTCTTGTATTGTGATTAAAGCTTAAGCCGAGAGCGAGTCGCTAGTCTGTACATATAATAAAAATGGAACCGATACATGGAAGATATTTAATTATTAAAAAAAATATTCTTGATTAGTAGAATTATTTAACAATATAATAAAAGCTAAAACAATAATTTTTAATTTTCTTTTCTGTTAATCTGTTTTTCTAATCGCTCGTGCAAGCTAATCTTACAAATTGTTTAATGACTATTAACAAAGTTTGTGATTGAAGGGATAACGAGGGCGGGACCGAGGGGGTCGTTTAGTTTACGCAGGCAAAGCCACGAGTTGTCATACACTTTTGTATAAAGTGATATTCACGTCGCTAAGGCAACGCGCCTTTTACAACTAGACTCAAGACAATATCTTTCAGGACTTTTGTTATTAAATATACAAGTTTTACCCCTTTAAAGTGTTATTACACACATAGAAAACTTTAAACCTTTTCAGAAAATGTATAATGCGCCTCTTGGAAACCGTTCAAGCGCTCTGACCGCTAAAAGAGGCACGCGTTCGAATCCCGTTAATTTAAACATTTTTATACGTTTTCTTAAAATATTTTTCAAATAACACACTTAATCTTGTATAATATAGAAAATGCAATTATTGTATGAAAAATGTATTATATAAATATCTTATTATAATAGATGTTAGATACTTTAAAGTTATTTTAAGGTTTCGCTATGAATACAAGAACGTTTCTATAGAATTTTCATATATAATTCCATACAATTGAAGTGTTAAAGTTGGAGCGACGTTTGTGTAGTTTGAACTTAAGTAAATTATAATTTCAAATATAAAATAACTATTTTAGTAATGCAATGTACTTTAAACTTATTTATAATTATGATTTTAACACTGAATTTTATTTTTTTTCGCATTTTCTGAGTTCTGTAATATTTTTTAGATAGCTTTCACAGAAAATTTACAACTTGCCATATCGATTTTGAACCAAATCGTTTTCGTGTGACGTAGCCTCAACAGCTCCGTCGTCCGTTAGTCCTTCGTCTCTGTCTGCCCGACTTCGAGACTCAACGCCTCGATTTGTCTTACAAGAGCGGGGAATTTTAGACACTACATTTCATATTACAACTAAACAATTATATTAGTCTGAAAATATTTAGAAACCGTTTAAAAATTTAAACGCAGCGGGATTTGAACGCGCGCCTCTTGAAAACCGTCGAAGTCTCTTGAACGGTTTTCAAGAGACGCGGGTTTTAAATTTTCTAAGTGTGCGAATAAGACTTTAAAAAATGTTAAAAATATATATATATATATATTAGTCTGATTTCTTCGTAGTCCTTAATACTATCAACTACAATGAAGAAATAAAAATAAAAAACACATAAAGCCACGGCATACCATTACTTCCATAAAATTGTACCTTACCTTGCTCACACACGTATCCAGCTACAGTAATTCCGAGTCCTAGAGCCGAGTCCTTACTTAGTTCGACTTCATAGCTCAGTGTTTCCGGTTCTCCAGTACCTCGCACAGCCATGTCCAATGGTAGCCTGTTCAAATATTTTAATAAGAATAAGTGTTTTATGTTAGTGACAAATTATTCAATTTTTGTTTGTCACTACATAGTCTTTTAATAATCTCACATTGCGCATTTGTAAGGATAATAACGGTAATCAAATTTACTATAGTTTAATACAATTAAGTTGTTTATAAATCTCCAATCAGGAATGATTTTTGTGTAGCTTGTAGAATTAAATTTATTTTCAGTGTTATATCTTATATGTTTATTTTTTTTTCTTTTAGCTTCACGCGTTTTCCCGCACTGCACACTACACTCTCCACTTACAGTTTTTTATGTTATGTTCAATATTTTTTTATAATAAGATATTTTGCATTTTTAACATTTCAAAGTGTTACTCGCACACTTAGGAAATTGAAAAACATATTAAGAAAACCAAGAGTTTCCAAGAGGCGAGGGTTCGAATCCCACTGCGTTAAGAAAATTATTTTAACTACATTAATCGTAAATAATTTATTATTACGAAATACTTGAGAAAACCTTTTATTACGCACGCTTTACAGTAGTCCGTAGTCACTGGTAGATAGTCTATCATTAGATAATATAATATTAGTATTAGATGTAATAGTTTCAGTTTAAATAACTTTTAATATTGAAATAAATATTCATTCATTGAATCAAACCTCAAGGCACAGTGACTGTATAGTGTACACCCGATTGTAATAGCTTCGATTCCTACTTAGAGGAATGATTGTATCTAAATTATTTTTGTTTGTGCGTTCTGCCGACAAAATAAAGGCCAGCGTTGAGTTTCACTTGCAATGTCCCGGATTGGAGCGGGAGGTGAGGAACGGAGTGTTGCGACACTAGTTTATCTTTGTCTGCGAGAAAAGCGTCGAGCTGTTTTAAACAATACATAAGCGGCTAAGCTTGAAAACATGTAAAACACCTTTATAATAGCATGTTTAGAAGTTCAAGAAACAAACGGTGTACGTGAAATTAAACGGTTTGAGCTATTTTAAGACTCTCGGGGATTGACCTTCGTAACGCACTGTTGTATACGAAATAAAAGGCAAAATGTAACGGATCAGTCAATAATTGCTAAACTCAAATGCGCTCAGAGGGAAATATAGGTTCAAATAATTGGAAAAAAAAAAAAAAAAAAAAAAAAAAAAAAAAAAAAAAAAAAAAAAAAAAAAAAAAAAAAAAAAAAAAAAAAAAAAAAAAAAAAAAAAAAAAAAAAAAAAAAGCGGTCAGAGCGCTTGAACGGTTTTCAAGAGGCGCGGGTTCAAATCCCGCTGCGTTCAAATTTTTATACGTTTTCTAAATATATTTTTCAATTTCCTTAGTGCTGGAATAACACTTTAAAAAATGTTAAAAAAAAATATATATATTTGAATAAGTTTTTACTTATCCCAATCGGAATTTTTATAAAATGATTATTAATTGATTTGGTAAGTGTGGTGTTAATTTCCGTAAATCAATATAGCCAAAATAAGTGAATGCGTAAACCCTACTTTACTTCTAACAACAATAAATTAAGTAATTGTAACTAATTAATAACACGATCGCATTTCATTACTTACATCTTAATACTTACATACAATTACATTTATTTTGTTAAGTATAATTTTAACGGTTTTTATATTAGTAGTTTTTTCTTTTGCAGCTTTACACTTTTTTCCATATCGTATCAAGGAGTGTCTCCTTTCTACACTTTCCGTCTGACATCGATTGCGATATTGCGTATTAAGTAGCGAAACTCAACGCCGCGCTTTGTCTTAACAGAGCTTAGAAATGAAAATAATTTAAATATACACAATTCCTCAAATGGCAATCGAATTCACAACCAAACACGATTACAGTCAGACGCTATGCCAATGAGCCTCAGTGGTTTCAAAAAAATATATTTATCGATAGGCACCTCAAAGAAAAAGTACACAAGATTGTACTTAAATTACAACAACTATTAAAGCTTTTATTACGCAATGTTATCATTGGCACTTAAAAAACAGTAGTGACGTGTCAGTAATGTCTCTTTATTTTTTGAAATGAAACTATTTTAAACGGATTCATTGCGTATAATTTGGTATTCGAAAACATTTGAGGAATCCGATATCAAGAATGGGCGTGTTTCAAAGTCAGCTGTATGTGAGCATACAACGGATAAACCCGAACTTATTTACATCAGGTTTGATAAATCTCATATTCTCGCTAAGTAAAAACAGATATATCCCAAGGATGATAATACAAAAACACCCTAATTTCAATAGAGAAGACGGTTGGAAACTTTCTACCACCTGGGACCGAATACTAAAAACTTTGAAGTCTCAATCCGATCACACCAGAGAGCAAGATACAGTCAGCTCATTCAAGTCAAGAATCCAGGGCAGTACGCGAGGCAACTAAGAAATGGCGGTAGTTTGAGATAATAATTGTATCAAATGACAGACAAATGCCACCTTAGTCTACCCACTGGACACTATGACCACGGACTACTGTAAAAAGTGTTCGAAATGTCGGGTTCTAAAATGTTTTTTTGAATACCAATATTATACGCGATTAATCCGGTTAAAATAGTTTCATTTCAAAATGTGTAACAATCGTGAAAATCAAAGACCGTATAATGTCTCTTTATTCACTAAATGTTTAATTATATAGACTCAGTATAATTTAGCAACTAATAATATACATTACCTTAAGGGCGCTGGTTGTGGTTCTGGTGTGATGATGAGCGGCGGAGGTCGAGGAGATGGAGCCAAAGCCCCACGAGGTACAACCGCTACAATGGATGCTACTGGCTGAAACAACATGTAGCACAACAAAAATAGAATAAGTTGAATTATGTTATGGAAAAGTTTTTGACTCTTTTATACAAAAATTATAGCATTACACTCTTCTCCATGTAGAGTTTATATGGAGTTTTTTTTTTTGAAACAATATAAAATTTTTATCAAGAAGATAAATTAATAGCTTTAGGAGTGTACTAAAGTAAGAAAATTAATATTACCATACATAATATTACATATTTATATGTTTGACATACAAGACGTTTCGTTTCTACCGACATCTATACGCGTAATATAGAAAGAATCCAGAAATTGCTTATTCCATTGTGAGGTTTTTTAGCTTTACTCGTTTTGCCAAATAGTGGGTTCGGCTGAACTTAGTGTCTCAAAACACTGCTCTCTTTGCGTTTCGCCCGGCTTCAGAAACTTAAGTGCCAGTGCAGAGAAATGATAGCAAATTTTATATATAATATGATTCCTTTGAGTGGGCATCGAGCCTATAACCAATTGTGTTTACAGTCGGGCGCTGTCCCACTGCGCCACTAAGGATAAATACATCTATCTATACAAATAAATAAGATTGGAGTGCCTGTTTGTAATATTAAAATAATCACTTTTTACCCAACACATATGTATGTATGTATACAGTTTAGATATACCAAAATATGACGTTTTTCAAATAGTGTTTGTCTATCTGTTGGTTCGGTATTATTTCTGGGAGAGCTGGACTGATTTTGATGGGACTTTCACGGGCTAATATAATAAGGAGTAACTTACGGTACTTTTACATAGAATTCCACGCGGACTAAGTCGCGGGCACAAGTAATAGAATATAAGAAATGAAACCTATTTTTATTAAGCTTAAACTTTCTTACTTTACTACGAAAACAAAGGAAACTCCAGTTTGAACATTATAATTGTATGGAATTCCAAATGAGGATCTGACTGAAACTTGTATTCTTAGTAAGATAGTTCTTAAAGTAAGTTTATAATTTTATGGGCATACAATTTACGTAAAATAATTGCATAGTCTTTTAATATTAGATAAACTAACTTATGCTATAAGAAAACTTGTTAAACTTATAATCTCCTTGAGTTTCTTTTGTTTGTTTTTCTTATATGTTTAAATATGTTCCAAATTTTATTAATTTAAAATTAATAAAATTTTTAAATGTACACAGCTAAGAAACTGTTTATAGCAGTTCATATTTTATTATGAGATACCCGTTCTGCCTTGTTCAGCTTGTTAGAAGCGGAGCCGAACCCGTACTTTGCTTAACGGAAATATTTGTGTTTTTTTACATCAATCCAACCATCCAGAGGCCAACGTTTAATTGCAGTGTGACAGCGTCTGACTGTATACGCGATGGATGTGTATTCGATACCCGCCTGGGAAAATTATTATATTATAATTATTTTCATTTCTTCCCTCAGGTAAACAAGCACGGCACAACTCGCAATGTCTTGAATTCGGATCGAAAGTGGTCGATGTCGTTCCAGGTGAGTCTATTTTTTTCATCCAAGTAGAAATTGAACTTACTATCTTTAGGTAAGGTAATATTAGGTATAAATGTATTTATTATGCCTAACACTCAATTAATACAAATTATAATTTGTATAAATAATATTAATATATATTAAAATACGTACAAAATTTCTATACGGTTTTTAAAATAAAAATCCTACATGTATGAAGGTATATTATTTAATAATATTAAAATACTAACCCTAATATATATTATTTTTACTTTTATTTTCTTATTGTCAATTTCTGAGAAAAGCTTATTAAAAATCAAAAATATTACCCGATGGTGTAACCGTTCTTCTATAATAGTAGGTGGTGGAGACGACGGTGTGGTATCCTCACATAGAGCTCCAAACCCTTCATGGCCAGCTTCAGCTAACCCTCGCTCCAGTTCTATAGGATCAGCTAGTAGCCGTGATGGTACAATAGGAGCTTGGGATGCGCCTAGTGACTGAAAGAAAAAAAAATATTTAAAAAACCAATTTAGGAGATGGCTATGTTCCTGGACTGAAATATTGCTCTTAGGTTCTATTATAGTAATAATAATTATTACAAAAATAATTTAAATGAAATCATTCCTCCGATTGGGAAACCCACAATCAAACGCTTTCCCTTTGCGCCACGACTGCCTCGTGCTATATATTTTTTATTTAATTTTATTAAAATGAAAACTCCTTTCTTTTTTTTCTTCTTGGTTCGGATCACTGACATGCTAATGTTAATGGATTAGACGCTCTTTGGATGGGTCTTGTTAGTCTTGTTAGTACGCGCCACCGACGTGCCTTAGAACAGTATATCTGTACGGGTGATGTATTGTGCGACATAAGTGCTGTGTATACCTTACTGGTAGATGTCGGCAATTTTAACATTATGTAATTTTAAAATCCTACTAATATTATAAACGCGAAAGTTTGTGACGATGTTTGTTACTCTTTCACGTAAAAACTGCTAAATGGATTTTAATGAAACTTTACAATAATATAGCTTATACATCAGAATAACACATAGGCTACAAGTTATAAAGACATTGTGTGAATTGACCAAAATATCAAGTAAGTATCTTATGTTCAAGCCATTAAAGCCAAAAATAGTGAACCATTGTAGTCAATAAATTAATATTATGGTATATATATGGCAAATGCATATGTATACAAGCTATATTATTTTTTGCTATTTTTGTGTCTGTCAGTCTGTTTGTTCCGGCTAATCCCTAGAACGGCTTTGACGGGGCTTTCACTGGCAAATAGCTGATGTAAGATCTCCACGAGGACAAAGTCGCGGGCACAGCTAGTATGATTTTAAAATTCTAAGTAATAAGTTTTCACGTCTATCGGTAGTCCCTGTGACTAAAGTTTCTACAATGAAACTGTAACTGATCACATTTATACAAATAATAAAAATGTTAATGATCACTGTCTGTACATGGAACATATATAAAAGAACTTATTATTTTAGCATTTATCAATGTAATAGAACCGAAAATAGTTTTTTTAAATGTTTTCTGTTTGCCTGTTTGTATGTGCACTCGTGCACGTTAATCCTCGAAAAGGCTAAACCGATTTAAATGCAGTTTTGACTATTCTATTTTGGTAAGCTTCAGTTAACATTAAAGTGTTTATTTAATATCAATCCATCAATCCAGTTTGTGATTTAAGTGGGAACGCGAGCGGGTAATAAAACGAAATAGTTACAGCCGTATAGCCGTGCAGCCGTGTAGCCGTACAGTTTACGCAAGTGAAGCCGCAAACGGGTCGCTAGTTTCAAAAAGTAGCAGCTTGCCTTTGTTATTAATTGAACTAAGAAAGCAGCTCGAGGCAGCTATAAAAAAGCATTATATCCACGCTAGTGACCAGCATCGTACTATTGGCCTATAAGGGCCATAAAAGGCCAATCAACGTTGCATTTACTTCTTTGAGCGTAAAAGAAGATGAAGATTAGTTAAAAATGCATACAAATATTTTAATAGAGCAACTGTATTATCGCTTGGCAAATAAGTTGTAGTTCTCTTGTCTTACAATAATATATACTAAGCTTCTTATTCTGTAATATATATACGAAATAAAAAAATAATATCCTATTGTATTTTATATTTTATTTCACGGGTACACGAAAGGAGTACTTTAAAATTTGATTGTCCTAATAATAAGAAATATGTATCAAGTAAAAAAATAAATATTACATATTACCACCATTATTCTACAAGTGTGATTTATATTTATAGGAACCCTATAGTCCATTTTTTTTATCAGCATCCCGCATAGCACGATAGTGGGAGAGAACCTAGTCTGCCCGAAATCGAGACATTTTATATTGAGTTGCGGAACTCAGCGCCGCACTTTGTCTTGTCATCAGGGCGAAGAAATGAAGATAATTTAAATAAAATCATTCCCCGGGTGGGCATCGAACCCACAACCATTGCGTACATACAGGCAGACGCTGTTACACTATACGACGATGGCCACACAACGAGTTAGATCATAATCATTAAATGTAGTGATACATTAAAATTTGTTTTATTATTCTATAAAGTTTTTATTTCTATGAATAACACTTAAATAAATAAGGATTTATAAATGAGAGGCTTGTTATCCTCGTTTTTAAGTAGCGGGCTAAAGCTGTAGCGCGCACTAATTGCTACGCCTAGTTTCTTGTCCACTTGTCGCATGTTGTTTTAATGTGAATTACTTAAAAAGACAGATTTAAAGTTGGTATTATGCGGAATAATGTATTGTGGCAATTTTGTGTTAATTACTGTATGAAATTTCTATGAAAAATGTTTCTTTTTATATTTACAGGGTTACCGAGCGGTAAGTAGAGGTTTGGGCTCGTACACAGGATGAGTTATGAAAGATATATGAAGCAAAGTTTAAGAGTAAGAGAGGCAGGGGGAGACTTCAGATGACCTTCGAGAACAGTATCGATGATATCATGGGAACCCCGTATCATGGGAAGGTCACGTACAAAGCACGAGGAACATCCGGAGGGCGTGTCTGATGAGGTTGATGACAGTGGATAACGTGAAAGGAATATACAAGGACTGTGGCGTTTGGTGCTCCGGCTACCCGGGTAAAGAATACAGCTTAAAATAAAAAAACAGGGTTGCCTTATTTCAAAGTTTAATGATTAGAAAATCTAAAAGTTATATGATAGGAAAATTTAAAAAGTACAGAAAGTCAATAGTATTCAGTCTAACATAAAAATGGTTAGAGTGTCTGACTGTAAGCGCTAATGATTATACGTAGTCTGGCCGTAATTCGGCCAGGGGGTGATCAGTTCGGGGAAGCTGAGCACCTAGTCACGTGGCCCTGGCTGAGCAGCCCGATGAAGGTGCCCACCACCCTTGACTCCACGACTTGCCTTGCTGGAGTAAACTTTAACAAACTTATACTGCAAGCTCTAAATAAGCTTCCCAAGTAGTTAACAGAGTACAATGTGAGCATTTTCCGAATTCAGTAATTGTTTGGTAGGGTTTTTTTTATTTATTCCATAGACAAGGCAAACCAGCGTTCGGGCACATGATGGTAAGTGATCACCGCCACCCACGGCCCTGTGTAACACCAGAGGAGCTACTGGGATGTTGCCGGCCTTCAAGGTGGAAATAAACGCGTTTTTTGAAGGTCTGTCGATTCGACCTGGAAACACTGACGCTAATAGGCCATTCCACAGTTGAGGGGCACGTGGAAGGAAGGTCCTACGAAATCGCACAGTAGTAGAGTGCCACGTATCCAGATGATGAAGATGATATTTCAGTCGGTTACCTACTGAGCGGTTGGAAAATTCAGCGGCAGGAATCAAGTCAAACAGTTCCCGAGAACACTCCCCATGATAAATGTGGTAGAGAACGCACAAAGAGGAAACATCTCGACGCAACGCCAAACTGTCAAGCCTCTCACAGATTATTGGGTCCTTAACGATTCGAATAGCTCTCATGGACTGATTCTAAATGGAGTGTTAGCTACGAAGGAGTGACTGAAAAATATTTTTGTGAAAAAGGTATCGAAACGTCGGCACAAGTGTATGAAGAGGTGGTTAAGTCTCTTAACAACACCATGTTCAATTACCGGAAATGGTCCTTTCTGCAAGACTCGGCGCCGGATCATAAAGTTCGATCCACCCAATCTTGGCTCTTGCACCTAAGCTTTATAAATTTTCTAATAATTTTATATTAATGTATTAAACTAACACACTGTAATAGAAGTAAATGTTACGTTCAAATAAAAAAAAATGTTTTTCTTTATTACAACATTTATGGCAAGATTAAGTATTTCAATTGTTTTTATTTCCTCGTTTTGGTACCTAAGACTCGATTCTCGATTCCGGCGGAAAGTGGAGAACTAAGTGTTTTACACTAGGTACTCTCTGACTACTCTGCTATGAGGAAAAAAGCGTGAAGCTGAAAAACAAATTAAAAACTTGCGTGCTGGATGATGGAATGTAAACGCTTTCTGAGGCTATTATATCTCTATATCTCTCTATATATCCAACAAGATTCATATTACAAAAAACAATAAAGTATTGCCGAGTTGTATCTGAACCAATAACCATAGCCTAGGTCTATTGTTTTTTTTAACTATCAATATGAATAATATATATAACAGTCTTCAGTAAGTTGTACCTAACGACTGACAGATAAAGCACACTAAACTATTGCGAGTATAATGCTGAAATTACACATGTATACACGTATGTAGGTTCTTTTCTGGAGAAACTAAGTTGCGGGCAACTCGTTTCTTCTATAAACTAATACAATTAGTAAAACAAACCTTATAAGTCACTTGACAACATAATTTAGACCAAATTAAAACAGTACTTTAAAAGGCATGACCTGTGTTCGCTTTAATATTTATATCACCAAGTTCATTATTAGTACTTTATAAAGCAATTTCTAAATCTGGTTATTAAATCTATACGAAAACCTATAATATTTATTTTTAATGCGTCCTCTGCATTATTGTACAGACAAATATTCTATCTTATTGATATGCTCTTTAGTCCATATCAATTTTCGCTGATTTTAACGATATTTCAAATTGAATAGCGATCCTCAACATCGTGTTTTATTTAACAAGATTGAAAATCCAGAAACCAATTTATATCCACTGTGTATTTTAAGGCCATCGGGTAGTGGGGCGTCGACTGTTATTGCAATTGGATGTAGGTACGATTCTCATTCGGTAGAATGATCATAACTTAATTATTTTCATATCTCCGCTCTAATAAACAAGAAAAAGGTGCGCAATCGAATCTAGAGGAAAAATCGAGAATGGAGAATCGAGAATGGAGTACACTAGGTTCTCTCTGACTACCCGGCTAGGTGAAAAAAAACATAAAGCTGAAATAATTAGAGAAAAAAAAGGATGAAAAAGTCTTTAGCTAAGCAGCCAAGCTTAAATGTGGGTAACGGTAACGTGCTATTGTAAAATATAGAATGACAAACTAGAAAAAGATATTTTCGCAATAAAATTACGTAATGCATTGTCTAACAGTACACACGATTCGACAGAATACGACTACATCCGCGTGGAATTCTAATATACGAGTAAAAGTTACTCCATTTTACATCAACTATCTGCTAGTAAACGTCCCATCAAAATCGGTCCAGCCATTCCAGAGACTAGCCAGAACAAACAGACAGATAGACAAAAGTTGTAAAAAAATAATATTTTGATACTATATATACCGTGAATACATACATATGCGTTGAGTAAAAGGCGGTTATATTAATATTACAAAGAGACACTCCAATTTTGTTTATTTGTATACATTACTTTAACATATTTATTTAAAATTTAAAAGAAAGCGGTGTACGGAGTGTAATGACTCTATACTCATGCGGGAAAACAACGTGAAGCCGTTCTATACGTAGTTAAAATGTAACTTTACGCTCTTTTCCATAAAGCGGAGTGGGGAGCGTTCTCTCTAGAGTCACAACACTCTGTTCTCCTCTTTCCACCTAAATTGAGAACAATTTGGTTGTAAAACTCAACGCCTCGCAATATAACCATTCCTACGAGTGGGATCGAACCCACAATCGTGTTTCCATATTCAAGCACAATATTATAATAATTTTAAATTTAAAAAATCTTAGCTGATCTTAGCTGAACAATGTCTAGATTTATAAGAAAACTTCGAGTATGCTCCACTATAATTTTGTTGCATACGATCTTGTTCAGTGTACGTAGAAACCACTTCATTTTAACTTAGAAACTAGTGCCATTAATTAATTTCGTTTTTCGCGGTAAGTCATTTGAAAGACGATTGCAGTGAATATTCGTAATTGTAAAAGCTAATTAGGTAAGCTTAGTCTTTAATCTTCAGCCATCTGGAGTATTTAAGGTGTGGAGTTCGATTTTCTTTAAATAAGGGCAAGATTTAAAAGCTATTTTCTCGCTTTACCCGCGAAACGGGGCAAGTAGAGAAAAAACTAGTGTGAGAGACACTGTGTCTTTTGTCTTTATACACATTTATATCAATACTTATACTAGAAAAATATTTTATTTTAGTTTAAGTGAGTCAAAATAACCTTTCAAGAGTGTTTACATTGTTTGACAGATAGGTCGAGAAATACAGATAATAAAAGCATTTTTAATTAACACCAACGTGTGGCCTCCGTAATGCATTGGGACAGCGTCTGAATGCAAACGCAATTGGTTGTGGCTGTCATCTTCAGTCAGAGGAATGATTTAATATGAAATATTTTCATTTCTTTGCTCTGGTAAAAGACAAAACGCGGGGTTGAGTTCCGCAACCCAGGTAGCGATTTCGGGCGAAATCTATACCAGGTCCTCTCTAATTACCCTGCTATGCGTGAAAAAGCGTGAAGCTGCTACCAATAATATCAAAATAGTAATATATATGTCTACAAAGGAGAACGTCAGAATCTATACGAGAGCCAATTTTTACGATGATCAATAAAGGCGTGGAGACGAAGAAAGTAGGTTAAATTAAGTATAAATAAATAACATTTAATAGTTGTGTTTAGGTTTTATTATGACTAGATAGACGACAAATTGGCGATGTTTGTACTCGATGTCTTAGCAAATGTAAGTTATTTTATACAAAAGTATGTGTATCAACTTTAACATAAATGGTAAATTTTAAGACTATACGGTATTTCTTTTTAGCTAAGCCGATTTATTCAGGCAATGGTAATAAGAACGTTGACCTCTTAACAAACAAATATAACGTCAAATTTTGCTGAAGTTTATAATGTAAATAGTTTATATATTTTTTTATATATGAACTGTTTGAAATAAAACAAACACTAAATGTTGAAGGAAGCTTACCATAATACAATAGTCAAAATGACATTCAGTAAATCAGTTTCTGAGATTAGCGTGCTCAAACAAACAAACAGAAAAGAAATTTAAAAATCATTATTTCGAGTCCTATTTTATTGATAAATGCCCCCAATAATTTTTTTCCTCATATATCTTGCACGTACAGACAGCAATCATTTTTATTATATGTATAGATTATTTAATTATACACCATCATTCTATATTTAATTATACATACGTCATACCAAAGCGGTAAAATGAAAATATTTGGTAATATAAAAAGACCCTCAAGTGGGAATTGAACCCACAAGCAATTGGGTGTACAATCAGACGCTGTCTCACTGCGCCACGATAGCCATACACACAAATATTACTTATTTAAAATTATAGAGATGTCTTATATAACGTTTGTCGTTGATTCGTCGATTCACAATATTAATAAAATTATAATAAACTTAGTTTAAAAATAAAACTAATAAAACTCCACTCAACTCAACCTATAAAAATATTATATTGTCATTGAATTTTCAACATTTCAACGACAAAGAGTGGATCAAAGTAGAAGGTAAACTGATCAATAAAAGTGAAGCTAATAAAAGCATGTCAGAAACTTATTAAAACATATATTTTATAATATAGTTATAACTATTACAAAGCCAAATTATTTTAGCAAACGTTTTAAATAAAACTTCTTGGACTGGCATTCGAACCCACTACCATCGCTTGTGCCATCTACCTACGTCACGGTAGCGAAAAGTCGCTTACTGCAATGTAGCAATTTCTAACGACATATTTCAAATCAGCCTCTAACTAATAGAGAACCGTGAAATTGGATTGGAACGTCAAAATGACAAGTGGTTTTAAAACATGAGCTTTTGTATTGAATAATACCATTAAATATTCATTTTCATGTAATGAAGTAAAATAATTAACTTATTTTATTAAATAGTAATTCAATATTACTATATTAATGAGTGCGGTGCTTAGATAGTTGTTGTTTTTTTATTTACCGATTTAAATAAAATAAACACTTAGTTTTAACCGAAGTTTAACCAAGTAAATAATCGTCAAGGCATTCTGCATTTTAATTAATTTAGCCATTTCTGAGATTAGCGTGCACGAACGCACAGACAAACAGGATAAAAATATTTTGGGTTTTTTCTTGTGCGTCTTCCAAGTACGGCTGGCGATCAGTTACTTAAAAAAAATACTTACTTAGAAAACGTATAAAAATTTGAACGCAGCGGGATTTGAACCCGCGCCTCTTGAAAACCGTTCAAAATTTTTATACGTTTTCTAAATATGTCTTTTTCAATTTCCTAAGTGTGCGATTAACACTTTAAAAAAATGTTAAAAAAAAGAAAAAATGATCAGTTACATTATATACAGGGGGTATATACAGGGTAAAAACCGGATAATTTCCCCACTTTACAAAAATGTTTGATTATAAAAAAATATGTACTTAATAAGAATATTGCAAGTGGAAACGTGTACGCCTATGCTGATGATTTCAATGATTGCAAAAGAGGGGTCCTAACAATCATTGTAAAGCACTAAATAACATAGAGTATTCAAACTGGGGCAACTAACCCACTGAGGCAACTATCCGGGTTTACCCTATAGATAAGTTATCTCTGCCTGCCTTGCAACGTGAAAATTACTGAAATCTAGGCACTTATTAAAAAAACAAATAAAAGCTAAAACGAACTTCATAATTTTAAATGATCTAACTTGTCTTATTAACATAAGTAGGCTATAAACGTTTCTCTCAACGTCTGTATGAACAAGGTAACTTTTTACAGTCCCTAAGAGGTCATATTCGGCCCCATTTAGCAAATATTCCTTGAAAGTTTCAAGTGTTTCATTTACTAAACAGTTTCGAGATACAGAATGTTATATAAGTTCTTCAAATACTCCCTTTTAGATCAGTGGCGGGTTTTGGTAAGTGTAGTGAACAGGTTTTTGTATGTAAAATAGATGTTTAAATTAACGGAATGTGTCCTTTATTATGGAGATTATGTTTTCTACACACAGTAGTTGAGTAGAGCTTGTAATACATTAGTAAACTTTTTTTTGCATAAAGCCAAAGAAACCGGTTTTACAGATATTATAGGATATTAGACCGATAAATACCCATATTCATTTTATTATAATTTGTAAGCATTTCCTCCAAGTGGTATTAGAACTGACAAATGTAACGCTCAGTCACATAAATTCCAGTTTAACCATTGTGTGCCTAACTTTACTTAAACACCCAATGATTCCTCTAAAATAAATTCCAACTTCCGTTCCAACATTGTATTTTCTAAACTTCCAAGTATATACTGCTTAAGAATTTTAATTGCTAGATTACTAGATTTTATCTCACCTTCATGCTTTGTCCCGCATAACTGGGAAGTCAGAGAGAACCTAGTGTCAAGACACTCCCTTCCCCACTTGTTGGTTAATTGTGAGTTCGGTTCTCACTTGGAGAAATGATTATATTTAAGTTATTTTCATTTCGTCGTTCTGGTGACAAGACAATGCGAGGCGTTAAGTTCCACCTCTCAACACGCAATGCATCGGATTCGGGCGAAAAGTGGAGAACGAAGTGTATTGACACTAGGTTCTCTCTGCTACCCTGTAGATTTGGATATATGCAAGTACCGGCGTACAATCAAATCAATCTTATTGAATGAATATTATTGAAAGAAAAAATTGAATGACCTTGGAGCTGCTCAGATTGTGACGCGAATTGGATAAAATTGTAAAGCATCTCCTATCTAATATTTTCACTCAGGATCATAAATTTATTATCAGATAATAAAACCAAAGGCCTCAATCAAAATCAAAAGTTTAAAGCATTATATTAAAAAAAAATCCTCCGCACGTTATGGACAAATTTAATTACCAAGATACCTTGGACACGATTCAAAAGACGGTCGTTCAGTCCCTATAATTCAAATTCTATAGGTTTTTAAGTTAATCTATTGCTAGGTTGCAAAATTTTCTACCTAAGCAGGACCAAAGGAGGTCAGTCAAGAGATACCTATTGTATATTATTATACCGTCTCTGTCAATGTATTTTCAGAGAAGTGCTTTCAATTTTCTGATAATATTAATACTTTTTGAAGGTGTTTTAACCTTAATATAGCTAAAAAATACATATTTAGAAAATGTATAAAAATTTGAACGCAGCGGGATTTGAACCCGCGCCTCTTGAAAACCGTTCAAGTTCTTAATATAGCTTCACCCATAGCAGGGTAGGCAGAGAGAATATAGTGTGTCAAGAGACTCCATTTTCTGCCCAAAACCCGAGACATTACATGTTGAGTGCCGAAACTCAACACCGCACTTAGTCTTGTCACCAGAGCAGATAACTCTATATATTTTAAATATAATCATTGACCCGGTGTGGAAATCGAAGTCCCAACCATCGCGCATACAGTCAGTCACTGTCACACTGCGCCACGATGGCCTCGAGGAGATGAGAAGAAAAATAGTAGATATAATAGATACATGGACTTTCTCACATTATATAACAACTTAATATATTTCCCAGCGTTTCCCCGTACTCCTATACTGGCACACGTCCATATTAGTTTGTTGACAACCGTGTAACTTGTTATTGTGATATATCAAGGCAGTAAACTTTACACGTTCCTTGATGGCAAATATTAGTTTATTTATAAAATCTTTGATACAGAAAAGAACCTCAGATTTTTGAGAGCAGGCAGAAAGTTTTCAGAGTAAGTATACCCCGTATTGAGACATTTTCTGTAATCACAATTTGTTGTGGGTTCGATTCTTACTCGGTGGAATGATCATAATTGAATTATTTTCATTACGCCAGAGACAAAAGACAAAGCGCAGCGTTATGGCCCGTCACTTAACACGCAACGTCTCGATTTCGGGCGGAAAGTTCAGAAGTGTAAAACCTTTCTATATGAGAAAAAATGTAAAATTATAAGAAGTTTAAAAGTTTTTTCTTCACGTATTAGTATATAGAAAAAAATATAATTAACAAATAATCAGTTAAAAAATGTCCATAATCTGTTTTAAGACTTCATTCTAACATACTATTCTTACCGAACGTATTTCGTTTTTCTTGTGTATGCAAGTTTGCATAAAACTTTATTTCAATATCCTGCATACTACGAGTATACAGCTTGACGATAACGCTTACAATAATTAAAATATTTTTTAAGGTATTTTTTCTGACATAAAACAAATTGTTTAACCGTATATTTACTACTAAATTCTATAGACCTAAGCATGTTGTTTTACTGTCTTTTTAGGTTTCATCAATCTACAATGGAGCTAAAGCAGTTACACTTAACTAAACTCACCTGTAAACTAGGCTGTAAACTTTGACTATGAGCGGGTCTTGCCACGAGCAAGCGAACGCACGCCCCGCACTGCCGTAGCACCGCTGCCGCTTGCCTCGCACACATGCCGACCACGCACACCGCGCCAATGCGCAGGAGCATGTCGCCGCTGCGTAAGCGGCCATCCTGGGGAAAATTTTATTTATTTATTTTTCAGCTTCACGCTTTTTCTCGTTTAGTAGCGTAGTCAGAGAGAACCTTGTGTCAAGAAACTCCGTTCTTCATTTTCCACCCAAAATCGAGACAATGGAGAGAAATTAAAATAATATATAATCATTTCTCCAAGTGGGAATCAAACCCAAAACCAATCTTGTTTAAAGTAAGACGCTGTCCCACTACACGATGGCCCTAAATCCTCAAACGTTATTTATAATTTAAATAGTAGTAACTTTTCTATATCTGAACCGATTGAAATAAAATAAATACTTCATGTTAAGGGAAGTTTACCTAAATATATTAATCAAAACTACATTTAAATCTTTTCTGAGATTCGCGTCCACAAATACACAGAAAAAATTTTTGGGTTCTATTACACGGATAAATGTACCCAACAATAATTTTCTCATATACCTTCCATGTACAGACAGCAATCAGTTACATTTTTATTATATGTATAGATAAGCCTATTATAACTTAAGATACATGGAAATATTAAAATTCAATTCAATCAATATTGTAAGATGAATTATTACTTCATATATTAAATGATAATTTATAACTTGGATAAAATACAGCGAACTGAAAGAAATGGTTGGATAGGAAATAGAAATGGAATGTCACTAGATTGTCTGGATTTAGACATCCTGCTGATTGGGAAGGAAGCCTGAAGCTAATAAAACTGCGCAAAAGTGACTTCTTGCATTATTTGAAATTATATAAATGGACAAAAGTGATTAAATAATTAAACAATAATACTGAAAACTGAAAACCATTGTAATTTTTCTGGCATTCTTCCCCTGGCTGGGTGTTGGAGTAAATCTAGTATCAGTTTTAGGTATTTTGAATCCACACTTTTTATCATTTTAATATTCTTGGACAGAGTATTAATAATTTATATTAATATTATAAGAAATAAACTCCCATCTCCCCTAAATGGGAATTTAATCCACAAACAATCGCGTTTACACTCCGACGCTATCCTACTGCGCCATCAAATCATCGCAAGTTCTCCAACAACATCGAATTAAGTCATATCAATTCATATTATTGTTATTTCCCCTATTAATATCGAGTTTTGAACCATTGCACTGAAACGACTGTTTCAGTTAACTACATAATAGCGAAAAGCCTCGACCAACATCTCAAGAGGCTATCGCTCAGCTCTTGACATAAGAACCTGATACAGAAGGCAGTATTACTTAAAACGGCATGTATCGTGATGAGGTTCCCACTCTGGAGCTCTTAGCGCTGATGGCCATTTGTTTGCACTAATCTAAGAGACTACTGGTTCGAATTCAAAAATCGTATTGTGCTTGATAGCCCATTTATTGGGGAAGGCTATTGTAGTATAGATTGCAAAAACGGGAAAATTATTGCACTGTTGACAGCTTCCGTTGGTTACACTGCATAATCGGTTAAAGTTACGTAAAAACCATGTATTTTTCCTCTGTAAAAATTGTTAAAAAAAGTCCGTGACAGCATACGAGTATGTCTATCTTTTAAGGTATACTGGGTATACCTTAAAAGGTACTGGGTATAATATTTTTTTATGGTAATGAAATTTGTTCTAAAATAATACTTACTTTTAAATTAAAAATATATATATATATATATTCATCGCATGCGCTGCGAATAGAACACAACAATACCCTACAATACCAAAGAACATATCAATATATATAAAAATTACCAATAGCATATGCCTATCCCCGATGGATAACTCACTATAACTGGTTTTACAATAAAAAAATTGTATTGTAAAGGATAGAATTTTTGTGAAGCTTATTTAACCCATATGGTATCCCCATTAATATAGTATACCCATTAATCTATGATGTTTAAAAAAAGTTTGATGTCGGTAACTTCATATAGAATATTTGTGCGTTTAAATCTGTATACTTTAGACAAATATCTTAAAATATATCGCAAAATAAAAAAAAGGCGCGCTACAAAATAATAACGCACTCAGTAGTTATTCAATGCGCTAATATATGGGGATTCTGGCCTCTGGACAAAATCAAATTCAAACATTTATTTTACCATAATGTTTATAAGTACAAGGTGTTAATGTATATTTAACCGTAAGAGATACCTGTAGTGATTCTTATTTAAATATAATCTAAGCTAACAATACTATAGAGAGGAAAGCTATGTATGTTTGTAACAAGTTAACTCAAAAACTACTCAGCTAATCTTAAAAAAACTCTTACTATTAGAAAGCTACTTTTTCATCGAGTGACATAAGCTGTATTCTCAAAAAATTCCGTTAAAGTAAAGCTGTGATTTTTTTCAAAACCACATTTTTGGCTTTTGACTAAACTTTAAGACATTTTATATTAACATAATGTGCCACGGAATTGTATATTCTTAAAAAGTTTAAAGTAAGATCTTCATTATTTTAATAAAATGAATATCTTAAAAGATATCAGACGCTTAAAATAAAGGGATGGAGCGTACGTCGTACGTAGAGCGGGGATTACGGGAATTATCTTGCTTGTTATAGAGTCTCTATAAATATTAAATTAAGCAGAAAAACTATTAATGTATCTATATTTTTATTTCTTAGAAACGATTCTTATATCTTAGAATAAACTAATTGGAGATAATCCTCTCTTCTTCTTCCGTCTAGACTATATTGTTCGGACTACCGAACAATATAGTCTAGCTTTTCGTTCAATCTCAAAAGCCTAATAAGATTTTAGCCTTTTGAGATTCTAAGGAAAGCGAACACCATTTGAACTTCCGTTTTCGATTGACACATATTTAAATAATTATATAAAATATATAATTCGCTAAAATTGAAAGTTAAAGTAAAGTTCGAGAGTGAGAGAAGACGCGAGCGGGTCGCTAGTAAGTTTATATTTAATCATGTAAAATACTTTTTCAAGTAATATTATAATAAAAGTAATAAATCTATAAATAAATTTAAAAAGTCTTTTTGTATTTCTTTCCAGTATTCCGTAAAACTTAATCTGTTCCTGAGATTTTCTAGCAAGCGGAAAGTATTACTGTGCCAAAACTCTCAGTTCCACGCCGCGGCATCGACAATATTTTCAAATGAAGTATATATTTTTTACTTGGACTTGGTTTCTTATTTTTCTTCAAGGCAGTAAAGTGACAATATGTCGTCGCGATTTGTCAATTGCCGTATTTTATTAAATGAAAATATTTTAACTGGATTAGTTAATACAGAATTCGATATATCGGTAATCCAGATTCACTCAACACTATGTTTCGAGTTTAGGCACAATGCACAATGAGGAGAACGGAATGTCTCGACACTAATTAGTCTTTGCCTACCATACTAGCATAAACCTACAAAAGCGCATACCAAATGATATTCCCTTTAAAATATATAGTGTCGTTTAATATGGGTTACGATCGCAAAACTACTGATTTAGTAATTTGTATAATTCTTATTTAGTGACTAAGTAATACTTAGTCCCATTTTGAAACATAATCTCATGACTTTCTCTGCTTTCCATTTGACACCCTCTTGGACTTTAAAAAAGTGCAGTTCTATATTGTTCTATATTGTGGTACTAATTTTTGTTAATAATAATTTGATAGTAATTCATGGTATTATTCACACATTAGGAAAGGCAATTCAATTTAACAAATTAGACTAAATTTTTTAGGATTTGAAAGGATTTAGCACCAAAAAAATAATTTTTACTTTAATTTTGCCTTAAAAACTTTCTTAAAACCTACTCGTCTGAACTATTTGAAAGCAACTAAATAAAAGTACTTTGTCATGAAGAATATCTTACTTTAAAACTTTAATTTGAAATCTTTCGGTGATGGTTTTCATAATTGTTCTTTATCTTTTTATTGCCTTTGAATGTTGAAGTCTTTTTGTTTCTATAGTAAAAAAACCACTGTCTTAGCGCAACGGCGACATTCTAATCAAGTTAGACTACATAGTAGCTGTGGGTTCAAATCTGTGAATGTTATTAATATTATAATATTGCGTGAGGTAAGCAATTGATCAGTATTGATAAAGAAAATGTAGTGAACTGCATTTTCTTTGTCAATAACAGGATGCATGCAGATATCTACATCTATACGTATAATATAACTTGTAACTGATCGCTGTTTGTACATGGAAGATATATGAAAAAAATTACTTTTTTTTCTTTTCTGATTGTATGTTTGTTTGTGCAGTCTAATCTCAGAAACGGCTTAACCGATATCTTGATGAAACATGACTCGATATTTTTGGCGTCTATTCAAGTTTTTAATGTCATGATTATTAATAATTTAAATTTTGTATTTAAAATTTAGCCATAAAAACATTGAAATTTGGACCTGAAATGAGTAAATGACAAAAATAGTTTTAGGTTCAGAGTAAAGAAACCATCAGAGCTCTAAAAAAACCTGCAAACGTAGACTCCCCGATTGTACAAAATCTAAAGATAATAATTTTCGGGTCAAGAATTCAACTTCATACAAATTTTACGATGGGAGCACAATATGGTAAGATATAAACATAAAATATATTTTATTCCGCGAAACAAAGTATAAGCAACGAGCTTAGAAATGCAAAAGGAGTGGTTCGCAATATAATTTTTTTAAATATATTAGCTTTAAAACGGCACATCGTTATTCATAATTAGTCTGCTACATTGTTAAAATTCTTAATGGATTCCAAAAGCCACCGAAAATATTTGTTAGGAATAGAGGCAGTTAACGCAATTGGTTGTGGGTTCCACTTGGGTGAATTAAAGTAGCTCCATTTCTCCGTAGCGTTGCATTGAAATCCGTGATTGCGATGTATTAAAATCAACCGAAAAGTCTGCATATTCAGCTATGCGTAAAAAAAACGTGAAATTGACTTATTGGTCAGGTGTAGAGTAAGTTTTAGACAGCGGTCAGTACTTGCGTAGCTCATAAAAAGCTTTACAAATCGTACTTGAAGCTCTTTCGGAAGCGAGAGTCACAAAGAAATATAATAACTAATATAACAATCAAAAGAACTTGTGAAACCAGTACGTATTTTAAAACTAACTCCTCTCTGAATTGGACTCTCATGCTACAGAAATAATACAAAATCTCTGAGTACATTGATATTTCACTATCCAGAACTAATCTTTTCCTTTACTCTAGAAGCCTAAAATGTTGGATACTAGTAAAACGAACAGTTCTATGGTAAATAAATATCCCTTAAGATTATAATTATAGCTATATAGCTTTAATTTATTTGCTTGTTTATAAACTTTCAATTTTATCTACACAACTTTGCAACCATTTAAACCCCATTTATTTTGTCGGCAAATATAACAAACATGTAAATTCTTAATATTGAACTTGGCTCAATTTTTCCATTTAAGTTTTCATTTTACTTAAAAATGCTATTTGACCTTCCACATTATTATACCTACTACAAAACAATTAATGAAATAATTACAAAAGCTTAAAAGACCAACACTGATTGTTTCGAAAGTCAAAATTAACCCGAAAACACATAAGTAAATTCAAGAAATGATCTAACAGTCACGGCCACTATTTATGGCTAAGAATAGACTACACACGTTATAATATTTTATATTCAGAACTCACCATTCAAATATTCTTGGGAACGTCAAGGTCGGTATGGTTGAACAAAAATTAAAGCGACTCCTAGCAAAAATACCTATATTACTATAAATATCAATAATCCTAATGTCTGTCGTGTTGACGTTTTATTTTGACGAAATTACCTAATATTTTTTTATCGGTTGAAGAAAACTTAATAATTAGCCACTTCATTCCAAACATTGCTTTTGAATAAAAAGTCAAAGTAAGTACTTATTAAGAAAACAGCCTAGCTGAGAATCGACAAACAATTTTAATACAAAACATTAATTCGAGTGAAATTCAAAATCTCAACTAAGGCGTTTATTAACGTTGTCGTCTTATTTATAAAATAGTTTTCAAGCTACTGCCGCACTACAAGCACTATCCGAATAGATGAGTAGTTTTGCTTTAATCATTATCGAAACTTGCATACTCCAATAGCGCCAACAGATAACAAACAAAAGTGTTGATTTCGAAACTATTTATATTTATTTAGGACGTCTTGTTCAGTGTAGAGCAGTGTAACTTTTACATAATGTCACTCACAAAATGTGTTAGTTAATATATTTATTTGTATGTTAAAATTTTAGAAGCCATTGTGATACAGTGAGGCTGCGCCTGAAAAAGTGGTCTGTAACGGATGTGAGTCTGATCCCCGATCCTTATTTTCCCGCTCTGGGACGCCATAGCCCGGTGGTCAGTTCCGCCTTCCGCCACACAAGTCCCAGAACTCAATTCAATCTCGAAAATAGGGTGTAAAGTAGAAAAAGTTCTATGTGCCATGCATATACGGGAAAAGGCATGAAGTTACAAAAATCATGTTAATTTACCATTTAAGGGGGATTTATGATCTTAGTTATAACATGTCCTTTTCTAGTTTTTACTGCAAAATGTAAAATACTGTTATTACTCATTCCCGTAGGAATAAACGGATAAACCTTTCTTGGTTCTTCCCAATAAGCTTACATACCAAACTTCAGTTTACTTTTTTTCAGGTTTTATTGTTTAATTATTGTATTATTCGGTAAGATTCGTCGCGCTTTTTCCCCCATAACAAGGTAAATAGAGAAAACCTAGTGTCAACTAAAAACACAAGTAAATATAAATATTATCTATGTACGCCGGTGGTAGCTACCAATGTATTAAATAATATAATTGTAACTTTTATATTTGAAAAGAACAACACCGGCCGTTCTCAATTAAAATGCCTTGCGAGCCGGTGGTAGCTTTATGTGCTTGCAAAAGTGTGTTTGAATAAAGAACATTATGAATTTGAACTTTGAACCTCACTCGTATGCAGGTCATATAGATCATACGTCTTATAGTTTCAAATAAACCAAGTTCGCTTGGAAATATAATATATTAAGAGTGTTTACTGTGTTTATGCCATTACGGAAATTTATGTACTCGTTCTTAAGAAAAAATCTTTTTTATACATTACATTAAATTATATCTTTTATGATTTGAAGTTATTACATTTTTGTTATTTATTTAAAACTGTCAAATATTTACACGATTAACGAAAATTATTACAAAGCTTAGTTATACCTGCGTATAATGCGTCCTTAGAAACATTGAACGCCATCGATAGCCATCGGCATACCTGCAATTATTTTTATGTTAAGTGACTGACAGACAACGCACATCTGACAGATACTACTGGGCATAGTAAGCCCAAATTCGTCGTCGTAGCTAGAGTAGTGTTCTACAACATAAAGATGAAATTTTACGGAAATCAAATATTGCGTGTAGAATGGCGGTACTCAACGCCGCGCATAGGCACCGGAGCACAGAAATCAATATGATTTAAATAAAATTATTACTCTTATTAAGAGTTGAACCCACAAACACAAGCGTTTACTGTAAAGGGTAATAAATTAAATTCCTAAATATTGTACACATTCATTTCACCCTGTTGAAGTTTCAGTTTCATAATATGTTAAGTGTGCATATATTTTTTTTTTAAGCTTCATACGTCCAAATCATTTCAGGCGCGCATTGAGTCTTCTTCTTCTTGGCATTAACTCCGGCCCAACCAGGGTCTGCCTTCCTACTCAATCTCCTCCACTTTGCACGATCTTGGACATCCTCAGTGGTTAGTCCATTGGCTCTTATGTTTCACGACATCCAGCCATCGCTTTCTTGGGCGTAGGTCTTGCTCCAGGGACAGATATATCAAAGCACATTATTCCGATTCCGCTCGGAGAACCGGTCGGATTATGCACTTGTATATTAGTCCCTTAAGCTTGGGTGGACGCTTTTTTGCCCAAAAAGCGAAACATAACATTCCTTTGCAGTGTGCTGGTATATACAAAGTAGATTGTGACTGTGGTTTATCTTACATTGGCTAAACAAAGAGGAGCATCGGTATAAGGGTGATGGAACACATCTCCGATGTCAAGCGTGTATCGAAGTCAGCTGTGTGTGAGCATACAATGGATAAAACCAACCATTACATCAGGTTTGATTAACCTCATATTCTCTCTAGAGAAAACAGATATATCCCAAGGATGATTCGCGAGGCTATTAAAATACAAAAACACTAATTTCAATAGACAAGACGCTTGGAAACTTGGAACTCAATACTGAAAACTTTGAAGTCTCAATCCGAACACACCAAAGAGCAAGATACAGTCAACTCATTTTGCAAGAATCCAGGGCAGTACGCGAGGCAACTAAGAAATCGTTGGCGGTAGTTTGATATAATAATTGTATCAAATGACAGACAAATGCCACCTCAGTCTACCTGTGACCACGGACTACTGTAAAGTCTTCAAAATGTCGGGTTCTAAAATGTATTTTCGAATACCAATATTACACGCGATTAATCCGGTTAAAATAATTTCATTTAAAAACGTGTAATAATCGTGAAAATCAAAGAACTTATTATATTAAATATTTTATTTTCTCCCCTCTCCACTATCCTCCCAAATTCTAAACATTGCGTGTTAAGTGGCGGATTTCAACGCCGTGCTTTATCTTGTTCAGAGGGAAGAAATGAAAATAATTCAGTCTTTGTGATAAAAACTAAACGTCAAATACACTTACTATTTTAGATTACATTTAGACATTCACTTAATTTTGGTGCAAAGCTCGTTCAATGCAGAAGAGTTTTAATTAAATAAAGTATATTTAGCTTTCTGTGGCAAAAAACCATTACAGTAATGAAATCGCATCGTATTAAGTACAAGCTGGTAATTGATCATTTTTGTAAACAGTGATATAGGCGTGCGGAATTTATTTTTAACTATTGTAAGTAGATAACTTATTTTTTAACATTTTAAAGTGTTAATCACACACTTAGGAAATAGAAAAACATATTTGGAAACCATCTAAAAAAATCCACGGTTTCCAAGAGGGGCGGGTTCGAATTCCGCTGTATTAAAAAAAAATACGTTATCCAAGTAGTTTACTTATAATACAAATGTACCTATAAGTCGGCGCATAGCTTTAAGTATTAAATTTTACTTAGTTTAGCGCCATCTATTGTAGGTTTAACGGACTGTCTATGATGGTATTTACGGTATACTAGATATTTCTTCTTTATTTCTGACGTATATCATAATTCATTTTAAGGCTATCGTGGCGCAATCAAGGTATATCTAAATTAACGAGACGGTTCAGTTCAAATTCAACTAGGTGGGATATTTATGGGCTATTATTATGTAGTGTATGTAATATTTATTTTAGTGTCAAGTATTTCTTCTCCATATAAACTTTAAGTATACCAAGTTGTATTGTCCACCACCCCTATAATTTTCCTAGTAATACCCTTTTGATTGAGGGTTCATTCACTCTCAGTACAGTCTGATCACATATGTCCAAAATACTCTACTCTCATATGCCCAAAATTAGATACAAGTATGACTAAAGTATTACTTACCAAAGAGGTTTTTTACATATGAGATTCATTTGTCTTGTATTATTATTATAGGTACAAGTAATATTCATTTTGTCAAACTTAATTTTCTTATATTTTCTGTTTCTCTATGCAATACAACCTATGCCAGTCGTAATTTAAATGCGCAAGATGTGATTAAGGAGACCTTAAACTATTTCAGAACTTAATTCAGCTATTATTTAACATTTTTTAATAACTTAGATTAATTTAAGAACTATAAAAATCTTAGATAGTGAGAAAATTTATAAAATATATGATAACAACTTTTTTAACAAAAAAAATTAAACCAAACATATTTCAATGAAATGAATAAGTGAATTCAACCCTTAAGCTTAGAATTTTTGTTCAAACATTTCGTTGGATCAATTTAGGGGTTATACCCTACACATTAAGAATGATCAAAATTGGTAAACTCTGTAAAAAGTCATGGTCCAATATAAAAAAGAGACCCTATTCCTTTTTTTCGTCGGTTTATAAATATATACACATATATATAACGGGAGATATTTGCATGTCATTTACGGTGAATTGGGCGCGTGAATACCTACCATTGAGCTGAATTTAATCTTGTTATAATAAAAATGTAACTGATCGCTGTCATTACATGGAAGATAAATGAAAAAAAAAATTATAAACGGCATTTATCAATGAAATAAAACCCAAAAAAAATATTTCTAATTTTCTTTTCTGTTTGTCTGTTTGTGTGAGCATGCTAACGTCAAAAGCGGGTTAACCGATTTAAATGCAGTTCTACTATTATATTATGGTATTTTTTTTTACATTAAGTGTTTATTTCATTTCAATTGGTTCATAAATAAAAAACTTACAACCAATTATATTATAAATTTCAGATAAGTTTGTGATTTAAGTGAAAACAACAAATATGTATCATTGATATATGAATATTATACTATAGTTATGGCTTATTCAGTTTCGGTTTCGGTTCGGTAATATCAAATTAGACTGTGACGTGAACGCGCAAATTTAATATTACACAAGAAATGCTATTACTTTATATTTTAAATGATTTTTGTGGTCATTAAGCCCGAAATTATCGAAAAGTATCGTATATATTGTTTATATTTATATATCTCAAATTTACGAAATTTTTAGGTAATTAATTACTGTCTCACTGTATACTGTGCCCATTTTCTCCCATGTGAAACTTGTACATGTGTACTGCGCTTTGTTTAGCTCAATTAAATTAATTTCTTATACATATAAATACACTCACCCGGTCTGCCACTCCTCCCGGCAGCACGCTCTTGACGACGACGCCGGAAGACCTCCCGCCGACAATCCCAAACGCCAACCCAGATCCATCGTTGACCAGTTCTACTACCTCCACTTGCGCCCACTCTCCAAACACCTGCTATAAAAAACAAATGTCTTAGTAAATTTTCAATTCAATTATATTATATTATTTGATCGTCTAGGACTTTACGAATATCGACTATACTTTATTTATTTTTAAATTTCAATCAACTTAAAGAGCTTTAAGCTTTTAAAATAAACAGATTTTACGTACTAAATTTAATCATGCCAGGGCTTGTTGTTATACGATTTGAATGTTTTTTTATTGACGCTTAAAATAGTTTAGTATATTTTGCTGTAAGTTAAAGAAACTCTTATAAAACCACCCTGTTATATATCATTTCGTTATTTATTTACAAAAATACATAATTATTATATGTATCATTAAGTAATGAAGTAGTTGTAAAGCTGCGGTATCATCATTATTAATGATATTGCTGCAAGAAGATGAAAGCGATGTTTCTTTAATAATCTATACATATAATAAAAATGTAACTGGTAGCTATCTCTATATGGAAGCTATATTAAGAAATATATTGTTGGAACATTTATCAATGTAATAGAATCCAAAACAATGTTTTTTTTTATTTTCCTTAATGTCTGTGCGTTTATGAACACTTCATTCGATTCATTCGATTCATAAATAAAAAAGTTATAACCATTTTAATTATTAATTTAAGCAAAATTTGTGATTTAAGTGAGAACGCAGGAAGTGTAGTGTGTCGTGTAATTTACGCAAGCGAAGCCGCAAGCGCGAGCTAGTAACACAATAAATTTAGTATGGGGTTTGAACTTGTGTAATTGATCATATATGTCAACATGTTTACAATTCCCTCCGTACTAACCCATTACAGTACTGTTATCGCTAATTCGATGTTTACGGTGCGCTTTAGAGGATTATGTTAATATAGAAATGTGTAGATTCATATCAAAAACCTTTTTCGCATAGAATATTATGCCGTGACAAAAATAACACCGAACGGCGCAGATACTAAAATTGACAATTATACTAATAATGGTTATGGATTCTTATCTCAAATATATTATTTTACAGTTTCTATAAGTTTTATTCACAAACTAAGGAAAGGAAATTTTCGGAAATGTATAAACAATTGCCGCTCATTTCAATACAGTAAAAACTCATATTAACTATTATATAGTTTTTTTAAGATTTTTTAAAGTGTTATTCCCACACAAGGAAATTAAAAAAGACATATTTAGAAAACGTATAAAAATTTGAACGGTTTTCAAGAGGCGCGGGTTCAAATCCCGCTGCGTTCAAATTTTTATACGTTTTCTAAATATGTCTTATTATATAGTTATAGGTGATTTCCAAGTTATTTTTAGACTCACTGTGATGGCTATGACGGATGAAGTGATGGAGCAGTAGGCATAAGTAGAATTGTTAATCGGTAATTTGTCACATTTTTAAATACCAAAAAAAAATATTTATAAATTACACTGAGCTAAGAATACACTAAATTTCTTATTTATATTGAAATAAAATAAACACAAAACATTTGAAATTCTGTTATAAGACCTTAAAACTTAAGTAATCTGAAATAATCTTAACTTTCACGTTAAGAAAGACATTTGTGGATTACAATTTCACACTATAATATTCAATATATACAAAAGGCATAATACTTAGTTAAAGGGCGGTGTTAATTTACGCGCGATGTGCTTACATAGGCCGAAACTGTCGACAGAGATGCACCACCAGACCATCTCCGCCTTCAATTGAATAGACATAGGCGTTATTTTTTCAAAAATCTATTATAGTGTTATTCCTCGTTTTGTCAAGTTTCAATCATTTCAAATAATAATTAACGCTTCAATATATACAATCAATTAAAATTGGAGTGTGTTTTGTAATATTAAAATAACAGTTTTGTACTAAATCCTTTGTATTTATACACGGTACGTATTCTAAAATAACATTTTTTACATTTTTTTACTGTCTGTTTGTTTCGGCTAACCTCTGGATTGGCTAAACCTATTTTGATGGGACTTTCACTGCCAGATATCTGATGTAATAAGGAGTAACTTGACTACTTTCATTTTAGAATTCCACGCGGGTGAAGACACGGGCACCGCTTGTTCAAAATAATAATGAACGCTTGAAATATATGTATGTAGAATTGAAAGTATTCTATACTATGAGTGCATTCACTAATGAGACTTTGGAGTTGCGTTATATCGAGAAAGTCAGTCAAGTACAGCTTTTTTCCCGCCTCAAATATTCTCGTATACCTCCAATAGGTGAATTTCAGAGTATTGATTAAATAATATTACATGCAATAATTTATTAGTTTGAATTTTATGTTACTGGACAAGCCCTAAGATTTTTTAAGTAAAATGGTATAAGCCCGAACTGCTTTTAACCTAACCTTATTTTTTTTTACGCTGGGAAATGCATTTGATGAGACTTGCGGGCGGTACGGTGGGACTCACCGAACCTCATCAACATTTATTTTATCTCTTAGAAGTAAAAAGTAAGTTTTACCGAGACACAGAACAGAGAGTTTGAAATAAATAATCAAACACTAGTTCAATTTTAAGTTTTACCATTACAGTTGGTAATCCGTAAATCTTAATTACTGAAAATATTAAGGCTTTACCATAATGGATCTTTACAGTAACACCTACACGAAGTCAAAAATATTTAACACACATTTTTAGCAAACTAAATAAACTTAAATTGATACAACTTTTGTGACTGATAATCCTCTGATCGTAGATACATAGGCCAGAAATAGATAGATAGACAAAATTCATTATGGCACACAACAATATTAAAGGTAGTTATATAATAAACAATGTAAATTTGGTGGAATTTTGTTCTATTTAAGCAACCAAAGCCACTGTTAAAGGCAGTCTTACTACGCTCACGGAACAGCAGAGTCTAAGTAAATATGTGAACAATGTCAATATGTGAACAAAGTGAATAAGTGTTAAAGCGATAGCTTTAAGTGTAAGTGTGAAAATAAAGTTAGTTGATAAAAGTTTAAAGGTTTATTATTATACCTGTGGATGAGACACATTGGTAACGAAATACACGTAGTTATATGCTGACCATACCCTATTGTTCATTCATTTTCTATTGACATTGTTACAACATATTGGTCATACTGTATGACCAACATTTTGATTATATTTTGATAATATAGGAACTAATGTAGTTTTAATTAATATGTGTTTAAAATATTATTATTATTACTTTATTTGCACACCACATTAAGTTGACAAAAACAATTAGTACGAAACACATTAAAAAAAAGGAGTATATACAAGGCGATCTTATGTCCCGCCAGGGTTCACAGAAGATTGTAGTGCCTGTTGCCCTGGCCAGTGGCGATGGAGGAGGAGCACCGTGAGGTTTTAGGAGGTAAACGTACGGCCCATATCTGCCGGTCCGGAGTCCCACATAACCGCGTCCGAGTCCCCGATCGGGCGGGTATCCGTAAAGGATTGCCTAACGTACAAAATAAAATAGGCGGTCTTATGTCCGAGTAGTCATTACTTCCAGACAACCTGTAGGCCGAAAAGTCGAAATACTAGGAATAGCGCTATATATAGCGCTCGTACAGCTTCTATGACCCTAAAAATTTATCAATCATAAGTTTAACAAACAATTATTGATTTTCAGTTTTCAATACATATTTCGTGAACTAGTCAGTCTTTTTTTGTTTTCCTTTCCGAACTCTCTAAAAAAACACTAGACTTAATAAAAAAAAATCACATTTTGAAGAAGTGTATAAACTGTGTAAGCTAGTGCAGTTTTTATCGTTATCAAATATAATAAAAATCAAACTTTCAATGTTTGTTTTGAAAGTTGTCTGTTTTATAGTATTAAGGACTTCATGAGATTTCGAAGAGTGTACCGTGTGCACTGACAAGAGACTCAGTGCACTGAGAATGCACTCATAGTGGACCAAGTGTACTGATAGTGGACTGAGTGCACTGAGAATACACTCATAGTAGACTGACTGCACTGAGAATGCAACATTTCTAACATCTGATCAACCCTCATCTGAAAAACTCCAATTTACCTTTAAAAATATACATTTTCTTCTAAGTATCTTCTAGTTCAAGACGAGTTCACGTATTTTCCCGCATAGCAATCCTAATCTCTTAATTCTCATTCAGAGAGAACCTTGTATCAAAACACTACATCCCTTAATTTCTACTGAAAATCATCACTACTTGTAGAGTAGCGGTTAATTTCTCAACGCCGCGCTAAGTCTCACTAGAGCGGGGAATCGACAATTATTTTAAGCATAATCATTTCCTCGAGTGGGGTTCGAAGTCACAACTATCACGTTCACAGGCAAACAGCTGTTGACTGTGCCACAATGGCCTCCCAATATCAATATTAACATTAAAATGAATCCTTTACTTACCATGATGCGCCCAAGAAGCCGCTTGCCTGATTTGCGCGGCTGACTCCTCGATCAGCTCACCTTCTCCATTTTCATAGGAAACATTGACTCAGTGACAAGCGCACACGCTCTACACCCCTCATGACGACTAGCACCTAGTGTGGATTGTATCGCAATAGTACATTTTCATTAAATCTGTAACAAAAAAAATATATAATAAGTGCTATTTACCCAATTTATTTTCGGACTTCTAAAATTCATTTTCAAATAACAAAATGTACGCGATTAATCCCATTAAAATAGTTTTATTTTGAATATGTAAAAGTCGCGAAAGGCCTTGTTATGTTGTTTGCACATTTAGAATTTGAAACAAATTCAAATTTAATTGTAGAAGATCTTTTCTCTCTAAAAACGTCCAATCGGACTACCTTATAATACATATTTATATGCCACATGATGCCACCTATATGTTAAGTTAATATGTTAAGTGAAAATTAAAACAAGTTAACTAAAAGAAAATGAAAGGACCACTACAATATATTCTCATTAAGGATCGCCCAGGAGGTCATCCAGATAAAAATATCAAACAACGAAAGCATATCGAAAAATTATGGTCACCGGATCCGGACACATGTGCGTATTTTCAAAAATTTTGTGAATTTGGACGTCAACAAGCTGTTTGAATCTAATATAGGTGTGTTAAATAATAACATTACGCTTAGATAGTTATTGACATGTTACTAAAGGAGCATTCCAGTCTAAAGTGGTTGATTGCTTCTATCCTGGCAAACAAATAAGCGATGGTTATTCCTCACATTGCTTGCACAGTTCATTATTTCATAAAAAGATCGAACAATTTGACCGCTGTATATCGCCATTGTATTATATCCATGATGTATTTCAGCTTTCCAAGTCCAAGTTCGTTTCGTCTGCCCAAGTGTCTCATATATGTTCGAAAATAATAAGAAATTCAGTTTCAGTCAGTTTCAGTTTACTGTTTCTAAAGTCTAATACTTCTACATTATTCTTTATAACAACTCAGGAAATTCAAACAAAAATGTAGATGTTTTTAAGTCAAAACACATTAATTAAATTTATACTTGATTTCAGTCAAAACTAGCACCGTATTTATAATTGTAGCACAAAATACAAGTATATTGTATTTAAAATATAGATCATTTTTCGAAATGGTAATATAGTATACATACATGCATAAATAAATAATTAGTTCGAAAATTCATGAATCTTATCACAGTGTTTGAAATTAAAACAGCGGTATTTAAACTGGCACTCCTCCACCATTCCAGCCCTTTAACCAATTAAGCTATACGTTCTTACCGCAACAAGTTCTTAAAAATTGTCCCATTTACCCTATTAATGTTAATACAGAGACATGTAAATATGGAGAACTATATTACATTGTACAACAATTTTAATTGTTCCCAAAGAAACAAAACATAGAAGTCCTTTGTAACGCGTGACATTAAGTAATGTCTAGAATATTCTAATAATAAGTCTTTTGTGCTGTATTTCAAAGAGATTGTGTAAGCTGCATAATATAGTCTACGAGAATATTATATGTACTACGAGTACTTTGAATGAAGTGCATTTTTCGAATCCAATGTTGTGGAAAGTGCGGTGTAAAGTAAAAACAGTAAAGTGTGAAGTTAAAACAATATATATATTCTTATTTGTGAAATAAAGGATTTTGAAATTATGAGCAGGTAACTGACGCATTTAGCTTTACTAAAGCCAAAAAACTTTTTTCTTTTAAATATATCTACATGTTAAATTAGTGCCTACTTTTATCTGATTAAGTTACACTCTTGACTATAGCGCCACTGCATTTTACCTTTCCTAGTAACTTCTTTAATTATATTTTATAATATATAAGGTATATAGTGCCTAGAAGCCATCTTGGGAAGCAGTGGGACAACGTCTAACTGTTGATGTGAGAGTCATTTTTCCTTCTTCACTCGGGTAAGACTCAGGTAATGTCTCGATTTCGGGTGAAAAGTATGGAACGGAGTGCCCTGACGGGGTCTCTCTCCCTACCATACCATATGCGGAAAAAGCTGATGTTTAAAATTTTGAACAATATTAAAATTTTGATACATAACTGCAATTGAAGGAAATCTGGTCTTTTTTATCTTATAACTGTAATCATTTATCTTATAATTTAGATCCTATACATAAGTATCTATAGTAAATAGCCACTCTCAAATAATACTCCCGTATAATATGCTGTTAGGTAAATATGCATTAATTAGACAGTACAAATATTACATCTTTGCATTTTTACATTTGTTAGTGTTATTCACACAGTTTTATTATAAACACACATCAGGAAATTGAAAATCATTTTTAGAAAACGTATAAAAAATTGAACGGCTTCGTAGGAACTTACTTCCACGTGCCACTCAACTGTGAAACACAACACTAAAATATTTTGATGTATATGTTATATATGCTAATAATAAATTTAAGCAGTTTGTAATTTGACGGGCGTAAAAACGAAATAGTTTAGTCAGGTAGGTTACGCAGGTAAAACCGCAAGCGGGTCGCTAGTCAAAAATACAAATGTTAAAAAATGAGCCAAGTTCAAGATTAAAAATATATCTTTTTTTGTCTTCACCGACAAACAATTAAGATCTGAATAAGTGTTAGTTCTGTAAATAATTCTAAGTATATTTATAAGAAAATAAATAAGCTAAAGTTCAAAGATTAGTTTGGCAAGATTTTTACTTACAACCAAGATAAGGCCCTACAAAATTGGAACGTATCATTCCTGTGAAAACAAAACAAATTGTACGAACAACATTTATCTAAATTAACGTATTAGGTTTATCAATTGATTTAAAATATACAAGCTGGGCCAAAAGAAATCACCCCATTGGAAGATGATCTTATTTTTGCATATGGCGGCCAATGTCAAATCTGTTTTAACATTTGTGAACTTGACAGATGTAGAATACAAGTAAACAAGCCACGGAGTGATACACTCCCCAAAAACGCGGAATAATCGTGTCTATTTTGTTGGTGTAACAATTCATCTCTGGTGTTGGCGAAGCGCGTCGCCAATTACCGGGTCGTCCGTCACCGATTGCGTAAACACTGCACCGTTTGGCCACCAACCTTGAAGAGTATGGGACCACACGAGACACTGCCAAGATTGGCCCGCCCCGAAGGGCCCGTTCTGCCGAGAATATCGCCGCTGATGCCAAGGATGTCGAGCTGTCGCCAGAAACATCGACCAGACACCGTGCCTCGCAATTAGCCATCAGCCGATTGTCCCTCAGGTGAATTTTGGTCAAAGACCTGCGCATGTTCTCGTACAAATTCCAGTCCGTGCATCAGATATTCTGAAGGCGGCGTTCCTGGGTCACCTCATCTCTCGCTTTGGAGATCACCTGATTTTACCGTTCCACACTTTTTTTGTGAAGTTTTTTGAACTCCCGTGTTTACGTGAACTAGCCCGAGACCCTGGAACCTCTCAAGGACAACATTCGACACGAGCGCGAGAATCTGTCGCCCAAAGTTTTCGCCGAAATGATGAAAAATGCCATAATACGAGCCACCAAGCCACATAGCAATCAATTGTGACAGCGCCCATTTGGCCGATATCATCTTTTCGACTTGACCAGTAAAATTCTTAAGGTTCAAAGAAACATAATACAAAAACAGAATCGAAGTTTTTCATTTAGAAAAAAAATGTCACCCAAACAACAGCGGATGACTTCTTTTGGTCCACTTTGTATAAAGCCGAATAAAATAACTAATAGATACGTAAAGGATGTTTATCTACCCTCGCTCTGATTTGGAGAGGACTAACAAACCATTCACCTTACGTACACAAGCGGGTCCGAAATATACATTTGACTGATAAACATATATTTAGAAAATGTATAAAAATTTGAACGCAGCGGGATTTGAACTCGCGCCTCTTGAAAACCGTTCAAGCACATTTTTATGCGTTCTCTAAATATATGTTTTTAAATTTCCTAAGTGTATACTTTTAAAATAAAAATGCATAAGCGATATCTACTTTTTTAACTATCTCGTGGCTCAGTGAATTTTATAGCGTAATGGAATTGTATAGGTTCCAATTACATGTCTATAATCATAATCATAATTATCAAAGCACAGTTGTGCCTGACATGTTATATTACTATGTAGAGGAATATTTAAAGGATAAAATTGTGTTGTAGTAATATAATTTCAGTTTATTAGATACCATTGAATTAACTAACGATTTTTGAAATTATAATCTCTAATAAATAATTATTATTTGAAAAAGAGTGACTGTTGAGTTTTTCTGTGACTGTCTTCCAAGCCGGTAGTAGCTTTAAGTTCATTAAACGCTACAAAACGACTGGCGAAAGCATATATCAAGAAAGGATATTTCGAAATGAAATTTATAATCTTTTATATATGAAGTTGATATTTACAGGTACCAGGATGCGTGGAAAAGAGAAAAAGAGAACAATAAGGAGTGTTCTCTGTCTGTTTCTAAACATTTGAATTTCTGTACCAACATCACGTGTTGCATAAAGTGGGTCTAGTGAATGCTAACTAAATGGAACTCTACGTGTGGTGCTTTTGAATTTTGGCAAATTGCACAACGTGATGCAACTACTGCATGCTGATGTGGCGCTTTTATTATGTTTGAATTCTACCTGCGGGAATATTAATATTTAAAATATTTATATTTCTTTGCTTTGCAGCTTCACACTTTTGCCCACACGTCAGTGTAGTCAGGGAGGACCTAGTGTTAAGACACTTTGCGTGTTGAGAGATCAACGCCACACTCTATCTTGTCCACATAAGCGAAGAAACGAAAATGATTGAATTATGGTAATTCTGAGAGGAATTAAACCCCCAACCAATCACATTTGCAGTCAGACGTGTCCCACTGCGCCACAATGGCTTCAAAATTGCAGCGAAGAGTTCTCCCGGCCAATATATCATAGTCTCTGATTGGCGGAAGACGGAGGATGCTAGAGAGGTGTGTGATCGTGATCATGTAACATATGAAAAAAAAAGTTTCAAATACTTGTATTGTCCGGAACGAAGCTAAGGTTTGATAATTAGTTGAAACAAAAAGTCAACTTCCACAGTGCCCCTGATTGTAGACGCCAAAGGAGTTCATTTTACGAACTTTACAGAGCAGTGGTTTGAAAAGTTTTGCAAATAAAGCAAAACTTATTATGGTGAAAATTTATATGATTTCTTTTCAGCTTGTAGGCAAAAAGAACCAATTCCCGGTCAAATTCGAGACATTGCGTGTTGAGTGGCGGAACTCAACGCCGCGCTTTGTCTAGGGTACTAGAGCGGCGAACTGAAAATATTTACAGTCAGATGCTACTGCTCCACGATGGCCTTAAATGGCGTTTTACTTTTAAATATAAAAAAATATAACTATAAAACATTTACAGTATAGAATCTTATAAATAGGAAAGTTTTTTTTAATTTTGTTGGTCTTTATTCTAAAATCACTACCCCAACCAAACATAGCCCAACGTGCTTTACAACGGACGGAAACAAAAAAGGTGTGGTGAATTAGTGTAAAAGGGATCCACATAAAAGGTTCTTACCCCAATGAATAAAGTGTATCTGTTTATTTTACTAATAAAGCTTGATTAAAAGCTTTATCCATATCATATCTGTTGAAACAATAGTTACAATGCTTTGACAAGTGGCCTCCAAAACACAACAGTAGTTTGTACTACCTTGAAACTAATCAATGAATCCAAATTATAAGTTTACCAGGTACCAGCACCTAGCAAAGAGGATCGTTTATATATATTTACTCGTATATATATATATATATATATATATATATATATATAGTAGCAATCCATTACCAATTATAAATATATATAAAATTTACTGATAGTAATTATTTTTGTTTTTTCTAGTTTATGTAATAAATTATAACCTTTTTGTGGCATTCTTACTATTATTAATAATCGTTTTAACGGATTATCTGCACAGAAGCAAACTCGTAGATTAAGTCTAGGGTTTGATATTCACCCCAGTTAAAATAATATAAGCGAAAACAAGGAAATGTTATTGATAGTAATGAAAAAATAACAAAATTAAAACAGAATAATATAAAACAGGAAATCGGAAATCCATTCGCAACAGTTAAATCATTTAAAAAGAAGACAACTTCACTTATAGGTATGATCAACAAACTATTTAAGTTGTTAAACATTTTTAGAAAACGTATAAAATTTTTAACGCAGCGGGATTCGAACCCGCGCCTCCTAGTTTCCAGACAGCGCGGGTTCCCTAAGTTTAAGCAGGAGGGTTGATAAAAATATTTATATTGTTTTTTAATATTTTATATGCCTTCTACCACTCCAAACCTTTTAAGACAAGCCACTAAGCTCAATATTCAGCTCAGTTTCAGTTCAGCCGTCAGTCCACTTGCTGTGCGCTGGTGCAGACTCTACTCCGGTAACAAATATTACTACCGGAAGCATATATCAGCAGCTTAAAGGCACTTAGGCTTTGTTTTATTTTAAAACATTTCAAGGAGGTTCGTATACACTGTTCAATGAAGCTTTTATTCTACAAGCTTCCATGTTGAAGTTGTATGTACGCAACTGAAAAGCTTTTCCAATATAAACAAATTCTTTATGTTATTATTTTACATACTAATCATATATACTAGAGCAATCGTGGCGCAGTGGGACAGCGTGTGACTGCAATTCCGAATGGGTTCGATTCCCATTAAATGATTGGGGACCCGATTGAATTAAAAATATTTTCATTCCTCTGCTCGGGTATCTAAAACAAAGCGCGACACTGTGTTCCGCCGCTCAATATGCAATGTCTCGATTTTGGGCGGGAAGTGGAGAACGAAATGACTTGACACTAGATTCTCTCTGACTAGTCCGCCATGCGGGAAAACGCGATAATTTCCTAATACTATATAGTCTAGATATACTACATCTACTCTTAAAACTTTAGTTGAAATCGGTTTTAGTCATTTCCAAAATTAGCCCCGTCAAATAAACAAATGCAAAAGTTTTGAAAACATGTATGCTGGGTTTGGAAACATTCGAGCAAAATGAAACCGGCCGAAGCAAACGAAACCGACACTTTAAGTAATTTATGTAAATACTTGCACGAGTACATGAGATGCAATATTGTATATTTTCAAGAAAAATAAAGTGCATTGTCACTCTTTTTCAGTTCCTATCTATAATAGCTGCCTAGGCAGTACTCTTACTCTTTTAGTATTTTTGAATATGGTTTAAACATGACCACGAATAAAAGTGTGAAGCAATAAAGATATACATTTACATATTCACGAATAGCAGATTAGTAGTCAGAGACCCTAGTGCCAAGACACTCCGTTCTCCACTTTCCACCTGAATTTGAGACATTGAATTCGTGTTGAATGGCAGCGCCACATTTTGTGTTAGGTACCAGAGCGGAGAAATGAAAATAGTTTAAATATTCTCCCGAGTGAGAATCGAACTCACAAACAATCGCGCTTACAGTCAGACTGCGCCACGCTGGTCTTTACATATTAGCGATTGATATCAGAGTAATTAATAAGACGCCAATTAAATCAATAAATATATATAAAAGGAAAGTTTTATATCATTTTACCTATCAGTAGCGAAGTATAAAATTTATTTATTTAATGAAAATCTAATATCCGGACGATAACATATATATTTCGTTTAGTTTCACAAATTTATTACCATAGTAAACATTTTATAATTGATATTGTGACTTCTAGTTATAAAATTCTCAACTCTTATCAAACTTATGAAACCATTAATAACAAATAAAAATAATTTGCAAAAGGGAATCGTGTTATATGGACACTTCGCCACTGATACTACTTTTACCAAGATATTTCTTGTAATGGGATATTCAAAGTTCATGTTTGAAAACTACCTGGCCTCTTTATACATGTAAAGACAGTTTGAAATAATTTAATATAAAAACGGAACGAACGACCAAAATGACTACATTACTTATTATTACAATATGAAACAAAATAAACGTTTGTAAAGTGTTTGTTTCTACTCAGCCACAACAATCGCACGCGGACATCCGGTCCAACAAAATTCCGGGAATATGCAAAACCGTAATTAGATTTGTATACAAATTTCCCTTGAGGCCGCTTTGACCCTGCGCGGGGAAGACGATTAAAATTTGATAATGCTTGCATAATTGTAATATGATATATAACGAATCATATTTTAAAATATTATTTTGACATTAAAAGATAACTATAAATATATTTACGTAAAAATGAACACAATTATAAAAAAGTCAGAAGTCATGGAGACGCTTTTTTTTTAACGTGAGGAAATCCTTATTGGGGACTCGGACGCGGTTATATGGGCCGTCCGTTTACCCATTAAAACCTCTTCTCCTCCACCGCCACTAGCCAGGGCCACGGGGACTACAATCTTCTGTAAACCCTGGCGGAGTCAGGGAGAACCTAGTTCAAGACAATCCGTTCTCCACTTTCTATAACAATGCTATAAGGGAGTATATATAATTTAATATATACAGAGATTTACTAAGTCATAAATAGGTAATATTTAAATAATTTGATTCGCTTCAAATGAAATCAATAAGTGTAAAAATATTCCGTACACGGCTGATAAAGTTTTATTACTACGGTATTAATTCCGAACACGCGCAGCCAGAGTCGCTTTATCATGCTAACGCTACATATTGGACACAAGCCGTAGGTTATAAGATAGTACCTTTTAAAACATATTAGACTAGAAAAGAATTCTTATAAATTATCGAGGAATATTTTAATCTTGATGTCATGTATTCTACGACTTTTACTTCTTTTAGCTCACGCTTTATCCTTAGCAGGGTGGTCAGACAGGATAGAGCGTTAAATGCTGCTATCCTTAGTTTCTTATTAGCTTCGACCCCTGTCGTCACCCTCTCCACACATGTCCTTTGGGGGGGACCCCATAATTGACTTTAACGTGACTTTCCTCCAATATCATCACCACTATGTTCTCGAAGGTCTGCCCTAACTACGACTTATCTATACTATATTTTCTCAACGTACCGAAAACACCTTTCTACATTAAGTGGTTTAAATATAAGAAGTATGACATTGAAAAAGCAATGTAAGTTACGTATAGCAAAGTAAAAAAAATTGCAGGGTACTTAGGTTGTCCTTGGTCGCGGGCTCATACACGTACATACTTGTACATACTTGTTACTAAATCAGCAGATGACATCCAAATACCTCAAACGTCGTGGACCAAAGCCTTAGAAAAATATGGCCTCTATATCAGCCGGAGTAAAACTGGGGCCGGAGTAATATGTAGTTTGCAACTACAGCTGAGCACCAAGACGTAGACATTAACATAGATGATGTCCCTCTGCCGAAAGTAATTCGGCTTAAGTACCTAGGTTCTATCCATAACATCAAATGGTGAAATAGAGGTGTCTATAGATATCAAGCAGCGTGGCTTAAGTGGAGGAATCTGTCTGGAGTCCTTTGTGACAGCCGCTAGTTAAAACAAAAGGAAAGCAACCATTTACATAGAGATAAAATGAGGCCATCGTTGGGCAATGGGACAACGTCTGACTGCCAACGCGATTGTTTGATCGAAAGATCGATCGCGATGGCTTGAGATGTTGGGTTCAAACAAAGTTAAGCTCACATTCAAATCTGAAAGTACTACGCTATATATATATATTTTAAACATTAAGCTCTAAGTACTTTAAACAAAGTTATAAATTGGAAACTTTCCTAAAAAAATATTTACATAAAAATTTATCGAACTTACAGAGATGTACAACAAAAATAAGTTGTATAAAAATAAGCGTATAAGAATTTCGACGTAGCCGGATGTAGATCGGCATGGCTTAGCGGTCAGAGTGCGCGGACGGTGTCCCAAGAGGCGCGGTTCGAATACCGCTGCGTTAAAATATATATACATTTACTAAAAATATTTTTCAATATATTTTAAGTATACTCATTCTGAGTGAAAATCAAACCCACTACACTAACATAGTTGTGGTCAATTAAACCCTGTCACACTGCGCCACGACAGCCTGTTTTCTTTTTAGTACAATTTTCTACAATGTGTAATTATAGTGAATTCATTTTTTAAAAATAAAATAATTAACTTTTGCATATATGAATGGCAGAACTCTGTTACGTGTCTCTTTTTATAACCTAAAAAGGTTATATATTAAACCAAAAATAAAAATCAAAAAAAGGAACTAAGGAATTGAAATAATAAGATTCCATTTCCATACAAATATACTCTAGTAATATCTTCATCGATGTATTTGGTTACTTCATACAATTATTACATATTATTACATATCAAATTATGGGATTCAAACTTACAATTATCATCTTAGATAGGCACTAGCCACTTATAAGTATGTAATATAAAGGCAGATCTCAGGCATTAACTTTAGTGAACCGGCGGTAAATTATTTGACGTTCAATAAATTAAGCATGTACTTAGCTATACATATAATTAAAATTTGAGAGCCTGTTTGTAATATTAAATTAACCGATTTTTACTGAGTACATATTTATGTATACACTGTACATATACTAATTACCATATTTTACATGTTTTGTCTATCTGTCTGTCGGTCTGTTTATTTCGGCTAATCTTTGGAATGTCTGGACCAATTTTGACGAGATTTTCACTGGCAGATAGCTGATGGAATAAGGAGTAATTAAGGCTAATTTTAATTTAGAATTCCACGCAGACGTAGTCGCACACAGCTAGTTTAAAATTATTAGAGTTTAACTTTTTAGTAGCTGCTGTGTTGAACAAAGTCGAAAGTAACAATACATTACTTCTATCCTAGAAACACACTTACTTTACTAGTGTAGAAATATTTAAGGATAAAGTTTAGCGTGAGAGCTAATAAGAACAAAGCACTAATGGAAGCACTTAACAGAAAGTATTAGTAGAACTAAAGTCGCCACCTTCAAACAAATCCCTGGCAAATTGACAGCGTCGAAGCGGTGTTAAAGGAATTCTCGTTACCCCATAACGGTTAGCTCTAGCTCATTAGCCTATATATTGTAGCCTATATATATTTATGAAGACTAAAATTGCATAGTTTATATATTGTTATATTTTTTAATGTTTTTTATTGTTTTTATATGAGTTTGTGTGTTTGCTGGCTCACGCACGTGCCTGGCTGCATTTGTGCATATATACCTGTATCCATATATGCGTAAATGCATATGAATTTTTAAGTAGTGAAAACTATTTTCTATATATATTTTATTAACATTTGACCTGATTTAATATAAATTTAGGACCAAATTCTATTATTATACAATACATATAACGAAATTACCAATATCCTGGCTTATATTAACATTAAGCACTGAGCAATGCGATAGTCTGCTTTATTGAAAGGTACACAATAGAGCTTATCTGCCTGAAACGAAAAACCAGCACAAAGTGCAGACCAACTTCTGAGACATCTATTGTAAATTCAGTAGAAAATAAGACCTAGTTATTGATTTTGCTTCACTATAAACTTGATTTAGAGACCAATCGTGGCGCAGTGTGACTTCGTTTATGGTAATTTCTGGGGAGTGGATTTAGGTATAAAGTGGAGAACGGAGTATCTCAAGATACACAATAGGTGCCAAAAAAAAACACTCCAAACTATCTTATAAAATAATATTTAATTAGTTAAAACAATTATTAAAAAAAATGTTCATCCATTTTAAGACAACATCAAATCTTGTACAACTTATGCAATCTTTAATTTTAAAATCTCAATATTATATTATTTATGATATCCATATTAATATTACAAATGCGAAAGTAACTATGCCTGTGACGTCATCACTTTTGTCAATTGTGATTAAATTTTAGATATATACTTGACGGGACATCCCAAGACGGGATGAATGAGGATCCTTTATTTCCCCTTTTCTTGGTTTACCAGAAATTTCATCGTTTTAGGAAAAGGCCGGGAATACGAAACATATGTAATTATTAATCTCAATTTTCGTGTACAATAAAGTATAAATGTCCTGTCATATGCTTTTTGCTCACTAGGCATGGTTGGGATTGGGGCCTATGGCCCTGGCCCGGTGAACAATATACAAATTTAAACTCAACCATCTAGCGCGTTATCTCTAAATTAACAGTCCAGTCAGTGAAGTTAATGTAATACAAATGTGTTAAAATATTAAGAAACGAACTGGAAATAATTCGACACAAATAGATAAAAAACAATAAGGAAAAATATTTATAGAAAACATATAAAAATTTGGACGCGAACCCGCGCCGCGTTGTTACAAATCGCCGACGTTGCCGGATGTAGACGGTTTTTAAGAGGAGCGGATTCGAGTCCCGCCGCGTTCAAATATTTTACCGTTTTCTCAAAATAATTTTCATATCCTAAAAACACTTTAAAAATGTCAAAATGTGTAAAACAATAATTTCAAATAATGTTATTTCAGTTTCAGATAATGTTATCTTAACGCAGTTTAGAAGTGTTTGAATATACATGCGATAGTTATGGGTCGTTGAGTTTCGCATTCTAAAGCATAATTTTTCTAAAATGGACCTAAAGGGAATGCAAAGATTTAAGAATATGAATTGAATGCGGTAAAGAAAAAAGTGTACAGTAAACAAAAGTAATTGATAACTACAAGGTGCTAAAATACCTATTTAGAAAATGTATAAAAATTTGAACGCAGCAGGATTTGAACCCGCGCCTCTTGAAAACCGTGCAAGCGTTGGAACGCATGTCTTACGTCAGAGCCTTGAACAGTTTTCAAGAAGCGCGTGTTCAAATCCTGCTGCGTTCAAATATTCATACGTTTTCTAAATATGTATTTTTCAATTTCCTTAGTGTGCGACTAGCACTATAAAAAATGTAAAAAAAATACAAGATGCTAGTTTCAGAGAATAACATAATAACCTTTTTAATTATGCAGAGTGGTAGACATGGCAGTGACAAACTCGATTGCATCCTCTGAGGAAAACGCCGAGGGAATATGAAAACCCTATACACTGCAAGATGACAAGATGACGTCACCTAATAGCTACCAACAGAATTAAGTCTACTGTCTGATTAATTTGCAACCTCCTTTGCAACTTCATCGTTAATTTCATGGCTTGTTTTGTTTTGTTTTGAAAGTAATGTTTTATTTATCGTAGCTTTAGCTTAGCTTAAATGTGAATACTAAGAGTTTTCTGTTTATTATATATTTTACAAATAATATACTTTACATGGTATACTTAACAAAAAAAAATATTTTCTAATTGCAATCACTTACTTTACAATTAATCTTGGGGCCATAATGGCACAGTGAGACAGTGCCTGAATGTAATCGCTAATGTTATGGGTTCGATTTCCATTAGTGTCATGACACTAGCTTCAGCCTTTTCCGCCCAAATTCGAGACAATGCGTGGAAGACGATAAGTAAAATTGATGCCATAGTGGAGCAGTTAAGGCGAATCTCTATATACGGTGACGAAGAGGCCATACGCCACTTAGAGAAAACTTCGCTTTAGTACTGTAAAGGTCGCTAGTTTTCTCTGTGACATAAAAAAATGGAATTTGCGTGCATCCCTGTTTATTAACTGGAAGCTGTGCAACAATAAATTAGAATAGTTTTAATTATGTTTCCCACAGAATATGATAAGATCTTTGGTGTACGTGATTTTTACACCTACCTGTGGCCATGGACTACTGTAAAGTGTTCGAAACGTCGGGCTTACTTAAATGTATTTTCGAATATTAGTTACTGCTTTGGATTGCCTTCCGTATATTAAAGTTTATCTTTTATAGATTTAAGAGTAAAAGTAATTTTATTTTTAATTATTTAATTTTGAGCGAAAAATAAAACTTCTGGAAATACCCAAAATGAAATCAAAAACACTAATACTTTTTTTGTTCGTACGCGAGTTGTTGAAAATATTTAAAAAAAAAGATAGAAAGTCATGCATTTTTTTTGTCATAGGCAAGCATTATTAAGACCAATTATAAATTAATATATCTACAGAGATGCTAACAACAAAAATTTTGACGTAACCGGATGTAAAACCTATGGATTAGCGGTCAGTAAGCTTTGACAGTTTGCAAGAGGCGCGGGGTCGAGTCGAAACCCGGTACGTTCAGACTTTTACACGTTTTTTAAAAAAGTTTTTCATATCCTAATTGTGAGAATAACACTTTACAAATATTAAAAACATCATATCTATGTCCTCTATCTTTAAGTAAATCCGCTTAATAGCTTTAATTAATTTGAGACCTTTCAACACTCGGTGATAACAAAGGGCTGCTCATTTCTCATTTTCAAAATGTTATATTCAATACTTTGATATTAGAAACTTTTGTAAGAAGGAAATATGGTAAACAAGAATTATTACTAATGAGGCTTGTTTTGAGAGTTTGTTCCCTTTTCTAAAGTCCTTCAATTTATAGTTCACTTTTAATACTTAAGTTAGGTTAGGTTTTTTACTTAAAATAGAAAAGTATAAATTTACATTTAAATTGTAAAGGTTTTTGAAAAAGACATATTTAGAAAACGTATAAAATTTGAACGCAGCGGGATTTGAACCCACGCCTCTTGAAAACCGTTCAAGCGCTCTGACCGCTAAGCCATGCGTTCTACATCCAGCTACGTTGAAATTCTTATACGCTCCTCCTTAGTGTGGGAATAACACTTTAAAAATGTATAAAAATATATATTTGTAAAGGTTTTTCTGGAACTTCTGCATATGACGGAACATTGAGAATATCACAAAAAATTGAGCACCGGAATATAAAATCATGTCTTTTGGATACCATGTAGTCATTATCAATGGCTTGGTGTTCCTACAGCCATTTCAATAAGAAATAATACTATAAAGTGTTTCGGTTGTATGTGTTCAAAATTATTGAAACTCAGTTTATTTTTATAATTTTTAATTCGTATTAATCTGATTACTCCTTATTTTCGCCTTCGAAAAGGTGAATAAATCATTTATGTAACAAGGTATACGTATGTATAATAAAAGTCCACAAATACTATCAGAACAATTGAACAATTTAAAATTATTATTGAGGTTACCTAAATAACCTAAATACGGCAACGACGGTACCTAAATAACCTAAGTACGGTACGGTAAGGTAACCTAAGTACGAGTATATTATTCGGTCCAGGAACACTATTCTGATGTTAATGTGTGGAATTAAATGCTGTCGATGCTCAATTGGGAGGCTACTTATTGTAAAAGCATGTTTGAAAAGAGCAACTGTCGAATTTATCGCCTGCTCTTCTCAGAAGAACTGCCTTCCGAGCCGGTGGCAGCTGCCGCTAGGACTGATAATACTGACATTTTATATTAATCGATGATTCACAAGTGCTTGTAATTGCCTATTTGAAAAAAAAAATTATTTATTTGCAGTCGAGCTGTATAAAACTGCTCACTATTTTTCATATATATTAGGTGAGCACTGAGCACTGAGTTTCCCTAAGTGGTTGTAAGCGAAAACTGCGGCGCGAAATTATATTTAAACAAGATATATTTAGAAAACGTATAAAAAATTAAACGCAGCGGGATTTGAACCCGCGCCTATTGAAAACCGTTCCAGCAACAAATATAAGTTGTAATAAGCGCATAAGAATTTCAACGTAGCTGGATGTAGAACGCATGGCTTAGCGGTCAGAGCGCTTGAACGGTTTTCAAGATGTGCGGGTTCTAATCCCGCTGCGTTCAATTTTTTATACGTTTTCTAAATATGTCTTTTTCAATTTCCTTAGTGTGCGAATAACACTTATAGTTGACCAAAAACTAACTCTGGATCTATCTGCATAACAAACAAATTAAAAGGCGTAACGAAAAACATAAATGAAAATAAACGACCTTGTTGATGATGTGTATCACAAAAAAGGGGATTTTTCCTTAATTACGCCGTCTGAATAAATATAGCTTTAGGCATATTTGCATACACGTCGGGAGATAATAAAAAATACGTAGCGTTCCTTTCGTGTTGCTTAATACGTCGGCGACGAATTTACTTTGTAAAATATACTTTTTTGCGTTTTCTTTCGCAGCTTTTATGTATATGTGCAAATTATGAGGAAAGAATATATTTTATCTCAAGCTTAAAAGCTTACCTACATTTTAAATAGAAAATTTCACCGAAAATATCGTAGAATTGATAATTTCGTGAAATCATCGCGGATATCATGAAATGGTCGCATTTCATGACATGACCAACTGAATCGGATCATATCATTGAATCGTTAACGTTTAACAAGAAAGTTTTGCCATATCATACGACAAAGTATCTTTATAACATACTAGCTTTTCCCGCGACTTCATTCGCCTGAATAACGGAACTTAACAATGATTATTTGCTTAAAACGCTGTATTAAAATTTTGCTATGTTAATCACTTTTGATAAAGTTCATCGATATTATTCAAGTACAGACTACTCGTATATAAGAATTTTAAGTCAAAATACGCACTCTGCATATTTTATCAACTTTCGAAGTTAATTGAGCAATGTTGGTTTGATGCTCATCCAAACACTGACAAACGACAATAACAAGCCAGAGAAATGGTTAATTTATGGAGAAAACTAAGCATAATAGCTACTCGTATTGCAATAATATTTAATTACTGTAAAAATATTATATTTATAAAAGCCATTACCAAATTTTTGAAGCTATTTTAGGTAAGTGTGCTATGATCGCACGCCTTGCATGTACTAGATCATAATTTTGTTGCGGAGTTATTTTAAAACGATGATATCTCCTAAAATATGAATTGAATATTTTTTTTAATAGAATTGAGGTGGTTTAGGAATACATAAATATTGTCCGTAGGTAAAATTGTGAAAGTATCATCTGCGTACCGTTTATATATCATACATGGTGCATTGCTAAGAGCCATCTCCTCAAAGTCCTCCATGTATATATCTACTATTACTGGGGACACAGGCGAACCCATAGCAATGCCATCTATTTGTAAATAGAATACTTGATTGAACACTAGATATCCAAATTTTAGGCAGTGTTCTAAAAGTTCAAGATATTCCTCAGGCATTTTCCTCTATTGGTATACTGGTAAACAGCGACTGGACATCAAAACTGACCATGGTTTCATTGTTAGCTAACTTAAAGTCTTTCAGTCCGCTAACAAAATGGTATGAATCCCTGACATGAGATGTTGTGAGCCAGTTTATACGTCGGCGAATCGATCTGGCTGACTATAGGACGAAGCGGTACATCTTTTTTGTGTATTTTTGGTAACCCATACAATTTTGGAGGTTTTACACAACTGGCACGAGAGATTTAATGTCAAGATGTAATTTCTTTGCATGTTTTGATATTAAAACGGATGTCATTTTAAGTATTTTCGTTGTGGGGCCTTTGTCAACAATTTCATAAGTTTCTTGACCCTATAGTAATACTGACATTTTTTGTTTATACTCATCGGGGTCTAGTATCACCGTCGCGTTACCTTTATCGGCTTTGAGAACTGTTATATTTTCATTTTATCGCAACAGTCTAAGAGCCTGAGATTCATCACGAGAAAAATTGGATTTAGGTGGTTTACTACGGCGTAATATGGCAGTTACACCCTGATGGATAGCCTCCGAGTCTTCCTTTAAAATCTGGTTTTTATATAAACAGTCCTCAAAGTTTGTTATAATTTCCTCAAAAGGTATTTTTTTTGGCGCCAGTGAGAAGTTAAACCTTTACTTAATTTTCTCTTCTACATACATATATATATATATATATAGTCTACTAAGATGTCTTCGTAGTTAATAGTCGGCTTCGAATAAAAAAAAAATAATGTACAGCTTTTAACCCTGGGCAGAACTTAAGTAAAATTGATTTTGACGGGACACCTTAAGTAGAATAATAATAGACCATCGCGAATATCGTTATAAAGGTGTTGACTTAATGTAACCGTCAACTCTACGATATGACCACGACACACATATGTGTATACATATGTTGCAGATATAATTAGGCAAGTGCTATTGGTTCCAACATGCAATATTTGAGTTGGGCTGGAAATCGAGCGTCGCGAATCGATTTATACCTACTTGATAAAACTACTTGCTCTATTGTGTGTGATATGAATATTTCTCTTATTTTCAGATATTATTCGTAGCATAGGAATAGGTACAAAAAGAAACATGCTACGACCACAGCATACGTTATATCATAATTGCATATATATATATATTTTATTTATTTCAAAAATATATATTTTATATTTTTTTACTTAAATCTATAATTATTAACGAATCTATAATTTTTTTTTACATTTTTTTAAAGTGTTAATCGCATAGTTAGGAAATTGAAAAATACATATTTAGAAAACGTATAAAAATTTGAACGCAGCTTCTTCTTTCTTCTTTTAAAAAATATTTAATAAATAGTATTCTCTCTTGCCTAACGATTGTTCGTAGAATAATCTTTGAGTAGCAGAAATTTGTAAAAAATCTCTCTACAGGGATACTTACAACAAATATAAGTTGTAATAAGCGTATAAGAATTTCGACGTAGCATGTAGAACGCATGGCTTAGCGGTCAGAGCGCTTGAACAGTTTCCAATAGGCGCGGGTTCAAATCCTGCTGCGTTCAAATTTGTATACGTTTTCTAAATATGACTATATAGGTTTACTAGAGGTCCTTATGTTCTGTACATGGCCTTTCAGTATCATTGACACTGTATTCAAGAATCAATCTATGTCTGAGTGTGATGTCTTACAATATTTCAAATCTATCTATATCTATACATATAATAAAAATATAATGACCGCTGTCTGTATATGGAAGATATATGTAATAATATTTTATTAGGGGCATTTATCAATGTATAGAACCCAAAATAATAAATTTTAATTTTATCATCTGTTTTTCTGTGCGCTTGTGCACGTTAATCTCAGAAACGGCTTCACCGATTTAAATGCAGCTGTCACTATTGAATTTTGGTAAGTTTCCCTTAACATTTAATGCTTATTTCATTTGAATCGGTTCATAAAAAAAAAAGTAGGGATAATTTTTTATTTAAGTGAGAACGCTGCAGGCAGAAACATGAAATAGTTTAGTTGTGAAGTTTAACGCAGGCGAAACCGCGAGCTGGTTTCTAGTATGAAATATATTCAGTCAAAGAGGAAATTAATCAACAATTATTGAATTCAAAATGCTACGTTATATGAATAATTTAAAATAAAGAAATATAATTATACCTATATAGATTATTTTTTTCAGCTTCAAGATTTTTCCCGCATAGCAGGGTGGTCACAGAGAATCTAGTGTCATAACACTCCATATTCCGCCCGAAATCGAGACATTGCGTGCTGAGTAGCGGAACTCAAAGCCACGCTTTGCCTTACCAGAGCGGGGGATTGACAATAATTTAAATATAATCATCACTCTAAGTGGGGATCGAACCTACAACCAATCGCATTTACAGCTAGATGCTGTCTCACTGCGCCACGAAGGATATACAACACGTGTTATGTAATTTATCCTCATAGCTGATAATTTGTACCTTGTAATTTGTAACTGCTATATTCTTTTTATAATTAGATTTTTAGCTTTTACAGATTTTCAGAATAGGCACTAGGCAATGAGAAAGTGGCGTCAAAACACTCCATTCTCCGCTTTCTACACGAATTCAGGACATTGAAAGTCGAGTGTCGTAACCTAATACCGTGTTACCAGACCGGATTGACATAATTAAAATATGAACATTTTCCCAAATACGGATTGAATCCACAATCATCGCATATACAGTAAAAAATATTATTAAAGATATGCGACAAATTATTATATACATTTATATAAACAATTATAGTTTGCATTACCTACTAAGATTATCATTGTAATTTGTTTCAGAATCACTCCTGTGCACTGGTTTTCCTATAATGTAATGTCACGGTGTATTGGCTTGTCGATTAAATGAATAAATTACAATAAGGTACATGTGAGTTTCCATGTTTATAAAGAAATTGACGCCGACAGTTTTTTATTAAAGCTTTAAAATTGTGAATTGTAATATATTGTTACAATATTCGTACGGATATTGATTATATAGGCACAGACTATAGTTAATATTTTTTTTACAGATTGAAGAGTAGGCAGAGATAATATAGTGTTAAGACAAGCCGTTCTCCAGTTTTAGCCAAAATAAAAAATACCTTTAAATAATAAAAAAGCCCATTGCGTGTTGGGTGGCGGATCTCAGCGCCGCCCTTTGTCTTATTCGCGAGAGCGGAGAAGTCAAAGTAATTGACTTGTGATCACTCAAACAAACTAGTGACGGGACTAAATAATAACCATACGTGTAAAAAGATTCTCCATTTTATATAAGCCCATTGAAATATTAGGTTATTTAATTTTAGAAGAGAGGCTGGCTGAGAAGGTGGCTGGAAGCTTTATAGTACTTAAAACCCACTCCTGAGAACTCTGAAGTCCCCAGCGCTTAGTAGCTCATTTTGCAAGAATGTAGAACCGCACGCGAGATAACAAAAAAATATATAGCTGTAGTTTGATAGAATAATTGTGTTTCAATTGTCAGTCAAATGCCACCTCAGTCTACTAGTGACCATGAAATATTGTAGTGTTCGAAACGCCGGGTTTTCTCATATATATTTTGATTGATGAGAAAATATAAACTCGATTAATGTATTTAAAATAGCTTAATTTAAAATGATAAATATGTATTAATTACAGAAATGTTAAGATTTACTTACAATTGAACTTGAAATTGATTATTTTCTTTTGTTACAATTCTTCAATACTGTTTTTATTTCAACTTCACACCTTTTCCCGCATAACCGGGTAGTTACAGAGAATCACATGTCAAATCACTCCTATCTCCATTTTCTCCATGAGACATTGCGCGTTGAATAACAGATCTAAACGCCGCGCTTTGTCTTGTTCACGAAAGCGGAGAAATGAAAATAATTGAATCATAATAATTCCACCAAGTGTACAAATATCGTATATACACTTCTCACACTGCGTCAAAAATTTAAGCAATCCACGTAGCATAAAAAACCATTTTTCATTTCAAAAATTATTTCTTACAGATTGATGGAAATAAACGGCTTAGATGAAACGATGACTAGTACAATACCTCTAACCGATTCGATGTGAATTATAGATTAAAATCACTCTCATAGTAAATGCCAGATTTTTTTATAAAAGACACAAAATATACAATTTTAGAATAAACAGAAATTTTGCACTAACTTTTATTCCATGAGAAAGACATATTTAGAAAACGTATAAAAATTTGAACGCAGCGGGATTTGAACCCGCGCCTCTTGAAAACCGTCCGACCGCTAAGCCATGCGTTCTACATCCAGCTACGTTGAAATTCTTATACGCTTATTACAACTTATATTTGTTGTTAGCATTTCCTTAGTTCAATTTCCTTAGTGTGGGTATAACACTTCAAAAAATGTTAACAAAATATTTATTCCATGAGCCGGATATGGAGATAAGACTTATTTAATATGGCAAGGCTAAGTTTATTCTTCAAATATACGAAAAGCAAACGAATACCCAGCATATGTATAAGGTACGATTTAATTTAAGTTGCTCGTATAACTCACATAGCCGGGAGTATTGGCAGATCAGTCATCTGCTAAGCTTAATTGATATTTCGCAAATTGAATTCTTAATGGTATATTAATTACTTACCTCAGCAAATTTATTAAAATATGAAATTCGTGGTTTGTTTTTATATTTTTCAAAACAATATATTTACTAATTAAAGTGTTTTTTTTAACATTTTTTGAAGTGTTATTCGCACACTAAGGAAATTGAAAAAGACATATTTAGAAAACGTATATAAATTGCTTAGCGGTCAGAGCGCTTGAACGGTTTTCAAGAGGCGCGGGTTCAAATCACGCTGCGTTCAAATTTTTGTACGTTTTCTAAATATGTCTTTTTCATAGTGTATTTTTTTCAACTACACGCTTTCCCCGCATAGTAGATAGAGTAGTCGAAGAGAATAAATTGGCAATACACTCCGTACCCCAATTTCCGTCCAAATTCGAGACATTATGTCTGAAGCGGCGGTTCTCAACGCAGCACTTGCTTTTCAGGCACTAAGGCCTATCACAGAGCCAAAATAACATCATACTCAAAATCTGAAAGAAGCTGTTTTTAATTTATATCTTTACTTCCTATCGAAACCGACATCGAGCGGCGAAATTTAATGCTGCACTTAAGTCAGCTACAGGGTAGTCAGAGGGAACCTAGTCACAAGCTACTTCATTCTCCACTGTCCTGCCCTAAATTGAGACTATGCGTATTGAGAGGTGGAGCTCCACGTTTCGTTTAGTTATAAATAAATAAAAACAAGCGGATAAATGAAAATATTTTTGATATAATCGTTCCCCCGAGTGGGAATTGAAGCAACAACCATCGCATTTACAGTCAGACGCTGTCCCACTGCGGCTCGATGATGTATTCTATAAATTTTCAACAATAGCATACAAGTACATGTCAAATAAAAAGTTAACAAAAATTTTAGAAAGCCACGTTTAATGCTCAATAATCATATTGCGAGAGAATAGATGTGTACGAGAGCGTGAGATTTTTAGGTTTTTAAGAAAATATAAAAAACTACAATACAGGTAAGTATAGTTTATTCTTTGCATCATAACAACTTACGATATTAGAAAAGTTTGTAAAACACATCCTCTATAGACTTTTGGTTTCTGCGATTTTTGGTACATTTAGAAAATTGAACGGTAATCGGACGTTTAACAATTTACAATAGACTGTGGTCACATTTGAACCTACCTGTAGTGTCTACTTTGATATATGGTGTTCGAATACCAAAATCGACGCGATTAATCCCGTTTAAATATGTAATTTCATTTAAAGAGTTTTAACCCTCCCCGATAGCAGTACATTTTTATATTGGGTAATAGCATATATATATTACTGTTAAATTCCGTCAGTAAAGTCTTAAGATTTTCCAATAAAACTTAAAATTTACCAATATTAACGATAATATTTCAAACTGTTTTGATGATTCATTAATTTCGAACTCGCGAACTTCAGTAAATGTTAAAATATAGACGGACAGACGAAAATAATTCGGGCTTTTACAAATTAAATCTTAAGTTTAACTGAAAATATCCTAATAATTTTGAGTAGTACGTACTATTATAGTAACATTGACCTATAACCAACTATTAAATAATCAACACAAGTTTTTTTTTTTATCTAAACCGGGTATCGAACCCATTATAAATGAGAAACGAATTGAACTCAAGGAGTTTGAAGATTTATTTCACATCTAAAATGTAAGATTCTTTAAGACTTTTTGTTTGTCTTACTGAAGAGTGCTTAAGGAGTCGACATGATAAATGAAAGTAAGGACTGTCTTAATTGATCACTTATTGCATACCTAGCTCGAGCTGTCCCTAAGTATTTGTCTATAAGCCTTTTTTCTCTCGACTTTTTAATTAAAAAATATAATTTCTTTTATAATAAGTTCCTCAGTTTTTGCGATTTATACGAATGAACCTATTTTAAACGGATTAACCGCTTATAATTTGGTATTCGAATATTGGACTCCACTTCTGACTACGGACTATTGTAAACGTCGGGTTCTCTGAAAAATATTTACGAATTACCAAAATATAATTTCTTATTTTTTATTACCTTATTAATGTACCTTAAGAATATTAAAATTAAACATTGGTATGTGTTTTTGTAGCTTTTTTTCTTGATAATATTGTATTTTTTTATATATATATAAATAAAATTTAATTATGTAATACAATTCATGTGTTAAAAAAGAAACATGCGTATTGTAGCACTAATTGTTTTTTTTTTTTTAAACTTGGAAGCTGACGAGGCATCATTTGTCAAAAATATTTGTAAGCGTACCGAGATAAAACTCACAATTTCCAACAGCATGACGTAAATGCTAATATACGACGATTCCTATGATAAATTTTCCAATCGGCTTGTGTCTATTGTTTGGTAGAAACCTTGTGAAATGATCTCTTAAGAAATTTTTTTTTGTGCATTCAATTTAGTTGGCACTATTATTATTTGGATTGTCATTATTGAATTGTAATTTTATTTTAATTATATATTAAATATCTATACATTTTAAATTAAATATATAATTCATTAGTTAATAAACTTATATGTATTAAAAAAAATTGTTAATGTTAAATACAATTCACAAATAAAATTGATAGTAAACTTACATGTTTATTGATCTGTTACCAAAACGTAGCCGAAAATCAAGAATTCTAAAAACACGAACGACTTATTTAAAATAAAAACACATTTACATAAACTAATGTCAATAAAATTTAATTAACAACACTATTACAGTTTAATTATATGTAACGTAATTCACAATAGGTCTTTTTTTTGAATAATTATTTGCCAGGATGGACGCGAGCAACGTGCGTACGTCAGTAATGGCGTCGCGGTACTGAAATGGCGGGAAATGTGACATGCGCTTTGGGAAATCGATGCGAAAACGGCTTGGCGCCGCGTTCGAAGTTTTGCCCTGTTAGCGGAATTTTATAAGTTTCGCAAGGCTTTTACATATCAAGGTTAGTTCGAACTTTATTGTTTGTCTGTTAATGGATCGTTATAGATTTTAATAGAGGTAATAAAGTGCTTCGTTACTCAGACGTCTATTGGTATTATCGTCATTCGTCTTCCGTATTTTTATGAGCTTGGTAGAGTTAATCTGATGGGATACTGTACATCACTTCATACAATACTTTTCATATATTTTGTGATACGGTACTTCTTTACGTTTACTAAGAAACAGTGATATCAGAGGGTCTAGAGGGTCTAAGCCTTACAGTTGGTGTACAAATTAACGGAAAACTTGTGCTGTGCAGACGACACAGCGTCTTCTGAAATGGTTTTGCAGACAATCGTGGACAGGGTTTTTTGGATTAACATCAGCAAGACCAAATTAATCTAACGTTAAATATAGCTGGTAAAAATCTGACATGCCATAAAATTAGAACCAGGATAGAAATTACTCGTGCTTCATTTGACAAAATGAAAAAAGTTTTGTGCTGCCGACGTATTACACATAAAGCAAACTAGAATTGTCCAATTCTCCATCTGGCCAATCTTCCTAAACGGGTGTGAGGCATAGACCTTCACATATGACAACATAAGGCGCATAAAGGCGTTCGAGATGTGGGTTTACTAACGTTAATTGGATGCAGAAGATCCGAAACGAAACCGGGCTCCAGCTGATGTAAGGTAAAGTGGACGGCAAAGGCGCACTGGATGAGAGTGGACCGGTAGCAAGTTCTTGGAACAACTATTCCGTTTAGTACTATACAGAGCAGAGTTCAGGAAGCTAGTGGCCAACCTTCAGGATTGAAGATTTACCCAGATAGAAGATTTCGCTACTACGGGATATTATCTTTTCATGTACCTTACAGTACCTACATACTCGTGTATTTTGTAATTCCTGTAGACGTATTCAATGAAAGAGACCGATTCTTTATACACAAATCATTATAGTTCCGTTGTTGCATACACAGACATTAACATCTTCATTCACCATTTCCTCCGAGGCTTCATGATTTCTCCTTTGTCTGATTTATTACATTATTATTATACTTGTTAACAATTTTTGAAAATACAGGAGTGGAAAACAAGTTATTAGATAAACTTATAAATGGAAAATTACTTTTCAGCCTTGTCCATTGTCTCACTTTGTCCCACATAGCAGGGTATTCAGAGTGACCCTAGTGTGAATACAATCCGTTCTCCATGATACCGCGCCTTGTCTTACCAGAACAGAGAAATGAAAATAATTAAAATATAATCTTTCCTCCTACTGGGAATAGAACTAACAACCACCGCGTTTGCGTTCAGACGCTGTGCCACAGAGCCACGACGATATCTTGAATGCTATTCTCTATTGAAACCATTTGTTCTTTAATAAATATGATGGGCATTCCCATGTGACAGTTGCTCATATAGTAATGTCCATCATATTTATTAAAGAAATAGAAAAAGCTTTAAATTTATGACCGCTACGTCTCATGAAATCTTGATAATAAATATTAAAATCATTCGACACAATTACAGTGAAATTATTTAACACAAAATTACTTGTTTTGGATTGTTTTTCGTTTGGCTATTGTGGCGCAGTGTGGCGACGTCTGACTGCTTTCGCGATGGTTGTGACCTCGATCCCCACTTGAGGAAATAATTATACAATTTTTATTTCTCCGCTTTGGTGACAAGACAATGCGCGACTTTGAGTTCCGCCACCTATATACGCAGTCTGTGATTCGGTAGGAAAGTTGAGAACGGAGTATTTTGACACAAGGTTCTCTTTGCTTTACCCTGCTATGTGTGTAGCTAAATTTTACCTTCCATACCAGCGAAGACAATAAACTTCAATTTCACAATAAAATTGATTTTAATTTTAATTTTATTTTGATTTTATTTTTATTTTAAGGTTTTTTGCGTGTACACATACCGTTTATTAAAAAATATATATTATAAAATACTCGGTCTAGTGAATCAGAAGACGGCATCGGGTTGGTGGGCAAAGAGAGTATTTATACACTTCTTTAGAAGTGCTTATTAATTCACCAATTCCTAGGTTTTTTTTTAGCGTCACAGTTTTTGCCACATAGCATACCATAGTTTAGTCAGAGAGAACCTAATATCACAAACTCAAGACATTCCACTTTCTACCCGAAATCGAGACATTGCGTGTTTAGTGATGGAAATCAACACCACGATAACTATTCCCCCGAGTGGGATGTTTTTTGCTAAATACATATTTAGAAAACGTATAAAAATTTAAATGCAGCGGGATTTGAACACGCGCCTCTTGAAAACCGTTCACAATATCCCGTTTTCTAAATATGTCTTTTTTAATTTCCTTAGTGTGTGAATAACACTTTAAAAAATGTTAAAAATATAAAACACCATTAACAATCCATGTTAAATATTACAAAATATTTCTTATACAATTCACTCTCTTCGAGCTCTGCAGTACAAACGTCCTAATCGAAGGTCCACTGGCTTACATCCAGATACCATGACCCATGCCCTTTTTAAATACCAGTCGTTGGTAGCGGGTCTTATAGGCCGACGATAGTGTGTTTTTTGCTTTTGACATTTGACATCCGATATATATCGGCGCTAAATCAAAAATGTCATTAACTTTAATAAAATTACATCTAACTACCCTCAAATATCAAAAACAAAAAATATATTATTTTAACATTTTTTAAAGGGTTATTCGCACAATTAGGAAACTGAAAAATACATATTTAGAAAACGTATAAAAATTAGAAAGCGGCAAAGCGTTCTTAAAATTTGTTGTTGTTCTTTTATATATATATTTAATATAATTTAACAATTATGGTAAGCACACATGATGGTTATAAATCAAATATATCATTATAATTTAATAATGTACGCTTACAATCATTAGGTGAAACCGCTGATCTGTAATGTGATGATTGTGATGAAATTTTGTATAGAGATATTCGAGGGTCTAGGGTTGAACATAGGCTATTTAATTTCTGCCATTTTTACCCTGCACCCTGAATATCAACATCATCTAGAAGTTGACTCTTGGACCTACCTTACCGCAATTCAAGGTTGGAAGCGAATTATTTCAGCTGGGGCTAAAAAAACCGATTAGCCATGTTGGAAACCAAGCACAGTATTTATGTCAATAGCGGATTGGGTCAAAAACATTTTCGACCAACAAGCAGTCGATTCAAGTCGGAAGCTATCAAGCGAAACTCTGGAACAGACGAGGATACGACGTGAACTCACTTACACTGCATCGTCTGAGCGTGAGATTGAATGAATTGATTAATAAGACTTAAGGCGTTCGAATACCCATTGGAACATTGATGCTATTGCACGGAACAGGGGCTTGAAAATCTTAGCCAAGTCACATACCTCCTATTGTCATTTGACAAAATTTAAAACTCACAAGGAACCACCTCACCTCAAAGCCAGCGATACTCGCTGAAATTGAAAAATTCTATGGATACTTATACTCTATCAAATTACCACCACCGTTATACCACAGCGCCCGCGATGACCCGTGAGCCAGACTCAGTCGCCACCTATCAGATGAGCTTCCTGATATTCATATGGGCGAGATTAGGATAGCTCTTGGACAACGAACAAAGCTCCGGGAGGGGATGGAATAATCGCAGTTTCTCAAAGCAGGGGCTACACCTGTTTTGCTAAACGTAGAGACTCTTTAATTCTATCCTTTACAATGGCGTTACACCGGAGGCATGGAGCAGGTGTGTTTAGTAAAAATTGTTAAGTGTGCGGCGTTAAGATATAAAATTAATTTAACTTTGCGGCCATTTTTCTCTCCGGTAAGAAACAGATGGGCGTTGAATTTCTCTATCAACATATCAAAATTAAACATCGGATACACCCAAGGAGAACCATAATGGTTTAGTTTAGCTATAAGAAATAAGTAAATGCTCCATTAGTAAAAGTTGTTCAGTATGGTGTGCAGTTTCTAATTGCGGCTATCGAAGATAGACGGAAGACGTTGGTTAGATTCCCACTTTAGCGAATGGTTCTATTTGTATTGTTTCAATTTCTTCTCTCCGGTATGACAGAGCCTGAAAAAATTAGTTTCGGCATTCAATATGCAACATATCCAATTCAGGTGGAATGCTGAGAACGGAGTGTCACTGGGCTTTAAATAAATATTTTAAGTGACCAAACAAACACCATTTAAACTTACTTGGATAATAATATCCGTCGAAATCGAATTGATAGTCGAAACGGTTTACTCCAGGTACAATTAATTGTAGGTCGGTATTAATATTATTAATAGCTCAATGTATATTATTTATATATGCTGAGTAGGATTGTTAATGAAAATGGAAAACAGGGAGACAACACACCACCTTAAGGAACACCAGCATTTTACATTGAGAAGTTTGATTTTCGGCAAGCTTGATACGATGAGTGCTGCCATGTGGACAGGAACAAAGCCTATTAGCTATTGGAGAAACTTTGTTTTGTATCGAAAATATTAAACAAACATTACATTACAATCTGTATAAACAAACTTTTCAGTATATAATATGAAAATATTTTCAAGAAATATTTAAAGTACGGACAGATGAGGAACAAAGTAAATTAACCAAAATAGGTAGAAATAAATAAAAAAACTTATGTAAATCATCATTAATTTTTATTTATTGTTAATATGCATATGGTAAGTACGCACAGCGACTACGAATCTAATGGAAGATAACGTACATTTAGTATAGTCTGCTTTGCATTTGCGTCATAAACAACTTCATTTAAAATAATACATGTTTAAATTGTTACCATTATAATATTCATAAATGTGAGAGCACCAAAGTAGCAACCTATAAAACAATAGCAATATATGTTATACAAATTAATAATAAATATAGCGGAAAATTCATATTTGAAAGTATGATTCATTAATTTAAAATATTTATATAACATTCAAATTAAATAATATATTACTATAACCTAACTCGAAACAAAATAAAAACGAATATAATTTAACAAACGCAATGCAGACTGTCTAATAATAAATTATTACAATCTATAATGCGATTACAATACAATCAACCAGAGATAATGGCCGAGTTTAATAAAAAAAAAAGATAAAATTGGCACACCAATACAAACAAAAACATTCGGTGGGTAACACCAGGCCATTAAAACTGGACACAATATACACTATTTAATCTGCAACTTTTACAATCATTACAATACGTCAACTGTCAAACCAAACTGTCAATTGCAACTGTCAAAATGAATATAATCGCTTATTTATAATCTGTATTGTAAACGCACACAAATTAACTCTTAAATAACGCTATTACATACAAAATACCAACAGATTTAAGTTCTACATAATTAATTAATATCTCATTTAAATAAATATTAAGTGGCTATAAAACATTTAGATATCTATTCAATCTAACAAGTAAAGTTGCCCACAATATCTATGAGTGTAGCAACTTTTAAAATTAAAATTACTTATATTATGGTTATATATGATACAGTCTAACTCTGAAACTAGTTTCAGTTGCACAGAACATACATTGCATATAGACACAGAAAAATATATGAGCGTATCCGTAATGAGGGTGAGATGGGGCAAAACGGGGCTATTTAGGTAAAATAATTGATGACAGAAAAAAAATGACAGTGTAAGTTAAGAAATCACTTATAACAAAAATTCTATTAAATATACTCTATAAATTATTTAAACTGTGTTAATCGCGTATATTTTGATATTCGAAAACAAATTTTGTAGACGGTTAAAATAGTTTCGTTTAAAATGTGTAAAAATAGCGAAAACCAATGATCTTATGAAATATACTTGTCAAGACCATCGAAAGCAGAAGTCTTATGTGCTTTCTTAAATTGTGCTTAAGAGTGTTCTTGGAAAACTATAAAAACAGTTAATATTTCAAACTCATTTTGTAGTAATCCCCGTTCGTTAGTTAAAAATAAATTAAATAAAACCACTTATTAAGATATGATTTCATCATACATACCACGTTCTCTCACTATTACTGGATACACTTATAAACTGACAGACACAGATTCAAATAGATACTAACGCTAATTTGTTATAAAAAACCATGTAAAATAAATAAAATAATACGATATAATATACGTTTTGAATAACTAAAAGAAGCGTGTCACTTTAATTTAATACCAACAGGTTTATTTTCAATGCCCTTTCTATTCATAATACATGTTCTGTGATAGTTGAAGACATGCGTAGATGAAGGTGATATATTGCATTGTTAAATTAAATTATCGCATTTCTATACAATGGCAAAGACATTGAAATTACCATAAATCTTCAAAAAATCTCTTGCTATTTTGTTAAAACTTTCTTTATTACTTAATAAAAACCAATTATTTACAGTTTTTTTTTAATTAAATATAAAAATTATATTGTAATAATTTAACTACTCTATTATCATCGAAATATTTAACAGTTTCCCTCACCTGAAACCGCTTTTGAACATCCAGATGGAAAAGTTTAAACTAAAAAAAAATGAAACTGTAAAATTCCAACTTTTCAACATATGACCTTCGACCACTTCACCAATACACGTATTCAATTAATTTGTGTACAAGAAAACTTTTCAACAAACTGCCGAAACTACGAGAATTTTAATTTGCTTTCAGTAGAGATCGAACAACAACATCGCTATTAAACACACAACAGTAAATAAAAGTACCCTGTTAAGAAGACATTGTATATTTTAAAAATTGTGTCCTCAGCCTTTTTATGATATCATTTGTTTTATTTTAAATTCCACAGATAATAATCTATCAGATAATACATTAAAATATACGAGAAAAAAACTACACACAATAATATTAATAATATTGCACTAGTTCACGAGAATTGGTTACAACTAGAAAAACTTATAAAAAAAAATTGCAATTATTATCTGTGGAACTTGTACTAAATTGCTAAGGGGTCTATGCAATGCAGGGTTTCGATAAAAAAAAAAACAAACATATTCGAGAACTTAGAGTATGTCTAACCGGGAATTCATAGACGGACAGAGTGATGATTAGTTCTTCTTCAGACTAGGAATAATTTACACAATTAAGAATCACGAATTACACTAAAATATTTCGAGTGGAAATTTGTAATATATGCACATTTATCCTAAACATATATATTATAAAATTGATGTACGCTTTTATACTCTGTGGTGATTTTACGTTATAGTAAAATCGATTAAATGGTACGTTCATAAATCTATTTTTAAGATAAAATCGAGTTTTGTTTATTCTGTAAAGAAATGTTTATTAAAATCGATTATTTTTTTGTTGAATTATTGTTGAATCAGTTATTCGTACAAAACAAACACAAAAGCACCACAACTAAGAAGATGTGTACAGAAAAATAATATGAATAAAATTAATATGTAGAAATGCAATACAGATCGAGTTTCAAGGAATCATAGAGTTACAGTTAAAAACACTTAAATTTACGTAATATCTTAGCTATCTTTCCCAAAAAGTTCAATCCAAATACAATTGAAATAGTAAAATTCAACATTCCCTTACTTACACTAAACGCCTAATCAAAATAAATCATTAGAACAACAAAATAAACCACTATATACTAATAATAATATTATAATTGAAAGTTTAATAATATCGCATATATTAATATATTTATTATACGAGTATTAGGAAGGATTATTTAAGAGATTTTTAAATTTTATAATCTATCTACTTACACAATTGAAACTTACACGATTGGAACTGGTTAATCGATTTACAAAATCGATACACGAATGAGTATTAGAAAGAAATCGATATTTAATCGATCTCAATGTTTGTGTTAGGATTTTTTTTGAATTAATCAAATAATTTACTTTGATTCGGCGTTATTATAACGCTTATTCAGCACAAGGGCATACATTGGCCCTAAATATATATAAATAACACTACACATAAACACTTAAAACGACCGAGAGAAAAACATTAAAAACGAATTATTGAATTACTACGTGCAAACAGTAGTAGGTAATATAACTATAATTTTTTTCCATTACTTTTTGGCATTTATTTACACAGAGGTGGGCATAAAAACTTAAGCTATAGCCACCAAGTAAAATTATATATAGCAAAAGTCGGGAACTTTGTTTGTATGTATATAGAAAATAGTATACAGAGTGTTTGATATCAACGTAATGCAAGGGCACTTTGTATGGCAAAATGCAAAACTACTATAGTTAGTGCATGTCTATATCAACGGATAGAACAATAAACATATTATTTTAAATAATTTTACGCTGCATTCAGAGACGCCCTTTAAGGTTTAACTGACATTAAATCCGTGCAAATGTACGTCCGTTTATTAATAGTAATTAAACGTTTATTGAAATCTCTAAGTACCATTGTAACTATTTAATAACAGTTAACTAGTAATCCAATCGAATAAAAATTATAAAACTTATAAAATATATAAAATAAAAGTTTCATGGCCACTTTATACGAAGGAACGATTTTAAAAAAAACGGTGGGCCATACTATTATCTACATACTCGTATTTACTTTATGAATTACCGATCAAATTCGCGACTTAAGAGAGAGAATATTTTATTATATTTTTTTTCTATTAGAAAAGTAATTATGCAAAAGAAACCCATTGATCAACCTGTCAAGCAATTGGATTTTCAATCGACATCAAAGTTATTTACAACATAAAAAAATACTATTAATACTTTACATACATATATATTTATAGTTTTTTTACTGAAAACTATTAACACACTATTTGTTTCTTTTAAATAAAACAATACGTTTAATAATTGACAAAACGATCGTCAAACTTTCAATTAAAAATTGAATCGATATATTAGTCAATTAAATAAAATAAGAAACTTAATGTAACATCCGGCTAAATGAACTTGTCGATTCTTATTTAAATTCTATTACAGAAAAAAATACATATACGAATTTAATTACTATCATAAAATATAAACGTATTTGAATTAGCGTTGCGGAATATCGATATTTTAATGTGATGCAAAATATCTATTATATTTTCTACAATATCTATATAATATTCAAAAAAACTGTGAAAAAATTGATAAATAATCTATTAACAAATTTACTATTGTATATACAATATGACCAATACAAATCTCTAATAAGAAACAATGGATTACAACTGCAATAAAAAAGGACAATATAATATATTAATAATACGTAAAAAGTCACTAATGTAGTAATAATACATCGACATTATCCCTTATCGACAATATTCTCACCCAATAAGTACCGTTAGAAATGAATGTGAAACTCGAAGCTCCCCGAAGCTCCCCGAAGCTCCCCGAAGCTCCCCGAACCTCCCCGAACTCCTCTAGAGGCGCTCGCGCAGCAGCAAGGGCAGGCGCCGCTCTCATGTTTGCAGCGCCGTGTTGATCTCGCGGTGGATATTGGACTGTTGGGAGACGAATTTCAATATATACAATAACCGGTACACATAGCAACACAACATTTTTACAATTTTTGTCTGTCTGATTGTTCCGGCTACTCTCTGGAACGGCTGGACCGATTTTGGCGGAACTTTCACTGGCAGATAGCTGATGTGATCCAACCCCCCCCCCCCCTCCCCAGGACGCCACACTATGACTCGCATCAGAGCGGAGAAATGAAAGTAAGGCACATTGAAATATGAATTAATTCTACGATTGCATACCAATTCGTCGATCTGGCGGGAGAGCTGGTCGTTGAGCGCCTGCACGACTTGCCGCTGTCCGTCCTGCGCCGCCAGCGCCAGTTCTAGCTGACTTTGGGCCAGCTTTGCTTCGGCATCCTAGAAAATAATTAATAGTTCAGTTTAGTCTTGGATAAAGACGAATTTCGACGCTTCCAGATGTAGCACGCAAGGCTTAGTGGCCGGTTTCCAAGCGACGCGGGTTCCAATCTTGCTGCGTTCAAATTTGTGTACGCGTGAATAACGCTTTAAAAATGTTATAAATAACATGTCCTTAAATTATTCTAGAAATTATTATTGTATTTCAAATGAAAGAAATCTAAAAATCACAATATCTTAAATAAAAATGTTTTTGGCTTTGACAATACACGGAAAACTTTATTCCAGTTTCTTCTAGGCAATTTTATTTTATATTAACTCACCTGTTCACTTTTCTTAGATTTAGTGATCTGAGCGAGTTCCTCGTTTTTCTGAGCCAATTCGGCTTCGAGCTGCGCCGCACGCTGTCGCAGTTGTTCAACTTCGTTCGCATCGCCACCTGTTAATGGTAATAGTTTAATTATGCTCGACAGTGGGGATTTGTGTCAATACATTTTTTTCATACTTTCTCATACTTATTATTAGATACACGAAGAAAACAATACATAACATATTGTGTAAAATTTTTATAGCATATTAATTATTTGTTTTTGTAATTAAATATAACACTGGACACTTAGTTCGTACACTTTTTCCTTGTTTTCTTTTTCTGTAATGCTTCTTTTGCATTTCAATATAAATAGTTACTTGGCTAAATAAGATTTTGCCACTTTATTTACCATTATATTATAATGGTAGTTATAGTATAATAAGTATAGACTTATACTCACGTTTGTTTTTTATTTTATATCTACACATACGTTCAGGTGTGTGACCTTTGTATTCTGGATGTGGATATATGGTGGTGGATAATAAAGTGACGCAACTAAATAAAAAAAATTGTATGTGCTATATGAACCCACTAACAAGTCTTGTCAGGTCGTCAAATACGCCACGACGGTATCGTATCGCTTTCGTAATACATACCGATATAAAATAAGTAATATAACATCATATTACTTGTTACATTGCAACAATATATATGATAAATTTCTTATAAACTTATAAAACAACAGTTCCTAGTATCCGTGTACTTGTTGAAGAAAGATTAATCTCAAGAGACAGTAACACAACTATTGAAATATCCAGGCCATATCGAGGAGAAATAGCATGCGGGATACCGGTATGGACTGCCACGACCACGAGCCACTTCCTCCCTATACTGGTGCAGCTGTCGCTTCCATTCGTCCACATGAGCGGGAGATTGATACTCCTTGGAATAGCGAAGTGACTTAAACACTAAACTCTCTCTTATTCTCTGTCTGCCTACACTAAATATACATACAAAAAAAAAGTTTCATCCCCACCTTTCCCCGTAGCGTAGTGTCTGGCACGAGCCACTTCCTCCCTATACTGGTGCAGCTGTCGCTTCCATTCGTCCACATTAGCGGTGCTCTCTTGCAAGGCGGCAGTGAGCCGGAGATTGTTACTCTTCAAAGTGGCTAGCTCCACTTCCCATTTCTTTGCGTTTGCTGAACTGTTGATAAGCAATTACTAGTTTTAGATAGGTATAGTGTACAAAACACTATTTACAATGTAGGTCGGCAAATTCGACAGCTTTTGCAAATAAATTATCTTTTATATAGACGAAAAGGCTTCATGCTTTTTCCTGCAAAGTCAAGCTTTCCACTTTCCACCTTAAAATAGAAACTTAGTCTCTTTGTGTTTTGCCTTAAAGGGAAAATAATAAAAATATTAAACACTCGGGGGAGTGATTACATTTGCCGTTGCTTTAGTAACATGATGTCACTTTATACAAAAGCGCCTATCAAACACATGGTAGCGTCTGCAATATTTATTTTATTAACTCAAATCTATCTCGAATGATTTTTTATAAGAAATATTGGCAAATCGCGGAAATTGCGATTGATACGGGTTGTGGGTTCGATAACCACTCGGTGGAATTATAATAATTTAAATATTTTCGTTTCTTCGCTCTGGTAAACAAGACAAAGCGCGGCGTTGAGTTCCGCCACTCAACACGAAATATCTCAAATTCGACCGGAACACTTTCCGGAGAAACGAGGGTCTTGACACTAGGTTCTCTCTGACTGGTATACGGGAAAAAGCGTTAAGCTATATATTGGCTTTCTGCACTTTTGCTCTACACTAACTAACTACGAGTATGCCAAATTTTACACAACCCTGTCCGTATAATTTTAGTAAAACAGATGTCGGAAATTTTCTTTCACGTATTAAAATTTACACACTGTTCTAGTAAAAAAAAAACAACAATTAGTACCCAATGTGAATTAAATTAACTAAAATTAGTAACTTTTACTTATTACATAAAACAAGAGTATTCGAAGAAGAAAATATTATCAGTATCAATCTTTAATGTATAATTTAATTTGTTATAAATTACGTTACAAAGTTACACGCAAAAAATGCGCAAGTAATCGTCGCGGCAATAACAAGTGAATCAGACGTCACATTGTGAAAACATCTAAAACACTTTCGATCGTAAACTGAGAAATTTATTATTGCACAACGAGGCGCTTCGCGAGCGTTATGAAGACGTCAATACTGTATATTATATTATTATCGAGAAAATTATATAAATATACACATAATTAAAATTGTAAAATTTATTTTTAGATAACGGATAAAAATTTGAACGCAGCAGGATATGAACCCGCGCCTCTTAGATACCGTCCAACGGTGGACGGTTTCTGATCCCGCTGCGTTGAATTTTTTATAAGTTTTCTAAAAATGGTATCCAATTTTCAAAGTTTCCAATAACATTGGAAAAAATGGAATCTTTACTAATATATGTTTCCCATATACTTTTGTCTTTACACAAATGACATAAACGTTGCTAAGGTAACGTGTATTTTAGGCGTCAACGGGGACACTAGTTTTTATAAAAAAACCATACTTGGATTAAGTTTGCTCGCACCGTTTTTTTTAAAGATAACCGATGTTTTCAGGACTCTTCCCACATACACATATATGTGTAACACTTATGTCTATTTAACATTCATATTTTCAACGTTTATTCTTCGTTATTTCCATATAACTTATATAATAACATATGGATGTAAATTATATTACTCCTTAATACGTTACTGATAATAATAAATTACAAAAATCATTATTATTAGCACTTAAACAACAAACAATTGCGGTGTCGCAACGATATTATGTGAACGAATTACATAAAAAATTAAATTGAGCAAAACTTTTAATGTTTTATGTATGAAAATAAGCTCTATATACCATTATATTAAGATAAAATTTCTTTTGAAATGTAAAAATCAAAGCAACCGATACGGTGTGACGCGTCTGCGTGTTCATCTCGAATCATTCGCGCTAGTTGCTCTACTTGCTACCTATATAGACAGTATATACAATATAATCTTGAAATGAAATATATTGCACAATTTTTCCCGTCTATACGGGAAAAATTGTGCAATATTTTCATATATTTCATTCGTTTTTCACGAAATGGCAGAACTCTTTGCTCTGCTGCGCTTTGTCATACCAGTGCCGGGATGAAATTATTAACTTACAACACTATTTTTCTTTCTGGGAATCGAACCTACAACCAGTGGTGTTTACAGTGGGACGCTGCGCCACTACGCCACGGTGGCCTATACAATAGTTGATTATGTAAAATCGTAAAAAAAAAAACGAATAACAATCTCGTATATAAATCTTAACGCCATTAGAAAAAAACATATAGCATTCAATTTGGTGTTATTTAAATTGATTTATTCACTTTTACATAATTATGTATGTATAGGTATATATATGGATTATGGTAATAAATGAAATTGTAATATTAGGCAGAAGTAAGTTACACTTAGATTGAATAAATTAGTATATATACAACTTTTGTTATTGTCGTACAGCCGAAGCTATTTAAATTTAAAGAGAGACTTTTCATGTGGAATACAATTTCACGAAATTCTTATACGGCAACGATAGAAAACGATTCTATGTTAGAACAGAAAATACAAAACAAATAGAAGTTATATGGTTATTCAGTAAAACAAAATTTGTACAAAAAAAACTAGCGGTCCATCTGGTGTTAGTTATTTACGCTCCAACTCTCTAAACTCTATATTGGCGTCTAGTCACTATCTCAGTATATATGTAAATGTCACTTTATACAGCTTCAACAACCAAAAGTTTCGTATATATAATATTTTTTATTGTGTGTTTACACATAGCCACAAAAGACAGCCAAAACTAGACTTCCTTAGAGAAATTCCCAAGACAAAAGCAAAAAGAAATGGGATATTTAAGTTGTGTATTTATAATTTACGCAGACGAAGTTGCGGGGGACAACTCGTTCGATTATATAAAGAGTCTGAATGGGTATTAATTTATAAGCAGTATTATTTGATCAGTACACTCTGCTGTGTAAAATTATAGCATTATTCATAACCACACTGGCGAAACGTTACGATAGCAGTAGATTTTCCGGATATTTTAATAACGGGCATGAAGATTTAGCGATTGCCAATATAGAGTAGGTGTACTGGGCTCATAACAGATCTGAATCGGTTATTATATTATATATATACCTAACTAAATTAAAAGCTACATATGAAGTTATATAAAAAGGAATAATTATCATATTTTCAATAGAAACACAAACTATATGTATATATATGTTTTTCATTTATATAAATTCCGTTCCATAGAACGGTGGAACTCAAGGCAGCGCTTTCTCTAGCCAGAGCGAAGGAATCAAAATAATTTTAATATAACCATTCCTCCGAGTGTCATTTTCATCGAACCCACAATCATCGCGTTTACATTCAGACACTGTTCCATTTCGCCACAATGGCTTTAATTAATTTTACATTTTGTTTACGTAAACCACTTAATTTTAAAACAATATTATATCTTTATAATTGTTTGGTAGTTATTTACAAGTAATTAAGATTTGTCAGACTGGTTAGTAATTGCATCATTCGCGGGTTTTCATAAAATTCTTTTCATATATTTTCAAGTTACTTTAAAGATGCTAAAGATTTTGAGCTGAATATTGTATGTTTATTATTTATACCGCTATGTTTATTACATACATAGCGGTTATTGTCTGGTCTGAGTGGCACGTACTTAGAGAGCAACTAAAATATATATTAATACATGAAGGAAAACAAAGAGCTTCCTTTTACGAAAATTATACGGATGAAGTATAAAATTTGGCATAATTAAAGTTTATATAGAGATGAGAATAAAATGTAATATTTTTTGTTAAAAATACCTTAAATTAATGAAATAAACATATACTTCTGTATTAAGTGTCGCACCTTAAGGCAAGGCTCTACGAACAATATTAAAAAATCAATATAACTAAGCCATAATAATACCATCTTGATTCAGTGGAATATTTAATATTGCTTTCACATACTGTAGGCAGTTAATTCAAATCTAAATATAAATAATGAGAATTTTCAGGCAGTGCAATACTTTTTTTAAGGTTCACACTTTTTCCCGCATAGCAGGATAGGCAGAGAGATCCTAGTGTCATTACACTCCGTTCTCCACTTTCCGCTTAAATCAAGACATTGTGTGTTGATGGTCTTTATCACCAGAACGGAGAAATTAAAACAATTTAAACATAACCATTTCCTCGTACCGTGGGAATCGAACCCACGACCGTCTCGTATACAGTCACACACTGTCCTGCACCACAATGAATTCAAATAAAAATTCACTTAATCATAGTATTTCTTAAATACATTACGAGTACCTATATTCATCTCACAAACTATTTAGTCAGTTATGTAATCTGTACAATACAATGAAACAGTTAATACAAATTCGGAACTACTGGACGGATTTGCAAGAAACCTTTGATGATTTCGAAGAGTTTAACACCTGATATAGAATCATAATCGACCAGCTACACTATATGATATAAGGCAATTGGGCCTTAACGGAAGGTTGTTCAGCGTGATGGGTAGTATATAAAACAAACGCATTTACAACTTCTAGGTTAGACAAAAAAACGTGTACTAATTAACGTATTACAAGACGCATACCATTATGCAGTGAACAATCAATCAAATTAGAGCAACGAGCGAACGGTAATCGAATTTTCCGGGACAGTAATTCTAACAATATCGTACATTATTTACCACAATTATTGGATAGCTTGTTGTTTAATTAAAGAATATATTTCATTAAAAATATAAACTTACTTTTAAACTAATTAATCTTAAACTTAATTCACGTTACTAACGAAAATGTTGCCACCGTCGGTAACGCTGTACGGTCTGTTCATGGATAATGCTAAAAACAAATGTGTCTTAATATATTTTAATTATTTTCCTTACTATTATTATAATTGATAAAAGTGTTTTATTTTAATTTAAAACTAAACGCCAATACTAAACCACAATGTTACAATTAGTTTGAATCGCATACATCAACGATGATGCTTTCCCTAAGTCCATCCATCCAGCATTCTCTAAATAAATAAAATAAAAAACGAAAGCGGCGAGCTTAGTTTCAACACAAGCCACTCTCTACTTAGCAAAACGTGCTGGACAATTGAAAATAAATAATTAAAACTAAAAAAACTGTCACTATACCGTGGTCACGTGGGCAAAAGTTCAAGCAAATGAGACGGCAGGACGAGTGCAAGCGCCAAAAATTGCTGCGCAAAATTTTCTACAAATATCGATAGATAGATACAAATGAGGCAAATAAACTCGTGTCAAAATATATAGGCAGACAAGTCACTGTCAATTCACTCCATACTTTTTTACATATTAAGAACATTTCATTGCGTGTTGGATATAAAAATTGAATGAATTACTTAGCTTCATTAATATTTAATTAAAACAAACAATTTCTTTTCACGTTGTATTTGGCAGTTATTGATTCATAATTTGAATGTTAGTCGCTTAAAAAGAAATGTTTTCCGATCAAGAAAACTCATGTGAAGTGTTTTTTTTATTAGTATTTATATAAACTAGAGGCTGTCGTGGCGTAGGGCGGAATGGGTTCGATTCCCGCTCAGGAGAATGATGATATTTAAAATATTATGGTTCTTCACGCTTTAACCAGCGTAGCAGGGTAGTCAGAGAGAACCTAGTGTCAAGACACTCCGTTCTCCACTTGCTGTCTGCAATCTGAGAGTGGCGGAACTCCACGCCACACTTTTGCCTTGTCACCAGAGCGGAGCAATGAAAATATTTTAAATATAATCATTCCCCGAGTGGGAATCGAACCCATAACCGTCGCCGGACCCGAAACCCATAACCGTCGGACTGAAAGCGGAGAAGGGAGTGTTACACTTCTCTCTGACGAACTTGCTATACGAAAAAAAAACATGAAGCTAAAGAAAACAGATGAATATGAATTTAGTACTTGTGCTTTTTTTTACTAGACGCACAAATCATCAGAAAGTTTCAACAATATCGTCACTACACTACTCATCAGGTAATTAAGTCAAACATTTCCGCAATATACATACATACATACAAGTCGTAAGTCATTTTTAATATTTCCTTGCAAATTTAACGATTTTTATAGACGATAGGTGATTCAGTACACGTCATAAAGTCCACGCAAACAAAATTGAGTTGCGATCGACAACTTGTATAATATAATTATCAAAGAAGATTCATTTAAAAAAGATACCTTTAATTTTGCTAGTAGATGTGGGAATTATTTGTTAATGGTAAGATGAACATGTCAGAAAAATATTTATGAATATTCGTCTGTCATTTCTTCTGGTGTATATATTCTTTGTTATTTGTGGGTGGTCCTAACTACTGCTCACGATAAACTATCAGTATAATATACAACACTAACGACATAACGGAGCGCTGCCTGTACAATGAAGATATATGAAAAATATCAATGTAATAGAACCCAAGACAATAAGTTTTAATTTTTTTTTCGTTTTTCTGTTTATCTGTGCGTTTGTGCACGCTAATTCCACACGAACGAAGTAGCGGGCACAGCTAGTCATAAATAAAAAGGACCTCATTTGGTGTTAATATTGACACTATAACAGCTTACCTACATAGCAGTGTATCAGTGGCGAAATGTTAAATTAAATATAAAATTTGTAGAGGCAAGCCGGAGTCAAAAATAAATTGTAGGTTAAAAATGTAGGGTCCTGGACTATATGGATATATATACATATATCTAGTGATAAAATGCCAAATGCATTTAAGAAATACAGGAAGACATACATTTGACGTTGAAATTGTCTTGTATCAAATAAAATAGATTTTTGTAGTGCCTTTATTAGATTATTAAATAATTATATTAATTAATCATTTATTTATTTGTTTATTACAATTTACAAAATATAAACCGGTGGGAATCGTGTTATATGAACACTTCGTCACTACAGTGTACACAGAGAGCTTCGTATCAATACACTCCGCTTTCCACTATTCGTCTTAAACCCGAGACTCTTAAACAAGAGTGTGTTGACTGAAAGGACACAAGGCCACGCTCTGCTTACCTTACTTAAATATGACCATTCACCCGAGCGAGGATCAAACTAACAACCATCGCCACTACACACAGACATTATACCACTGTGCCACGATGGCCTTAATTAATCGTAAAATTAAAATCAAAAGTCCGTTACACACAAATTGCTGTAACTATATATTAACTAAATCATTAACATATACAACGGTACGATTAATAACTAATTGCTAAGAGTGTACATAATTTATATGCTTTTACTCAAATTGGTAAAGTACGTACTTATTTATTATTACCGCAAGGGAAATTACTTATATTGTTCACATGTTCAGATTGGCTATATCCTGTATATTTATTTACTCGTACAGTGTATTTTTTACAGCTTCACGCTTTTCCCCGCATAGCAGGGTAGTCAGAGAAACTAGTGTCAAGACATGCATTTCTTCACTTTCCACCCGAAATCGAGACTGCGTGTGGCTGAACTCTACATCACGCTATGTACCAGAGCGGAGATATGAATATATATATATTTAAATGAACATATTTGAATTATTTTCACAAAAATTTTACATTACATTAAAAAAAATCCAAGAAAATTTTTGCTATGCTTATATATATTTTTTTTGTAAAATCGTTTTTAAAACCGTATGGATAATCTTGCAACTTCAGTTTTATCTACTTCTAGCTGATTGAAAATTTGCACACGTGTCCGGATGTAATGATAATACTATATATATACATATCCTTTCCTCAATCCAAAGGCCTATATAACCTGGAAGAGATCCCTCACTAGCGATAAGGTCGCCTATTCTGTATTACTGTGTTTTTTGTGTACAATAAATAGTATTTACTTACTTACTGACCTACTTAATGTGGCATTACCAGGACGAGAATGATATCAATCAAATTTTAAACATTAAAAAAAAATTATATATATATACATAAATAATAGAATATATATATAAATCTACAAATCCTCCTTAGAAAAGATATCACAGCAAAAAAATGTAACACAATTGCATTACAAATGGTACGAGGCAATTATTAAATGAGCCATAAACTTATATATTAAATAAAATTATCGACGTAACTTCATAAAGAAAATTAAAAAGCCCAATGAACAAGCGAAAACACCGCATTACATACGCACTGATGTGCTAAAAGCTCGTAATTGCCAGCCAAAGAATGCTCTACCCTAAGACCTTAGAATAGAGCTTAAATTAGATAGTGAAGATGCACTTGCGTTTCCAAGAGTAGGGGTGGCAGAATTAACTATTTCTCGGGTATAAGTGAACACGCACGATACAAATTTGCATTCTCACTTAGGTCTACTAAGAAATAAGTTTTATTATTTGATTTGTGTACAAAAATGGAGTTGATCGTGAGTAAATTTTATTTATATGGTGCTGTGTGCCTATTGATTATATTTTATATATATATTTATAAGCGATTTTGGTATATTTATATATATTAAGAATATTACATTTGAAATTTTCAAAACGTGATTGTTCATTTTTTTTCCAAATAGGTCTTTAATATAAATATTAATATTTTTATTTCATATGTAAAGGCAAAAGATTACTAACTAATCTCCAAATAGGCACGCATACATAATACATAAGAGTTGAAAATACAAATCAATCTATCCAAGAAAATATTTCTTGAAATAAAAACTCAAGACGGACAACGAAACTACGGAGATCCCTTGTTGATCATATATAGTACTTATTTATAAATAATTATAATAGAAGTAGACCCGTCGACGCTTAACGTACGCGTTGCCTTGGCAACGTGTATGTGAAACAGATGGCAGTGTTTCTAATATTTTTTATTTATTTAGTTAACTTTGTATATTTAGAAAATATTGACTTTATATAATAGTTTATGCCAAATTTCATACTCCACTGTACGCATAATATTCGTACAAAGTGTTACCTTTACTTATTAATATAATAATTCATTCTACAGACAATGTATAAAATAGTAAAATAATTTACTAATAAATTTTCGTAATAAAAAGTGACTGGACTAACGTGTCTAAAGTTAATTAAAATGAACGCTTCCTTCGTGTTAACGCGTGATAGATAGAAGAGCGTGAAAGGAAGTGAAATAGGGAATCGAATTGAAAACGGACATAAAGACTTATAATTTGTAACAAAAACACTTTGAAACCTTAGTGTCGGGCATGTTTTTGAACAATTATTATAAATATATAATATGAAAAAAAAAACTATATATCTTGAGTTACTGAGTGACTGACTTTAACAATAAATTTAAGATTAAACACAATTTTTTTTTTAAGTCAAAAGTCCCTAGCGTACACATAAAATTAAAAACAGACATATATATTTTAAAATGAACATACAAACATAAAACCAAAAAAGACATCTGTAGAGCTTTTAAATTACCTTGCCCAGAATTTGAACCTGCTACACCCACAAGAAAATAATCGACTATATAGTAATTAAATAGCGTAGTCGTAAACAAAAGTGAGCTGATTCGTTATCGGGTGTAGTGAGAGTGAAAACTCAAGTGTCGTGACGGAGACGGGACGCACGCGATCGAGACGAGGCAGTTATGCTAAATTGATATAGGAAATAACAATTAAGGTTGTATTATTTTTTTTTTATTTTTATGTATACTTCAGACATAAAAGTGTCCAAAAGTCCATAAAAATAGTTCAAATAATATGTGTATATATGATATAGTAGGTACTTATAATAATTATGAAAAAGAAAAAAATATTATTTGCGAATAACTAACGAGGCGCAGTGGGACAACGTGTGCCTGTTATTACGGTTGGTTGCCGGTTCGATTCCCTCTTAGTGTAATGATTATAATTCAATTATTATCATTTCTCCGAGCTTTTCAGCTTCGGGTGAAAAGTAGAGCACGGAGTGACCTGACACTAGATTCCCTCTGACTAACCTGCTATGCGGAAAAAAGCGTGAAGCTGTTATTACAGCTTTGATATATTATATCAAAGTAAAATTTTGTATAGTATTTTTATTTGACAAGTTACAAGTAATACCTATATATTTTAAAATTAAACTATTTTAAACGGATTAATCGCGTATAATTTTGGTATTCGAAAATACATTTTTAGAAGCCGACGTTTCGAACACTATGGTAGTCCGTAACCACGTCCGTGTCTACCTGTGACCACGCGATTAATCCGTTTAAAATAGTTTCATTTCAAAATGTGTAATAATCGCGAAAATCAAAGAACTTATAATACCTATCTATATAGTCAAAATATATTCTGAGTTGCATTAACATACAAAATAAAAGCTCTCAATCCACCAACGACTGTACACAATTAGAAAAAGTGACAAGCGAAATTATTTCCTATAAGAAGAAAGTATACGTGAAATTGATTTGTGACATAATACTCGTATGTAGAGTTTAAATCACAAACTTGAGTTACGAAATAAATTTGTTCAATTTAATATACACGGATGGCGATACGCAAATTTAGAGTAAATCGAGCTTAAATCATCATTTATATACATAGAAACGTTAAAATAAAAAAAAATGCTACATTCGCCTTCGTCCATGCGAGATCTCAATTGTAGTAATGTATATTGTAAAGAAATAATATTAGAAAATAACCGTGATCTTAGGTTATTCTTAACTTTGTCAGATAACGAGACGGTGGTCACATGTTCGATGCTTGCCTTGGATCAATTATAAGAAAGTAATGTCCAAAAAAAAATACAATAATACTAATTTATCCTTAATATGTTAGTTAAATGTGTTGCATATTTCAATTTATATATTAACATAAAAATTTACTTTTCCTGCTTTGAATGGTATATGCTTTCACCATCATCGAGTAAATTAGACACGCCCAAATTATAATTAACGCGAGTCTAATAAAAAAAAATTTAAAACATATTTTTTTTATATAATATTAGACCAGTTAACGAGTAAAATGCGCGTTACCTTAGCATCAATATAGAAAAATGTGTGTAAAATTCATAATAGTGTGTGTGTGCAATATTTATATTACACAATATAACGCATTTCTAATTCATTATTATTATAAATATTCGCTTTCTTCATTCCTTCTATAAATCATAAAGTTTATGTACGGAAAATTTCAAATTCAATTACAAACATTATTTATTTAACATCTATATTTATGTGTGTGTATTTAAATACACATAACACATATGTATGTATATATATATATATATACAAACTTGTTTTATGTATATATTAACATATACATATAACAAGTTTGAAGATATAAATTCTTTTATCGAATTATTTCCATTGCCGAACAAGAAAAATTAAACAAGAAAATGTATGGACAATTAATCATCAACAAAACAGAAAGCAACTACCGTCGGTTATTACAAAACTATGTTACATAAAAGACACGAAATTTTTTTTATTAAATTGTAACACGAGTTTCAGTCGTAACTTCAAATACTATAAATATTACCCGGTCACGGCCCACTACTGGCTAACAACAGGCGAATGAAAATTCACAAAATACTTTTAACATTTTAGGAAATTGAAAAAGCAGGACAAATATTTTTTTATATTAATATATAAATTGAAATATGCAACACATTAACTAACATGTTAAGGATAAATTAGTATTATTGTATTTTTTAACGTTTTTTAAAGTGTTAATCGCACACTAAGGAAATTGAAAAATACATATTTAGTAAACGTATAAAATTTTGAACGCAGCGGGATTTGAACCCGCGCCTCTTGAAAACCGTTCAAGCGCTCTGACCGCTGCGTTAAAATTTTTATACGTTTTCTAAATGTCTTTTTTAGTATTTTTGTATCTTTTTTGGGACTTTGCTTTTTCATAATCCAAGACAAGCATCGAACATGTGACCACCGTCTCGTTATCTGACAAAGTTAAGAATAACTAAAGTCACGGTTATTTTCTAATATTATTTCTTTACAACACACACATTACTACAATTGAGGACTCGCATGGATGAAGGCGAATGTAGCGTTTTTTAATTTTAACGTTTCTATGTATAAATTATGATTTAAGCTCGATTTACTCTAATTTTTTTAGAAAACGCGCCACGTGGTAACTAATCTCTCTACAGAGATGCTAACAACAAATATACGTTGTAATAAGCGTAAAAGAATTTCGACGTAGCCGGATGAAGAACGCATGGCTTAGCGGTCAGAGCGCTTAGTTGTCAAGAGGCGCGTGTTCAAATGCCACTGCGTTCAAAATTTTATACGTTTTCTAAACATATGTTTTTCGTTGACAAAATAATATGTAAGTAAGATAATATTAAAGTTCTATTTCATACAAGGTGGCATAAAATTAGTTCTTACCTTTTTAATTTAATAATAAATAAATGATTTATAAATATAATTATTTAACAATCTAACAATGCCACTACAACAATCAATTATAATTGATATATTTTTATTAACACATGCCCGGAAAAATTGTACACTTCGCCACTAACACACTATTAGTGTAAAATTTGATAACGTTGTCTTTTCGGTACTATAAGGTTCGGTACTATCTAATAGGTACTATAAGGTACCAACATTACAATATTAAGTCCATACCAACTACAGGTAGACTAAATGTTTGATAAAGTTAAAAGAGTTAATTAATGAATGAAATAACTAAGTCTATTTTATGAATTAATTTAATATATAAAATTGTTATTGAAATATTAAGTATAAAAAATTTTACATTATAATTATCTAACCACAGTCGTGTTAAAGACAACTAAATAACTAATTACATAAATATTACAAGTTTTACATATACATACATACCTAATGTTATTAGGATACCGTTTGTTTTTCTGTCTGTCCATACAAATGTAAAAAAATAAAGAAAGTTTCTTTAACACGAATGTATTATACTAAAACACTGAAAGCTTCACGTTTTTTTCCTCATAGCGAGCAAGGCAGAGAGAACCTAGTGTCAAAACGCTCCGTTCACAACTTTCCGTCCAAATCAGAGACATTGTGTGTTGAGTGGAATTAAAGATAATCATCCTCCCGAGAGGGAATCGAACCAATGACCACTGTGTTTATAGTCAGACGCTGTCACACTGCGCCCCGATGGTCACAACATATAAAAATGTACATTATACTTAGGTATAGGTATAAAGTTAATAAAACTTAAAAATTACATTACCAGTTAGTTTTTGTTAAAGTGTTACAAATTTAACAAATATTCCCATTTGTATTGAAATATTTCAATACTCTGTTATGACCAAAGTGTGCCAAAAAAGGTACATCGAGTTCCGCCACCCAAAAGACTTTAAAATGAGTGGTAGGAACGTGAGAGATCGATCTTGAGCTTCATTTTGGCTACCCGTTATTAGTGAAAAAACGTATATCCAATTTTGAAATGAAACTATTTTAACCGGATTAATCGCGTATAACTGGTAGACTCACCCGTCACCACGGACTACTGTAAAGTGTTCGAAACATCGGGTTCTAAAAATGTATTTTCGAATACCAAAATTATACGCGATTAATCCGGTTAAAATAGTTTCATTTCAAAATGTGTAATAATCGCGAAAATCAAAGAACTTATAATGTATATCGAAGTTAATTTAACATAGCAAGTAAAACCGGTGTACGTTTCTAGTATCATATATTTTACGCCACATTATAACGTTATATTTATTTGTACATATTTGCGTCCCATTGCGTTTACAAATACAACACTTCGATTCCTTGTGTACATATATTATGCTAATTTTTACGATCGCAATAGGTCGTGGAAACGCGAAACGACGCATTCATACCGTTACTAAGCCGTTTACATACAGATTCCAGAAATCTTACTTTAGTATATATATATATATATCAGATATAGAGAATTGCGTAAGACTATACAAATAAATAACATTGGAAATTAACAAAAATAAATAGAATAGAATTGTGCGTGTGAAATTCTAAAAGAAAAGTAAGTTACTTCTTATTACATCAGCTATCCACAAAGTCTCGTAAAAATCGGTCCAGCCGTTCCAGAGATTAGTCGGAACCAACAGACAGAGAGACACAAAAATTGTAAAAAATGTTATTTTGGTATATGCTCCGTGTATACATACATACGCATTTAATAAAAAGCGATTATATAAATATTACAAATAGACACTCTAGTTTTATTGTTCTGTATAGATTTATATCGCCCAAGATAGATAAATTCGAATTTATTTCCAACAAAGTTCCTGTGCCATCTCATTCTTCGTAACAAAACTAATAAGTTAGATAATCTGCGACGTTGTCAGCGTTGAACAAACTTCAAAGAAATGTTGGTTATTCAAGTTTTCTAATAAACAAACTTTGATAGGCTTTTTTATTTTAGATATGATTTAAGAAGAAAATATAGAACCTTGCAAATTGTGTGTCAGTAAACGGTGGCTAGTCACTAAATGACAATTTATATTTGTCGTAATGTACCCATTATATTATCATCTATCTTTTATATCTATACAAATAAATAAAATTGGGAGTGTCTGTTTGTAATATTAGAAGGACCGCTTTTTACTAAACGCATATATATGTATGTATAAACGGTACATATTGGTATAAGTACCGTGTATAATTATTTTTTTTTCTATCTGTATGTTTGTTCCTACTAATTTCTAGAATGACTGTACTGATTTTGGAGGGACTTTCACTAATAGATAGCTGATGTAATAAGGGGAAACTTAGGCTACTTTTATTTTAGAATTCCGCGCAGACGAACTCGCGACCACAGCTAGTATAGTACTTATCTTTATAGAATAAAACACGCAGGTTTGTACGCACACATCTTCGGAATTACAGGACGGATTTGAATGAAACCTTTTTTGTTGTATAGCTTTTAAGCTTCGGCTGTAGTTAGGCTATAGTTAATTGCTAAGAGGTGAACAACTAATTAAAAATACATACAATAGACAGTTACACTAAAATACATAGGAAAATTGTGTCTTAGAAAAAATAAATTTGCGGCTATAGTTAATTCACATATTATTTGTTTCCTTTATAGAAATCTCTACCCATATTTCTACTAATTGGTGCGACATTGGCCCAGTACGAGGGCTACAACTTGGATAGTTATGAAAACTACCACAAGCCGATCCACCACGAGATTGTACAAGAGCACCATAATGAGGAATATGATTTGGACTACCATGTAAGTTTTCATATGAAAATGTTAGTAACTCATAGAAGTGAATTTTCAACATGTTACTAATACACGAGTTACTATATAAAATTGTCGGTCAAGCTTGTTTATATGTTTTTGTTACAGCATCACGTTTTTTTCCGCATAGCCGAGTAGTCAGAGGGAAACTAGTGTCAAGACACTCCGTTCTTCACTTGCCGCTCGAAATCGATAGTCTGCACGTTGAGTGGCGGAACTCAACGACGCGCTTTGTCTTAGGTACCAGAGCGTCGAAATAAAAATATTTCAAATATAACCATTTTCCCGAGAGTTAATCGAACCCACAACCAATCGTGTTTACAGTCAGACGCTGTCCTACTGAGCCATGATGGCCCATAATACGTATATATTTAAGGTAGTTTAGACGACAGTAATTTTGCCCTCACATGGAAATACAATAATATTTCTTTATAATAAGGCTGTCACGTATTTCATAATCATCGATTTTTTTATTCGATAAAAAAATATTTAAAATAGTTATTGTTTTATTTAAAACAAATTTGTTAAATAAAGTATAGAAACGCGCTTCAAACTATCTTTTTCTTGCTGACAAGGATATCAGTTGAATGCTATGAAAGTATTGTTTTGCTATCGCATCCGGACACCTGTGCAAATTTAAAAATAAAGTAATAAATGTTCCATCGAAATAAATAATATTTTGATATATTTAAACTTTAAATCATTATTACTTTTGAAATTACAGTCCCATCCAAAATATTCATTCGACTACTCAGTAAAGGACCCACACACTGGTGACGACAAGGAGCATTGGGAGACTAGAGACGGTGACAAAGTAAAAGGTAACGTAAGGTTAAAATACATAGTTAGAAATAAAAGGTCCCGCTGCAGGATAGGCAGAGAGTACCCAGTGACAGTTTCCATTAGAATTTGTCATTGTACGTTGGATGGCGGAACTTAACGCCGCGCTTTAAATAAGTAGTAAAATTGTGGTAGTGGCGGAATCAAACAGTGTACTTGAGAGAAACATATTTTAGAAAAACGTATAAAAATTTGAACGCAGCTGGATTCGAAGCCGCTCCTCTTGGAAACCGTCCAAGCGCTCTCACCACTAAGCCATTACTCAAATTGCATCAAAATCTCTCTACAGAGATGCTAACAACTAAAATAAGCTTGGTTTAGCGGTCAGATAGGTCATTAGTAGGTAAGACTATAAAGATCCCGAATTTATTCCATTCTCATAAGAATTCTATAATTGAACAATCCTATCGTTGTGCTAGAAGCGTAGGGGACACTTCTTAAATAGCCTACATAACAAATGTCAGCTTTCTACATCCTGTAATTTCGATTATGCGTTGTCTGTCAGTCAGTCAGTCAGTCACTCACTCAGTCATATATATAAGGTATTCAATAATTTTGAAGTAAAATAAAAAAAACCTAATTTCCAGGAAGTTACACACTAATAGAAACGGACGGTACCAAACGCGTGGTGGAATACGAAGCGGACGACAAGAACGGGTTCAACGCGGTGGTCCACCGAATCGGAACTCCCAAGGAGCACGTGCAAGCGGAGTTCAAGGCACCCGTGTATGAGGAGTACGAGCGTCAACAGAAACCCGTGTACGAAAGCTACGGTCAGGACTACCAGCAGCTGGACGGCGGTTTCGTGCCCATTGCTGGCAGTTATGAACATTAAAGTTGACTGAAGATTTAATATCGCCCTCAGAAACTCCGATTAGTATTTAATTGACAGGCTAGATAATGGCAATTAGAATGGGAATTCTCTGAGTGCGGCTGAGATATTGGTAACGTTTTTCGTTAAGTTATTTTGCAATATGAAATTGTAGTCCCGTTTCATGAATTACTGATAAATCCCTGCTGAAATGGCTTTTACTTTCAAATTAAGATTAAGCTAACCAGTATGAATTTATAATATTGGTAACTTTTATAATTATTTGCTAAATAACTTCTACAATTTATGAATACTTTATATTTTATCGTTATATTGTAAACGATAAAAAAAGCTTAGTAAAAAACACGATATAAATACGATTAACATTTTTTTACTGAAAAATGAATATCTGTATTGAAACATGTAGAATTTCAACAACATTTAAATATATTGTAGAAACTTTATAGCGAAGACTAAAAGTTACAAAAAAGGCGATAAATTTCACACTTTCATATTGCAATATGATTTAAATCATTATTTGTACTGGTTCATGATATTTCCTAAACGCAAACAGCTTGTTAAACTTTAATGAACATTATTGTATGAAAAACAAAATTGAAATGCAGTATTAAAATTTGCTTCATTGATAATTGTTAAGTAGTTTTAAGTAAATGTTTGGTAATAATACATTTGTATGGAAAATGAAGCTGAAACTTTTATAACACAAAAGCACTGAAATATCGAAACTTGACTTAATAGTCATTTATATAAAGTTCTAATTAACTTTATATAAATGAATAAGATTATAATTAAAATAACATTATTCATACATAAATATAAAATAAATCAAAAAAAGACTAATATTATAACTTAGGTCGCGCAACACTGAATGCTATACTATTTTAATATACTTCAATAAGTCATATAAATTGTAATTGTATGTTTGTATTGAAATATTATTTATAAGGTATGTACGCTTTAAGTTCACTTCAACTTGAGACTGCATAGTTATTGCTTTTTAGATGTAAATGTTGTACAAAATCTTACAATTGAATAAACTTTGGACGTTTTATATAATTCTAATACGATTTTTTAATTGCATTGGCGTTCCATTCCTTTCAATTCAAGAAATGTTATATAATAAATATTTAAAAGTTCACACACAATTATTTAAAAGGTTTAAGACCAAAAGTTGCCAATATTTTTAACAGTTTAAAATGATTTAAAAAAGTGAAAAATATGCATTTATTATTTGTTTACTGTACATTTTGAACTATTATATTTTTATACTGCAGCTTGCCGCTTTTTCCCACAAAGCATCGTAGGTACATAGTGCCTAGTGTAAAGACACTTCACTTAATTCACCACTTTCCGCCCGAATCCGAGACATTAAGTGTCACCAGAGTGGATAAATGAAAATAATTTAGGCATAATCATTCCCGAGTGGGAATGGAACCCAACTATTGAATGTGCAGTCAAACACTGTTACACTGCGTCACGATGGTCTCAAACTTTTAAATTAAATGCATATATATATGCTAATAACAAAATCATACGTTTTATATGTATTAGGTTTGTTTTCATTTATCATCACTCATACTTAAAATATGTTAAAATACAAGGTACTAATGAAAATAAAAATAAATTGCAGATATTAAAATGTAAATCATGGATGGGAACAAAATGCACCATTTCGACATAGGAATGTCTCTTTAGAATTAAGCAAGTGGGCATAGTTACCTCTGTGCCAGGGCGAGCTTCAAGCGGTCGTTCTCGTAGCGCAGCTGCTGCTCGGGCTCGGCGGGCTCGGGCGGCGCGCCCTGCGAGGCGGGCGGGCCGCGGGGCGCGCGCCCCACCGTGGCGTAGCCGCCCGGCTGTGGGGCAACACCCGGCCATTCCATTTCCACTCGACGGAATACAATAATCATTCCCGAGTGGGAATCGACCCACAACCATCGCGTTTACAGTCTCACACTGTCGCACTGCGTCACGATGAGCCCATATAGAATATGTGAGTATTAAATACAAAACGGATATATCGTATGATGTTACGATTATAATATTACTACAATAAGTAATTTAACATGTTTTAAAGTTCAATGTCAATATAATAAACACATTGTCCTACATATTTTCGTTTGGTTTAAAAAATACAATTTATATTTGTCGTTACCATCTCTGTAGAGATATTTTTACAAATTTCTGAAACCCAGAGACTATTCTACGAACAACATATACGTTTTCTAAATCGTGTTGTTTTTTCTTTCAATTTTCTAAGTGTGTGAATAACACTTTAAAAAAAATATTTAATAATATTTTTATTGAATCGTCCGCTGAGATTATTTATGGATTGTCCATGCTCAGCTCCATATAAGAAAATAACAAATGCCAATTTCACGTATTTCAGACTATTAACGAAACCTTGTTTAAAATTTCCCCAAATTATATCCCAAACCTATCGGGCCTCCCACAATCATCAAATTACAATTCAATTTGCAGTTATAAACAACCTCACTGCACTAAAATCAATAAATATAATATATTATAAAATACCTGTAGTGTGGATGATACAGAATGAGCTCTCTGATGTACCATCATGTCGTCGTTTTCCACTTTGGGCTGAAATCAAAGAAGTTAGAAATAAAATGCCAATCAATGAAACCAAACAGTTCCTCAGAACACTCCCCGTGATGAAGGCAAGGGAGCATCTCTCCGCACTGACCTGTGCCGGTGACAAGGCGGGCGTGTCCTCCGCAGTGCGCGCGGCCAGCAGCGGGCTGGCGGTGGCGGACGCGACCGGCGTGGCGGCCCCCGACCCGTTCGTTTTGCCCCCGCATTGCTGTGCTTGTATCGCCTCTTTTACTTCTTGGAATTTTTCTATAAACTAATGATAAAAAAGTGCATTTTCATTTTATTTTAATAGAAATCAGTAAGGAACTGGGACAGTGGCAGACTGTAGTAACGATTGGTGGTTTAGATTGATTTCGAATCGCACTCGGTAAAATTATCATAATTTCTATATTTTCATTTCTCTGCTCTGGTGAATAAGACAAATTACAGCATTGAGTTCCGCCACTTAACACTTAACGTAATATCTTAAATTCGGTAGAAAAGTGAAGAACGGAATGTCTGGGCACCAGGTTCTTCCTGACTACTCTGCTATGCGAAAAAGCGTAAAGAGAAAATACTGAAAACAATATTTCACCATCTATTTTTTTTTAGATTTTTCAAAGATTATTTAGCTTATATCCAGTACTTATTTAAAAAGCCCTAGAAAAATATGTTGTAAATAATCATTTAAGAAAACCAGAAAATTTCTTCTTTTATAAAATAATATAAATATAAAATGTAAGGAACAAATGACAAGAATTATTTTATATTGCTAGATTTCCCGCTGACGTGCAAACAATGCGTTATCTTAAAAACCTGTATGTCACTTTATATAAAAGTGTATGTCAAATGCATGTAGTGTGTGTAAGATTTATCTTTATATGATAACGTGAAGCAACAATTTTATACCCATTTAAACGAAATTTATGCGGACGGAGAAATATAAATTTGGCACAGTTTAAATAGAGAAGGAGTGCAGAATACTAATACTTTTACTATATTTTTGACATATACTTCGGTATAAAGTGATATGCTGAGTAGTTTTATTAATTTACAAAATTTATTAATAACTATATATATATATATATATATATATAATAAATAGGCTTGCTCTTTAAGTCAATAATCAAATCGACCATCTAGTACGTAGTGATTTTATAAAAGGAGTGATATTACACACTGAATTAAAAAAAAACTATAATACCTTCCCCAATTCAGCCTCCGAAGCAAATCCCAGTCCATATACAGTGTTCGCCCGAACATCGCTCCACTGTCCGAACTTTTGCGACGTCTTCGTGAACGTCATATTCGCCGTAATGGTGCTGTTGATCACCGCCTGAAACAATTGGATGAGAGTTTTATAATCTGAAAGTTTCAACGAAAGAGGTACACTAGTATTCTTTTTTCTTTTTATTTTTGTTCTTTTCTCAAATTACCAGTGGTGCTTAAATCACAGAATTGTTTTAAAAACTAAAAAAAAAACATTATAGCATTTTCACCCTATCCTGGTTGCGGTAGACGTACATCAATTTTGTGCTATGAAAATATTGTATTATCACGTGGACAAGATTATAACAACAATTTTTTCGTCAGAGTTAAAAAAAACCTGCACTCATGATCAAGCTTATTTAATATTAATTACAATATGTCCTTTATGCATATCATCTTATTATACACCAGTGTTGAAATTTAGATATCATTTTTATCCGTTGACATACTTCTTAATTAAAAGACAAGACTGACAGCCATACTTCAGGATAGGTGGAACACAGGTGTTATATAATTTAATTTTATGCTTTATATGAAGGTTTTTGTGTTTCATATCCCTTAAGCTCCAATACCTCTTCCATCCAATTGTAATTCTTGTCTACTTTCTTTCGCATGGGTTCTTTCTTTTTCATGTTTCTCTAATTGTATGATATGCTCATTTGTCCATTTGCCATCACTTTAGTTTATTCTGGATTTAATTTAATTTAATTTCATCAAAATCAATCCCGAGGTCTTCCCTATTAAGATACTTGAAGATGGACTCTAGGACTGCAGAAAATAACTTAGGAGAGGGGTCGCCCTGCCTGACGGCTCGTTCAGTTTTGAACGTAGCACTTTTCTAATTGGATTTTTGCTGTACTACGACTAGATGTTTTCAGTAGTCGAATATGGTATTCATTGTATAGGTAATCCTGTTTGGTCTATGGGTTGTTGTTCGTGTAGAGATAACATGTTTATCTCTTTTCTTATATAATAGGATGATCATCGACTCTGTCCACTGCTGGGGAATAAATTCAAATGACTTCATTAAAAATATCAATGTTGGAAGGCATAGATGTCAAGCCTTGCTTGCATTACATAAAGTAGCTATTGCATTACATAAAGCAGCTATGGGGCCAAGCACAATTTTTAAAATCCTCCATACGCTTTTGGTATCATGCATATGTTAATGAACCGGGCTATTGATAGGTAGAATGAAACCTCCTCTGTTTGTAACAGAAAAAGATCTGGCCCTCTACGTAGTGTTCGTGCGCGAGCAGTAAGGGAAAGAAAACGAAGAAATCCTGTCCGAAAGCAAAAGATTTTATCTTGGGAGATGAAGATAGCATCTAGAACCATGTCGCGTGCTTTAAAAGATGACTTAGGACTGCAGCCTATAAGAGACGCAGTGGTCACCTTTTAACTGATAATTTAAAAAAGAATAGGGTGGTAAAATCAAAACAACTACTTAAGCGGGACGAAAAGGACGGCAACAAAAAGAATTTGTCTACAGATAAAAAAAATTACAATTAATATATTTATATATATTGCAATATTTTAACAAACAAAATGACCGTATTTATGCTTAAAAGATCCAAGAAGCTTTCCAATTAGTTAACAGAGTACAACGTGGACATTATCCGACTTCAGTGTTGGTTTGGTGAGGTGATAGCTACGAAGGAGTGATTGACCCATATTTTTGTGAGAAAGGTATCAATACATCGACACAAGTGTATCAAGATACCATTCTTTAGAAGGTAGTTAACACCCCTTACCACCCTTTAACAACACCATGTTCAATAACTAAGAATGGTCCTTTCAGCAAGACTCGGCGCCGGGTTATAAAACTTAATCCACCCAGTCTTGGTTAGAAACCAACGTTCCGGACTTTTATCAGAGCCGAAGAATTGCCGTCATCTAGTCCTGATATTAACCCACAGATTTTAAGATTTATGGTCAGTTTTAGAAAGGCTTGTTCTTAATGTCATGATAATTTGGAGTCCCTAAAACAATCGATACGATTGACAGTTAAGAATTTTCCACTACTTCGAATAAGCTTTATATAATTTTAATGGTTTTATATTAATGTATTAAACTAACACACTATAATAGTAATAAATGTTACGTACAATAAAAACGTTTTTCTTTATAACAATAATCATGAAACATTTCAACTCCAACAAATTATAATTTTTTGCATTCCTTCTTTAATTCGGGGGTCTAATATTAGCTGGTGTATTAAAAATATAAGTATTATTTCTAACCTCCTAGCCGAGTGGCTATTAGTTATTATTAGTACATAAGTACAGAATTTGTCTTTGCATCTTCACGCTTTTCCTGCATAGCAGTACCCTGCTGCTAATGCTGCTAATGGTTCTCTGACCACCAGTGAACAACCATTCCCCACTTTCCTCCTGAATGTGAGACATTACGTATTGAGTGGCGAAACTAAACGCCGCGCGTTATGTTTATGCATAAAATGAAAATAATTATAATATAATCATTCCCCCGACAACCTTTTTCGAACCCACAACCAATCGCGTTTACATTCGGACGCTGTCCCGCTGCACCACCATCACCTTAGAATTCATGTCTGTCCGTTTGTGTGTGACGTGATAACGGCAAAATCACTAAACTAATTGTGATGAAATTTTATAAAAAGTTACTTCACAGTCTAGAAATGAACTTTACTACTTTTTAAAATAAGAAACAGCCATAGTTGACGCGGACGAAGCCGAAAGAGGGTCGCTAGTAATAAAATAAGATAATTTCGAAAGAATAAATATACACATATACTTTTAACAATATCTCGGTATCCTTATGTAACGACGCGGAACGAGTAATCGATTTGCTGGTAATAATTCATCGAGTTTCACCGCAATATAGACGTGTTGCAATCGTATCATTCAATTTTACATATATGCATGTGTATTGCAATTGTTTTACTTTTGTATTGCAACATTACTATTCGAATGCTCAATTATATTTTTTACGCTATTGATTTCATTTTACTAAGACTGAAACTGTAACGGTTTATTACTTCGTTCTCCTCTTTATTTTATGAAATAAAATGACAGCTTATAGAACTGCGAAATTTCGTATAAATATTACGGAACTCAACGCCGAAATTTTCTATCTAGATCATTTAAATAATTATACTTTAAAATTACTCTATTACTTGGGATTTGAATTAGTATTTATGATCTTGTATCAATCACGACTTAGGCTGAGGACCAAAATATAGAACCTAGTGTCCAAGACATGAATACACCATTAATACCAGAGCAGGGAAGTTCGTAATGAAGCTCACAACCATCGCGCTTAGTCATACTCTTTCCCACTGCGCCAGGATGACCTCAACCTATATATATTCAAAACTTAAAAGCAACTAAATTTAATCTATCCCATATTAACATTTTCCTATTTTTCTAAAGAATGAAGGTACTGTACAAGTTAAAAATAATCGCCAATTCAAAAACAGATTAACTAGACACTAAAGTGGCAGTGGTGACAAATGTATGACGTGTAGAAATAAATTTTGAATTAGTCATTCTCTTCATAAAAGAGCTTTTGTAAAGCAGTACCTACGTACAATGAGTTTGTAACTGTACCTAATTTCACACTAAGCGAGGGTAGCGTGTAATGTTGTAACTTTACGACCGTGGAACAGCCAATCTCTATAATTTACTAAAGGATCTCGGCCTGTCTAGAAATATCACCAGTTAATTTATTATGATTAGTAGTATCTTTTTAAATTTGTTTAGGTAGATAGACGAGCTCGGACAGTGGAGGCAAGTGTTAATGGGCGTCCCAGGTATTGCCTCGAGCTCCCCTCCCTGCAACGCGGTGGTTCACCGCCACGGTAAATCCATGGAATGCTATAAGTTTCTTCTCTATACATTGAATATTATGGGAAATTTACATATACTTTTCTAAGGTTGGCAATACTGATTTGTTACAATAAGTCACTTAAAATTTGAGGCCACAGTCGCACACTTGAACAATGTCCGATTTTAAACGTGATTGGTTTCACACTTTTTCCCGGCATAGCACAGTAGACAAAATCTAGAATTAACACACTCCGTTCTCCACTATCCGCCCGAATTCGAATGAATTGCAGGTTGAATAGCGCTTTGTCTTGTCACCAAAATAAAAAAAAGGACATGATTGAAATATAAAACGATTCCTCCGAGTGGAAATCAAACCTACATCAGACGCTGTGTACAATCAGACGCCGTCACACTGCGCCACAATGGCATCATTCTTGAATAATATAACTTTAGTTATAAATTTAAATATTACAAAACATATGATTTCAAACAATGCAGAAGACATAATATAATACATAAAAGATTTTCATTCAAACGCTTTGCAAAGTGAAAACAAATTACGAATGCATGCATCAATATTGAATTGTATTGAGAATGTAGGGCGGTGTTGGAGTTTTCATAAATCAGGTTATATGACGGAAATTATTCCGATGGCGCTGTTGACTTTCTGTTCACGCGATGGTTATATGTTCGATTCTCATACGAGGAAATATTAAAAATATTTACATTACTACATACTCATTAGATAACAGGATAAGCTCTTAAGGATTATATCTATAATAAAGTAGGAAATTAGTTTCTAAAAGGTACTAAGATAAATATACTTTTAAAGGTTTAGTAGTTGTCTTAGTCGTCTTGGTAAAAACCTCAGGTTAATTGTATGTAAAAATTAATCATTGGGTCCGGACACGAGGGCAAATCTTCTAAAAAATCGAAGGGCAATTGGGTCAAATATGGTTGTATACAGTGATTGATTGATAGATTCATAGATACAGTAGATACAGGTGGAACTTACAAAGACAAATTAAAAACAAAAAACGGGCATATACATAATATTTTACTACTCCGTTTCTACGTCACCTACGCTCAAAGATAATGAAATGCCTTTTGTCTTGTCCGTCTAGGACAAGACAAAAGGCATTAATGTTAAGTTTATATGCGACCCTTATAAGTACTCTTCAGACCGTCCAAAGGTAGTCTCTAAATTGGATATAATAAGACGTACTATTATGTATAATATATATAATTTTGTAGTAAATTCATCTATTGTGAAAGATATTTAATGATATGAGAATATCGATGAAATAGAGTACCTAGACCATGTTGTGCGCTATGACTCATAGTCTGCTTCGGCTTATTATGATGGGTAAAGTAGAGGGCAAAAGGCGCGGCTGGACGAAGGAAAAAATCGCAGTAGACTAACTTCAACTTCAACGTGCAACAAATATTCCATCTAGCATTGGAGAGAGCTGAGTTTATTTAGAAAGGAGAAGAAGAAAATATATTTGATGTATTGATAAAAGATAGAAATATGATTTATATAAAATTACAACGATTTATACATTATGAATTGTTTTAATCATAGAAATTTATAAAACAATAGAAAAGATTAGAGTCCATGGCGTGTGGCGGATATCTTACCAAATGAAAGAAAGGATGACTTTTTAAAAATCTTTAAAAAACAGAGCTTTATAAAGTTTATATATTTCTGCAAAAGCTCAAACGATTAAAATCGTAACAACCGTCTAACCATTCACGGCGTCGCGAATTTAGATTGGACGCGGCGGTTAGATGCGGGTTATTATTCAGCTTATTTTGGCTTTAGAACTAACATATACACTATAAGTTACAATAAAGTGTTTTAATTTCTTGAAATGTATAAAGACAGAAGTTTATGCAAAAACAATTTGCATTTTGGCCTGCAACTGACCTTTGGTTTTCATTCTTAATTAATTGCGCCTAAAATACGTCCTGCAGGCTGCAGCCAACCGTATATCTTTTGCAAGAGGACGACAATATACTCTTGTTCGCGCCCTATACTGTTTAAAGCTGGAATCAGATTTCGAAAAAATATAAACAATATTTTTTTAGCTACGCGTTTTATCCTTTATGGCTGTATGGAACCTAGTGTGAAGAGACTCCGTTCTCCAATTTCCGCCCAAATTCGTGACTCCACCGAGTGGGAATCGAAACTACAACCAATCGGATGTTTAGTCCCACTGCGCCCTGTTGGCCCTTAAATTTCAATGAGACCTAAATTAAACGGGAGTAATTACGCGTAAAAAAAAATTAAGGAAAGTTGTCATCCCGTACATAAAAGGCGGTGTCTCGATTGGCTGTTTGTGAGTAAAACCGAGCTAACGAGCGATATATATAAATTTAGTAATTAGTAGTGTTAATTTTACTTTAAAGTAAGGTAAGTTTTAGAAAACATTTTCTGAAATTCAACAGAGGCAAATATAGTGATGGAATTTGTATGAAATTTTTCATTCTTTTGATGAAAGGGTTTAGAGGTGTCTGCAAAAAGTGTACACGCCAAAGCTATTATAAAGCTATAGCTTTATACAGTTTATAGACTGTATCATATGATCAAATCCTCCACTTTTCCACTTTCTCCATGAATCCCAGTTGTGTGTTGTTTGGTACTCAACGCCGCGCTTTGTATGCTATGTCAGCAGAGTGGCCAAAAGAAATAATATTAATATAACGATTCTTCTGAATGAGAATCGACCCGCAACAATCCCGTATACAGTGAGGCGATGTCACACTGTACCACGATGGCCTACAGTTTATTAGGGGTATACATTGACGTTGCTAGGTCCTATGTGCAGCATGCGAATTTGGCCGGCCATTGGGCTGTGAAATGCTTTGGGAAGGTGTCGAGAATATCGGTATCGACCTGGGGCATTCGATATCGTGCCCTCGGCTGTGTGGAGTCAAGCCCCAGAAGGGGGAGAGTTGTGCCACGATGGCCTCAAAGTAATATATAAATGACTATTCAGATATAGTTAATTTAAATGCATGAGGATTTTTCCTTGACTCATAGGTGGCTACCACATATTACACAAAACACAAACTATTGCAAATAATATAAACACACATTCTATACATTTTTATTATTTTGTTACTAAAATATAAACGTAAAAATTGCTCCTGTTTAATATAATAGAAACACAAAGATGAATAAAAATAATAACTTCAACCAACCTTAGTCCCTTCCACACTGATAATGCGGTACAAATTACGCGACGAGTCGTAGAAAAACGAGACGGAGACCGCCGCAGAGCTCGCCGACATCCACGAACGTTTCGTTTTAGGGTCTATATGAAACACGTGGGCCTTGCACGTGAAAATCGGCTGCTCTCTGTAACAAATTATGAGAAAATATTGGAAATACGTTTCAAAATAACTAATTTTTGGTTCTCGCGTTTGTTTTACTTTACACACATTTCAATATAAAGCAGTTTTATACTATTTCCAGCATAGCAAAGTAGTCAGAGAGAGCACAGTGTCAGGACACTTCGTTTGCCACTTACCGCCCGAAATTCAACGCCGCACTTGGTCTCGCCGGAGCGGAGAAATGAAGCCCACATTTACATCATCGGATCACAGTAATAAGCTATCCCACTGCGCCACAATGGCCTCAATGTATGATTCATTTGTAGTACGAATTGTAATGAAAATGAATCATACGGATTTAAAAAGGTGTTTATCCTCAATGAATAGTGGGTTCTTAATGTGCATTCAATACCAGACAATAGCTAATCGAGGTATGCTAATAACAGCTCGTCACGAGATTCCATTATGCAAATAGTCTGGACTGGAGAAAAATGCATTACACCTACTAATTTAATAATATTATATAATACTTTAAAGAGTTATTTCGACGTAGGGCAAATTTGTAAATATAGATAAATTTAACAATTCATATGTTGACTAGTTATAGCCCACAACTTTCTAGTTCCCGTAGGAATTTTAAGAAATCATCTCTTAGTGCCGCATCTATTTAAAGGTTTATCTGTGGCTCTCAATAAATATACCCGAGTTGTCGATTCGAGTCGATTTTTGTGTCATTATATTTTAAAATAGAAATAATTACCCGTTTTGGACACCTTTTCTAAATAAAGATATTTTTATCTAGGCATATCTTATCAAGGTATCTTGGCCACCCCTGTTATAGACACTCGGAACAAGTTCAAACAACTGTACAGAAATTTTAAAGTGGCGGGATGCGATGGTACCTATAGCTTAATTGGCTAGAGTGCTTATTAAAATAAATTTTAATTTGTTTTAAGTCATTTTAATTATGTTTGCGAGCGAAATAATGGTGTCAGAAATCTCTCCGTTCTTTACTAATATTGTTATCTTTCTCTCTCTCTCTCTGAAGTCGTTCCTTCAAGTCTCAAGATCGTGCTCATGGTGGCATGTGGGTCTGGAACTGACGGAGTCTTCAACTGGGAGGTAGCATACCTCTGGAACTCTTTCCTTCTGTATTCCCAACGATGTACAATTTTAATATTGTTCCAGTTTTTATGAAAATTCATCAACGTTTCAACTTAGTAAAGCTCTAGGCAATGACACGATTATTCAAACGTTTTTGTTAAATTTGTATATTAATGTAATCTAGATATCTTAATAGATGAACAATTTAAGATAACTGATCATGAGAACTATTCCGTTCAAATAATATTTATACATTGTATTTCATACAGTCCTACATTTTATTTTACTGCAAGTCAAAACTATAAGATGTCAAGGTTCAAAATAATAATGCCACAGTTCACAGACATCCAGCGAAAAAAGCTGATTATTGTTTTAAAATCATTATCGTTTGCGAGGTTGGCTTTAAATTTTTTTACGCTAGTAACTTAGTTCGACTTTCGCGATATTTCCACATGAATTTCACGGATTCACAAATTAAACGTGTATATTTTTTTTTATTTCATAGACATGGCAAACAAGCGTTCGGGTCACGTGATGGTAAGTGATCACCGCCGCGCTCGGCCCCGTGTAACACCAGAGGAACTACAGGGATGTTGCCGGCCTTTAAGGAGAAAATAGACGTGCTTTTTGAAGGTACCCATGTCGAATCGACCTGGAAACACTGCCGCTCGTAGGCTATTCCACGGTTGAGTTGCACGTGAAAGGAAGTTCCTACGAAATCGCATAGTAGTAGAGTGCCACGTGTCCAGATGGTGAGGATGTTATTTCAATCGGTTCAAGTCAAACAGTTCCCCAGAACACTCCCCATGATAAATGTGGTAGAGAACGCACAAACAGGAAACGCCTCTACGCAACGCCAAACTGTCAAGCCTTTCACAGATTATTGGGTCCTTAACGATTCGAATGCCTCTACGTGGTATGCGATCAAATGGATCAAGCTGATACTGGGGTGCACCAAACCAGATGATAACAGTACTCCATGTGAGGCCGGACCTGGGCCCTATTCGAGGTCGATAGGTGTTTGGGCGTGAAGTACTGTATATGAAGTATATTTTTGGTATTTAAAAATTCATTTTAGAATCAGGACGTTTCGAACACCACATTAGTCCGTTGTCACAGGTAAACACGTCTACCTATTAACGAATAATCCTATTAAAATTATATTTAAATGATAATAGTTCGTTTAACATTTTGTATAAGTCTTATACAAAACAACTGTTAATGTCAAAGCCAGTGAAATTTTAAAATATATGGCAATGACATTTCTTGTTGTAAAGTCACATGACCTCCTTTACGTCATTCTTACAGGTTACCATTTTCAATTTGTTATTTTGCTTTGATAAAAAATAACTAATTTGATATATTTTCATTAAGGTCAATAAAAAAAAATCTAAGGTTTTAATTATCGCTCATCATGGTGCAGTGGGACAGCATCCGACTGTAATCACGATTGGTTGTTTGTTCGATTTTAATTATTTTCCTTTTTCCGCTCACAAAAGCACGGCGTTAAGCTTCGCCATTCAACAAGGTATGTCTCAAAATCGTTTCACACGAAACAAAAAGTATAGAATTATAATATATTTATTAAGAATCCGTATAAAAACTTTAAATGCAGCAGGATTTAAACCTCCGGCCTTCTGGATAACATGTTTAAGCGCTCTAGCCAATTAAGCTACAAGTTGACTCTGATAGGTAGGTATACGACAAAATGTTCATACTTAGTTTAATTATTATACATGTATATAGATTTAAATATATAAAGTAATATGTTTAAAATAGCTGTGCCCGCGACTTCGTCCTTGTGAAATTCTTAAATAAAAGTAGCCTAAGTTACTCCTTATTACATCAGCTATCTGATAGTGAAAGTCAACTAAATCGGCCCAGCCGTTTAGCCAGTACAAACAGACAGACAAAATTGTAAAAAATGTTATTTCGGTATATGTATCTTGTATACTGAATGTACGCGTTTACTAAAAAGCGGTTATTTTAACATTACAAATATACATTCAAATTTTACTTATTTGCATAGATCAAGGCTGCCCAACCACTTTAGCACGGGCCACGTTGAGGTCCGCCAATAGATTTCAAATTGCCCACCAGCTTATAAATAAAGTTTAAAATATTTGATTTTTTAATTTTTCTACCATTATTAAAGGTCTTGGATGCAACAGTTGTACAGCCTTGGTATAGATATACCCGATGAACGCGTATACTATACGTTGTAATATTCTTAAAAATATATTTTTTTCTTTAGCTATTAATATAATAATGATTTTTAACCCTTGTGTATATGATATTGTGATATTGGAAACCACTTGCTAGAAATATAACATTTAAACGATGTTATCTTCGTAGCTTCGTATAAAATGGCTGTAAGTGAATTAGGGGTGTGAACATCAGATTTATGAATACTTGTAAAGTATATTCATGAATTCCAAGAATTACTTACGTGAAAATTAATAAAAATATATAACAGTTCCCAATTTTCCAACTGGAAAGAGACATCGCGTGTAAGGGTCGAAAACCAACGTCGCGTTTTGTCCTAGGTACCAGAGCGGAGAAATATTTAAAATGCTCATTTGCTTGGAAATCGCCACACATGGATACTCAATTTCAAATCTATTACAATCCGCTTAAAATCGCAGCGTTCTTACATAGCAAACATAGCATCTACATTTTACACAACGACACTAGTACCTACTAATGTAGGTACTCAGTGCACAGTAGGTTTTTTAATTTCAGTAAAAAAAAAATTAAAATAGCCTCGGCTTTTACCGAAAGGTCAGCAGTTCAAGTTTATATACCGCCAACTATAAATACCAGTCAGTGTCGAGACATAAAAAGCAGATGAAAAGCATTAAACCGCGCTATAAAAGAGTGGCATAGCGCTGGTTACTAGAAAAATATTCTTTAAAAATGTTTGTAATTATTTTGTACAAGATACCACTGTGGCGCAGTCGGACAACTGATTGACTGTAAATGTTCGTTTTTGATTGAGAGTATGCGATGGTTTAGGATTCGTTTCCCACTCGGGGGAATCATTATATTTAAAATAATAACTTAATCCATTTCCCTGCTCTGGTAGGAGAAAACGGAGAACATAGTGTCATGATATTAGCTTCTCTCTGTCTTATATTCGATACGGGATACTTCGACGGCGGCTGCGTTCGGTAAAACTAACTTTATAATAATAGGTAGAGGTCAAATGTCACATCGTAGGATGTAATTGAGGACGATGCGTAAATGAAAGCGATATATCGGTTTTCCGGAGTTTTGTAGTTAATTGCCTAAATAAAGTTACATTTTATGGATATTTTTTTGATGAATTTTTGAGATAACAAATTTTCTTAGTAAAATAAAGTTGACTAATAATGTTGACTAAGGGTTGTCTTAATACCAGTTCAAATTTTTTCCCACAAGACTTTCAATGTAATTGACTTGAAATTCAAATTGTGGGACACCTTGAACATACATGTAAAATACATCTGTCTGTACATGGAAGATATATGAAAACAAAATAATTGTGGGCATTTATCAATGTGATAGAAGCCAAAACAATGATGTTTAACTTTCTTTTCATTTTGTCTGTTTATTTGTTTGTCTGTGTTTTTGTGCACGCTAATTTCAGAAACGGCTTAATCAAATTAAATGCAGTTTTGACTATTGTATTTTTGTTAACTTCCCGTAAAATTTAGTGTTTATTTCATTTCAATCGGTTAATAAATAAAAGAGTTACAAGTTTGTGATTGCAATTCAGAACGCGAAATAGTTTAGTCGTGTAGTTTACGCAGGCGAAGCCACGAGCGGGGTGCTAGTAAATAATATTTTCATTTAGTTTCCATCTATTATATATTTATTAAACGCTCCGCTTTCCAAAATTCATTCAATTTTTAGAGACACTACGCGTACTGCAGTATGGCGGTACCCATCCCTGCACTTAGCCTCACCAGAGCGGGGAAATAAAACTCACTAGATTAATATAATTCTCGGTATAAAACTACATGTAACCTTTTGGGATGACAAGCGTTTACAAATTCAATTTCCTGTCGGTACATGAATTTTGTATAAACCATACGATAGGTTTGAGAAGGTCAAGTTAATCTTTACGAATCTATAACAGAGGAAATAAATAACAAGCGACCGATAGAGAAAATTATATTACAAGGTAAAAAAATTAAGTTCAATAATATCAAATATGATTTGCTTTTACAGCTTCACGCACTTTTTCTCGCACTGCAGGGGCCAGAGAACCTAGTGTCAAGACACTTCGTTCTCCACTTTCCGCCCGAAACGAAACGTGTTGAGTGGCGCAAATCGACGCCGTACTTCGTCTTATAAAATAATATAAATGCGAATTAAATTACCACAATCAAAGGCTAATTACAGTAGTGTTTAGAAAGCCATATTGCAAATTGAAATACTGAGATACATTTTAACTCTTAGACTTTACTCGTCTATACGTTACATTTTTATAGGCAAATAATTTAGGTACATTCCGCAAAAGTGAAGAACGGAGTGTCTGAACACTTGGTTCTGTCTGCCTGTTCCTTGCTATATAAACGAAAAATGTGAAATAAAGCGAGAGAGTATATTAAAATCAGTACGTTTGTCTACTGGTCAAATTTTATGATTTCTTAAATGACAACATATAGCCCAGCCAATTCAATGCGACCTATAAATCGAGAATATAACTTATGGACGAAAATATACAATTAATAAGTAATATTTAATAATAATTAAATATGGAATCACTGGGTCTCATCAGATTAAATTGTAATTGTGTTTATTTTTTTTGTCTCCATGCAACTGCCGCACTGTTCCGAGGAACACATAGAAAACCTACTGGTCTATCACTCCTTATTCCATATTCTGTACATTTAAAGACGTAGCTGAAGAGAAATATACCTGCTATTGTTAAAGCCCAAATTAATGTAAATTCAAAGATTTTCCATTCGATTTTCAAATCTTAATAATATTGTTACTAGGCCGAATTATTCTTTCATTATTATTCATTTGGGACATATACTTTGGTAAAACTTAGGTTTGACTTCTAAGAGACAAGGCTAAATGCTAATTAGGTACACACATCGGGTTATTTGCCATTAAAATTGACAATCAAAAATTTAAAAATTGATCATAGTTCAGGGTCTTTCTAAGGCATATTGAGTAAAAATGCTTCATCTAAAACGATACTTTTAATTTCCGCTGTCAAAGTGCAATGGCAATCTGTCAATGGTAGGGTAGCTATACCTTAGACAGTTACAATTTGTGTAAAATGTATAAAAACAGTAAAAGATTTAGACTAATAGTTTAATATTAGTTGAAGCATTAAGACGTGATATCTAAGAACTGTATCTAGGCTGTAATCCTGTTAAGTTTCCTGCATCACAAGGGGAACCTAGTCAAGCCACTCTGTTCCGCACTCTCTGCCCAAAATAATTGAGTCATAAAAATAATTCAAATATAATTCTCCCTGAGGATTATTATATAGTATAATAATTGTCCTATGACATATTTGTATCTACTTTGAATACTGTCACAGATATGTTTGACCCATATGTTGATTGATTCAATTTACAAGTGCATAAGGCAAAATGTCAGATTCAATTGAGTTGATTTATTGTTGTAGGCAATAAAAATTGAAATATTTATATATTATTACAATGTATATTTGAGTGGAAGTTATTTTTAATTTTATTATGATATTGTTGACTTGACTGAATTTGATGGTGATGATTTTTATATAATTTATAAGTAAATAAACACCACTGTGGCACATGATGGTTGTGGGAATAATTATTTTCATTTCCTCAGTATGCTGGTATAAATGATAGATGCTCTAAAAATGTGCAGAAATTGGAGACACATTGATTTTTGCCACTCACTACACAAATTACATCCAGAAAATCTTTTTCCTAGTCACATTAAATAATTAATCAATTAGCAAATACTACAAAAAGTTATAATTTTATTATGATAACAAATTTGAAACAATACATATTTAAATAATAATCTTACAAATTTTCAATACTGTGTTCTTCCATTTTGATGTTAATAACACATACTGACTTTAAAACTTGAGTTTATCACATGTTACTTGAAAAATACTTGCCATACAATAACGGTACTTTTACAATGAAATAATAAAAAATATTCTTAAGAAACAAAAACTTACTGTATTGATAGTAGTAAGTGTATCTTACAAAAAGAATTTCAAGATTGATAAGATTATATGAAATGGTACAATGATATATATGTATATAGACAAGTTTTTATTGAAAACCAAAAGTAATAAATGAAATTATTTTATATTCAACATAAAATTAAGTATATTTATTGTATTTTTTGATTGCACTTAAAATATTAAATAAATAATAAAGCTATGGACTTTTAATAAATGTCAGCGAATCAAAGCTGTAGATAGTGTTATCAGTTTAATGAGTTTCACACATTTCCCAACCTCATATCAACAATAACAATTGACATATTGCATATTATTTTTTTAATAATTAGCTATTTTATATATAAAATAACTTAAATATTTAAAAAGAAGTTAGCAGAAAAATTTAGTATTTCAGTTAAAAAATGTGTAAATACTTATTTCTCGGAAAGTAAAAATATCCGAGTTATTTTCGCCGTATGCGGCTAACGAAGGCAATTGTACTAATTTGCTCTCTCGGCTTGTCAAATTCATTGGAGTATGAAAAAATTATAAATAGTAGCGACCCGACGTCCCCTAGTGGCCTTAAGCGAAGTAAGCTGTCAATAGATACAATCAATCAAAATGCAAACACCTCGGTCGTTTAAGACCGCAAGTTGCGAAATAAATTAGCAAACTCAATATACGACTACAGTAGTTGCAAAAACTGACCTTATATCTTATTTTACTGACTAAAAAGTAACTCAGGTTTTTATAAATTAAAAGAAAATAAGCAACTTTAATTGGAAATCCCTAAAATATCCCTACGCATTGGTAAAATGCATCCCCTCCCTAAAAATATCGAGATCTAAGGGAAATGATTTTTTCTCAAATTAGAAAGGAAAATATACGAGATTATTTATCTAAATTGTATATTTTAATATTCTTAGTTCTACTTACCCCATGGTTTCTTTTCCTGCTGTCATTTAAAAACAATAAATTAGTAAAATACTCTACTTCATAATTCCTTAATTTTTCCCACACAACTGTCATGCGACGGTTCCACCATAAACTATCGAATTGAGTCAAATTGCCACCGTCATAAAATATTTGCATTAGGTTTTTTATATAATTTTAAATTTCATAAATTTATAAATATATTTATAAAATAAATATATGTGATATTCTATATAGTATTATTGAAAATATTAATACAGTTAATATAAATAAAATACCATAGACAGCGAAATAAATTAAAAACCGCCATCTATGAACACTAACATATATCATATCATAAAGTTCTACTACTAGACGCTAGACGACGCTTGTTTCGAAAGTTTAGCTTATATATTATTTAATACGAGATGTAAGCTTTTTGCCAGTAAACATTATTTGTACGAAGCTCTATTAAAAAGAAAAAAATGTAAATCACTTTATATTAAAGTATATGTCAATGTCATGGCAGTGTGTGTAATTCAATATTATAAAAATATTTGTTTTGTGCACTCTTACTTTATATAAACTTGAACAGTACCACATTTTGAAACGAAAATGCCAAATGCATAGTTCTTTTACTATTATTATAATTATGATGATAATAGCAAAAACAATTCTGTAAGTTAAGTTTCGCATACTAAAGCGAAAGCTTTTATAGGCTGAAAGTGGAGACTATTGAACTAATGACTTAATTTCACTTACTTACTCTATATTTATGGCTACTCCAAAAAGTACGACACATTAAAATTATTATTGAAATTAATACAGCAAAAAATCATCTGTAATTTTAGGGTTTTCCCCCTTTTTGCAGCTTTTTCCCGAAGAGTAGTCAGTAGGGAACATGGTGTCAAGACACTCCATTCTCCATTTTCGCCCGAATTCAAGATATTTTATATGGAGGTGGAACTGAACGTTACGCTTTGTTTTTCTTCTTCACCAAGGCGCAAAAATAAAAATAATTAAATTATGCCGAGTGGGAATTGAACCCATAGTTCAATTGCGATTACAGCTAGACGCCACCCTACTCGATAAGAATGGCCACATATTGGCCTGTAAAAAAGATACATGTGAAATATAAAATAAAAACTGCCAAGAGTTTTAAAGTATCTTTATTTTTTTAACCATTTTTATAAGTTATTATATATGAGTTATCCAATTCTTCTTATATAACAGTTATATCATAGTATTCAATAGCGATACATATAGAATTGGTAACATGTTTTATTTAAGTTTTTTTTATATCTTGTAGGCATCGTCGCGTAGTTGAAAACGTTTGCAACAATCATTGTATGACTTTTTTTTAATCTACGAAAATAATTTCCATGTTTAAATTGTGACTATTGTCTGTACTGTCAGCTTGATAAGGCTGATACTAAAATAGAAAGCCTCTTTTATTATAAATTAGAATGTGCAAAAATTATAAGTAGTTGGTAAAATAATATATTGAAAAAGACATATTTAGAAAAAGTATAAAAAATTCTAAATCGGTTTCAATTTCCTTAGAGTGCGAATATTAGTTGTGTACTCGTAATAAACGTATAAGAATTTTAACGTAGCTGGATGTAGAACGCATGGCTTAGCGGTCAGAGTGCTTGATCGGTTTTCGAGATTCGCGGGTTCAAATTCCCGCTACGTTCAAATTTTTATACGTTTTCTAAATATGTCTTTTTCAATTTCCTTAGTGTGCGAATAACACTTTAAAACGGTTGCTTGCTTTTTTAAAATTCAATAAAGTCACTTAACAGTAGTTATGTTTTATTACAAAGAGATTGCTTTTTTCTAGCAGAGGTAAGTAGAATCTAGTAGATGACTAAACCCTATATCCATTGCAAAAATACTTGAGAAGGCACTTTATAAGAGAATCACAAGTTAATGTTAAAATTGGAAGTAACAACATATTTTTTCTTTTTCCACTTCAAAGTAATTATTTTGATTTCAAAAAGAAGAATTTAAATTTCAAGAGAACGCATTCGAAATTTAAACAACGAAATTGATATTCACATTAAATAGTAATACCTAAATATAAGAAAAAAATTATAATAACTATTGTACAAACTGGTGTTACATATAAATAAATAGATATAAGTATTCAGCTTCACGCTTTTTCCCGCCTAGCAGGGTAGTCAGAGAGAATATAGTGTTAAAACACTCTGCCCTCCACTTTCCTCCTGAATACAAGGCATTGCGTGTAGAATGGCTGACCGCAACGCCATGCTTGTATTTTTCACCGTAACGAAAATAATTAAATAATAATCATTCTTCGGAGTGGAAATCGAACCTACAACCAATAGCAATTACACTCAAACGTAGTGTGACAACTGAATGCGACGATCGTCTCAAAATTAAATATAGAATTGCAATTAAAAATCTATATATTAAGACATAATTTCAACACTCTTGAAATAAACAATCAAGCAATTTAGAGTTACAGTTAAAAATACAAAAGGTACTTTCCCTTTTTCCCAATAAAAGTTAAGACATAGCTTTATAACAAAAAGCTTTGTTTGTTCGCAGCTTTTTGAAACGTAGCTTTTGCAATAACATGGTTTAATTAAGTAATAAAAATATATTTCAGGTTGACTGTCCCTTAACTGGACCACGTGATGAGTGAAAGTATATTACATAAAAATTGAACGCAGATCGCAATGTGTGTTGCTTAAGGAGCAGTAGACTTTACTTCAAGTTCTTTTGACATATCGAAAGTAAAATGTTTTGATATATTATATTTAAAAGCAATTATTTTTTCCCCTATAGCGTAGTAGTCAGAGAGAACCTTGTGTCATTCCGTTCTACGCTTTCAGCCATCGGAGGTATTTTTAAAAAAAAATGTTTAACAGATATTTGAAACTACCAACATCTATGGTAATAAACATTTAATTAATATAATATTCATTTCCTAACTTCTGCTAGTATTAAAAAGTTTTCAATTCAATTTCCACTCTAGCTTATTAGTTTTTTTGTTTTTCCAGACTGTTTCAAAGAGCATCGTGTAATTTATTAACATACTAGGGACCCGCTAACTGATAACTATTTCATTTTAACTTACCCACATTCTCACTTAAATCACAAACTTTACATAAATATATAATTTAAATAGTTGTAACTTGAAATGGAATTACAATAAACACTAAATATTCACAGAAGTTTATCAAAATACAATAGTCAAAACTGCTTTAAAATGAGTTTAGTCATTTCTGAGATTGGGGTGCAAAATACCATTTTTCTTGATAAATGCCCCAAATATTTATTTTTCCTATATATGTACAGACAGCGATCAGTTACATTTTTATTATATGTATAGAACAGAATAGATGTATTTTGACACTGCTTTTATAAACGCAGCTAGTGGAGAGTGCAGTGAGTTATAAATACGCTTCCTCTCTCTCTATATATATATAGGATAGGTTCCCCTCAAATCAAATATTATTTGTTTAACATATTTTCTGTTTAAATAAATCATATTTCTTTACTTTACTTTACTCAATGGATGATTTAAATTTCAATAAATTTAATTTTGAGTTCAGTTCCGACATTTTAAAGCAATATAATATTAGAACTCTAGTTCTTTATAGTGTAGTTGAAAGCTTCACCTTAAATAAAGATCGGGCGTAAGAAAATATCGACTCCAACAATACAATATGAAAAAAAAAAACTTATGTCACAATGAAATAGCTTTACTACATTGTTTATTTACTTATGTAACATGTAGTAAATGCTAAATATATATATATATATATATAGTAGCCATGCCAAGCCGCGCTGGTGCAGCGTTCAACTAATCACAATTATTTATGGGTCCGGTCTTAACTCAGAGGAATGGCTATAATTAAATAACTTTATTTTGACTCTCTTGTTTAACTAACGCGATCGATGTCTCGATTAATGCGGGAAGTGCAGAAATAGTTTGGCATACTTGGCAATAGTTTCTCTTATTACCGTGCTATGTAGAAAAAAGCTTGTAGCTGCTTAAAAAACTATAACTGCCATTGTTCTCACTCACTCACTCCATGGTCCACGTCAAAATTAAGGTAAAATACAACAAAGACTAAGGCAAGGTAAAATGCAATAAATGCCCGCAAGGCTTTTAATGTAAGAAATATTATAAAAAGTGACAGAAACGGAACATTTACAAGGTTAATAATTAATTTCACGTAAATGGATATAATTACAAGAGAGCATACTGATGCAATAGTTGCAGAAATCAATAAAAGTTCGCAACGCAACCTCACTTCCTATCTGGTTTCCTCAGATTGTCCGTGGTTGCTGAAATTTGTTTTCCTTTCCGATGAAGACAAATTAAATGAATTATATTGCATTTTTTCACAGTTTCACATTTTTCCCGCATAGCTGGGCAGTGCGAGAGAACCTAGTCAAGTTAAGACACTCCATTCGTCACATTCCGCCCGAATACGCGACATCGCGTATTGATTAACGGAACTCAACACCGCGCTTTGTCTTAGGTACAAGAGCGGAAAAATTAAAATAATTTCAACATAATCATTCCTCCGTGTGAGAATCGAACCCACAACCAATCGCGTTTACAGTCAAACGCTGTCGCACTAGGCGCTAGGGTGGCCTCTGATTATTTTTTTTATTAGCACGCAAAGGTAGTTGCGACTACATATGTCCATTTTAGAAACGTTTACACAGACTTATTTTAAATGAAACAGTTTTTTTAAAGACGACGTCGCAGTGGTTCATCTTGGAGATATCTGACAGACAATATTTAATTTATATACCTCCCCGCACCGTACCCGTTGCTATTCAGTATTTTCTTTATGAAACATTTTTCATTATATTTGAACTGATGAGGCATTGGGTGCCTTTTAAATTGCGATATGTATCTCAAAAAGTGTGAATAATGAAGAGGCCTGTGTTTTAACGGTTTCCTTAGGACATAGGAGTTGACACTTTGAGACATATGTCTAACTACTCAGTATTCAAAAACAGAACATCGTGAAATTGTAAAAAAAAGTAGATTCGAACCCGCAAGTCTGGCGTGAAGATTAATTACGTGCATAACTGTGTACTTAAGTGCAGAATCTATTATAGTATTTGCAGTAAACAATGTGTTTAACGAACGCTGCATTAATGTATTAGATAGACAGTTGCAATCGCTTCCTCGCTTCCTCGCGACCTTTGCCGAACCTTGAGGCTGACGTGGTTCGCATGTGATATATGGACAAAATGATTATTTTGTATTTAATATATTATATAGCTGCAATATAATATATTAATACTTCATCATCAATCATGTCAATCAATAAACTTTTTTTTTCTTTAGCATCACCAAGACTGAAAATAAATTACATAAATATTGAAATGTTCCCTTAAGAAAAAATCGTTCAGCATGATGTGCGCTTACATAACTCTAAATCCATACTTCCATGCTATATTATAAATGTGAAAGTAAATCAGTCACTCTGTGACGTCATATCGGGCAAACCGCTGAACCGATTGTGCAGAAATTTTATATAGAGACACTTCATGGTCTTGGGATGAACATAGGCTTCTCCCATGTTTTTAGTTTTTCTAGGAACTTTAATTATTTAAAAGGCAAAAAGGCCGGCGAAAACACAAGCGAAAGTTCGGCAAAGCCACCAGCGGGTCGATGTTGTATATATAATGAAATAAGGTATATAAATTGACGGTGAAGATGGCTTAGTTTTAGACCCAATTTTTAATGGTTCAGGATGGTAAATGGACGTTGTGAATGATATGGCAAGTGTCATACACACCACTAAAGTAGTAGTGTACGATTATTAATGATTATTACACGGCGTTGAGTTCCGCCACTCAACATTTGGGCAGAAAGTGGATACCGGAGTGTCTCTCTGCCTACCCTGATATACGAGAACAAGCGTGAAGCTAAAAAAGAGTATGATTAGTATTTCGTTTAATATTTTAGTAATTATGATAAATTACATTAACACATTAAACACAAGCTAACTGTATGTAACTTTCCGACTTCTTCGCGTCGGCCGTGACCCGATCATGGCTCCCATCGGAATAAATTCTATACTATATAATAAAACAATAAAAAAGTTGTGTCTGTACATTAAATATATTTGCGAAAAAGCAATTTAGGGGAATGTAAAAACAGTAATAGAACCGATGATTTTTATTTTCTCTGTCTTTTTTTCTTATATATTTTACAGGTCTGAACTTGTGGTGCAATTAAGAAAATTTTAAAGAAAATTATTAAGAAAAACACGGGCGTTGAATTTCTGACGACATATCCAAATTAAACATCCGGTGCAACTGAAGAAGACCCATAACCAGGATAACCATAACCATATATGGTCTAACTAAAGTGTAAGAAATATGTAAATGCTTCTTAAGTAAAAGTTGTTCAGTATGCCGGATCGAGGCACAGATATGTCTGGCAGCAACCGCGATGGTTGTGGGTTCAATCCCCACTTCAGAGAATATATTTGTATTGTTTTAATTTTTCTCTCCGGTATGACAAGGAAGGGCGTTGAGCCCAAAAAAACAGAAGTTAAGGCATAGAATATGTAACGTCTTGAATTCGAATGAATGCGGGAGACTTGAAAATGAATGACTTAGAGAAAAAAAATACCACTATAAAGAAATTAATTGCAGTAGAATAAACATAGGCTATTTTTTTTTTATTATAATCAATTCTGAAAACTTATGAACCGTCTTCAATGGAACTTTTATGACAAACTTTAACGTTTTTTTTTAGCTCCAAGCCTACAAGCCGCATAATTAAAAAAAAAACAATGAAATATATTTCAATTGCTAACTTCGTCACGTCTTCAAAATGTCGTATTCATGTATTATCACACCACGACATCTATATGGAAAGATCGTATTAGTCAAGCAAAGTCAGGACAAGGTTCTAATAATAAATATTAACAAATAACAAAGGTATTTAATACTCATTTGATTATAATAGTCTGTTGGCAATTATTGACATATTGTAACGAGTCAGGGTCGTGTCACGGCCGCGCAGAGGAAGTCGGGAAACTGTCATGGCTTTTATGAACGTAACTGCGGTATACTAAACGTATAACCGGAAATGGAACTTTTTTAACCGCATTCATTGGTTATATGTTGTTTTTGAAAAATACGTTTTGGCAAACCGGACACGACGTTTTTAACATCTTACAGTAGTGCGTGGTCACAGGTAGAAGAAGCCGAGCTTATTATGATATAATGCCTTATGTTAAAGTTATTTAATTTGAAATGTTCAAAATTTGCGAAACACAATGGTTTTATTATAACAGACCTTGATTCATAACCCATGATATGTGTCCATCTAAATGCTATTTAAAGATATAAAAAGCTAAAGAACTTAACAAAAAACAATTAAATTATTTCTTTGTATTTTGAACTTCTGTGGCCATAGTAGTGGTAAAATAATAATATTTTAATTTATTTTACTTCGCCGTTTTTGTGAGATAAATTACGGCGTTGAGTTACGTCGCTCAAAATGCATGCAAAATGCGATTTTGGGCGGAAAGTGTTTTACGAGATACAAAAAAAAACACTTTTCTTTTTACACGAAACGCTGCTACCCATACCCAGTACCCAGTAGCTATATATCAATATCGATAATAACTTAATATTTACACTTATCTCATTTGTTTAAGAAGCGTGAATGCGGCGGTTAATCGTTGTTCAATCAACCGAGTCAAATTGTATATCCAGTTAAATATATATTAAAATGCTCACAAAAACGAACACTTAGTTACGGTCTACTACGAGTATTACATTTTTAATAAAACGTGTTATTAAACGAATATGCAGAGAGAGCTTAGTGTCCAGACACTTCGTTTTTCATTTTCCCCTTGAATTCGAGGCATTGTGCTTTAGGTGGTGGGCTCATCCCCGTGATTAGCCTTTCCAGAGCGGAGATATGATAAAACGTCATATTTAGAAAACGTATAAAAATTTGAACGCAGCGGGATTTGAACCCGCGCCTCTTGAAAACCTTTCAACGGCGTTCAAATTTTTAGAAGTTTTCTAAATATGTCTTTTTCAATTTCCTTAGTGTGGGAATAACACTTTAAAAAATGTTAACAAAATGATAAAACGTGTTATTAAACGAATATGCAGAGAGAGCCTAGTGTCCGGACACTTCGTTTTTCATTTTCCCCTGGAATTCGAGGCATTGTGTGTTAGGTGGTGGGACTAATCGCCGTGATTAGCCTTTCCAGAGCGGAGATATGATAAAATGAAATGAGAATTGAGAATAATTAATTAACCAAGTGAAAATCGAACCCACAACAATAAAGTAAAGTAATCAATAAATAAAAAACTTAAAATTTTGGATTTTTTTAGATCTACCAATAGAAGAGTTAAATGACAGTAATAAAAATGAATTACATAAGTTTATTATTGGTTTTAATACTTATTTAACCTACTTTAAATTGCAAGATGGAGTGCAGTGTAATGTATTGTATCAAGTTCAAAGTAAAAAAAAATTGGTTTTATTCATTGATTTCTCTATATACATATATATTCTTTATTGCACTTAATAAAAAAACAATACAATTCACATTACAGAAATTTAGTTACCAACGGTGGACTTATCTATAAAGGAGGTTTCTTCCAGCCAACCTGTGCAAGTGGGCGAAGGCAATACAGCGGGATAGCAGTACTGTTATTAATTGCATAAGCCAAACCATTGAATTTTAGAAGTTTTAGAAGTTTGAAAATTCACTTTGTTCCGCTGGTATATAAATCGACTTAAACTTAGAGGAATGTTTTAATCTAGAAAGATAACAAGCCATTTCTTTAACCCACTTGAAATTGAAATTGAAATAGGAATCTCTTACTACCAAATTATTTCTGAATACTCTGAAAGTGCATGTTACGTGTAGAGATAAAAAATAATAATAATCAAAATAGCCATTTCGAAAGAAATATCGCGCAGAAAATGAAATAACCGGCGTCGTTAAAATGAACGCACCAGTTAGTCGCTTAATTCGTTCATGCCAAGTTATATAATGCATATCGTAATATATTTTTTAAGGCAGGTGCCTTATTTATCATATGGAAGTCGTATGATTTTAAATGTTCTGATAAAATTATGGAATCGATGTTAACATCGAATATTTTTCAACATCGATTTAACACAGTAAATTTAAAGATATCACAATCGCTCATTTAACACGTGGTTAGGTTGGCTCTGGATTAATTTTTTAAACTAGTTTTGTAATTAACCTATTTTGTACCGGATTAATCTAATAATACATTATTAGTATTCGAAAATACCTTTTAGAAAACACTTTACAGTAGTCCGTGGTCACCGGTATATAATACCGCTAACACTTTCTTAGTTGCCTTTCGTACTGCCCTGGATTCTTGCAGAATGAGATGTCTGCTTTTGGTCTCTGGTGGGTGTGAGACTTCAAAGTTTTCAGTATTGTTCCCAGGTGGTAGAAAGTTTCTATTCGGGTTAATCCATTTAAAACTTGTTTCATTTAAAAATGTGGAAAAACCGCGAAGACCTAAGATTTTATTAATTAAACTGGTGTATTCGTTACCTTACTAACTTGTACATCACTTTATATGGAAGTGTATGTCAAATATGTACTTTAATGTAGTTCTAACGTACTACTGTGCGAAATATGAAAGCAGTTCTTCTCCATATAATATTGAACTACGCCTATTTTCATACCGAATGTTTGACTATTGTAGGCCACGATGGCTTCTAAATAAATATTTTTAAGAGAACGATCTCCTTAGAATTCCATGAATTCATCATGCGCATCGCGTCGCAGAGAGATATAAATATATATTATAATTAGATATTTTATATAATTAGAATTACATATAGATTATATACCATATAAGAATTTCGACGCAGCTGGATGTAGAACTAATGGCTTAGCAGTCAGAGCGCTTGGACGGTTTTCAAGAGGCGCGGGTTCGAATCTCGCTGTGTTCAAATTTTTATACGTTATCTAAAAATAGTCTTACAAGTATTAATTGAAAATTATGCAAATTAACGAAAATAGCAATCACTGTAACAAATCAATGTCAGTTTAATATAACCTTTGTATACAACAATTTATACGAATTTACACATCCGCATATTATAGCGGCGAGGAAAATTTTAATTAAAAACGCAATTTTGGTATAAAAAGAAGCGAAAAGCCAAAGTCTAAGGCCTTATATACTCGTATTTTGTTTATGAATGGTTTATAATTTTATTGTAAAACGATTGTAAGTAAGTTATATTATGATATTTGTATACAAGTAGTCGTGTTTCCATTTCCATTTCCGTGTTTTTATTTAGTTGAGGCATCCATCGTGGCTCAGTGCGATAGTGTCTCACTGTATACGCTATGGTCGTGGGTTCGATTCGGCTCGGGGAAATAATTATGTATTTGATTTTTTTTATTACTATATGAGCAATTACAATGTACAGTCTGTCTATCTGCAAAGTTAGTGTATTATATTAAAACAACAAAAAAGCAAGTTAATTCATTAATTTCTGGTTGAAGTTTTAGATTTTCCTTTAAAATCTTTACATTACGTATTACTGATGAAATATTTTGCTTGATATTTAGTTCTAAACGACCATTAGCTCTACTACAAGGCATTCCAAAGTTGTCAATTGAGACCGGTCACCTGTATATCTTTTTATACATAATAAAAAACAGAACTGAAATTAGCCTGTAATGTTGCCATGTCTCGATTTTAGGTTGGAAAGTGGAGAACGGGATGTCTTGGCACTTGGCTTCCTCTGACTACCTGGAAAAAGCTTGAAGCTGTAACTTCGTTACACACAATAAAAATAATATAATTTCATATCAAGTTCCTATCTGTTTAAAGAGATAGATAGAATTCTGTATTTGTTTTTCACTTTAATCAGTTATTTGTTCATAATATTTTCCTACAAAGTATATATCTAGACTAAAGTCATTATAAATCACCACATACGGCATGGGAAGGTTGTTTAGAAATTTCCAACATCGCCATTGCTCATATTATATACGACCTTTATAAATGTTTTCTATTTATAGATATCACAATCATTGATTATTGAATAATTTTTTTTTTTACAATATATTTACATTTTCACTTTCTCTCTGACTAATATATATATATAAAAAGCGTAATATTTGCTACTGTAAGCTTGCTTTTGCCAAGATCTCCTTTGTTGTCTATAAGAAATAAGTGACTTTAATTTTAAAGCTATATGCTTATAAGAATACAAACATTAATATATATTTTTAAATATTTTACTATAATCCATGAAAAAATATATATATATATATATTAGTCAGAGAGAGAGAGAGAGAGAGTATATATATATATACTACACTACGGAAACTTGTTTTGTAACATTTCCAGTACTTAAGGTTAGGCTTATAAGAAACATTGAAAACTTAGTGTTGCTTTACATATACCCTAAGGTTTTTGCTACTTGTCAGAAGTCATAGCCCTTTTTTTGTCGACTGTCAGACAATTTAAAGCCAAAAATACTGCGAAAAGTGAACTGTAAATAATGATTTGTTAAATTTTACAGATAAACTTAACTATTAAATACTTAAAAAAGACATATTTAGAAAACGTATAAAAATTTGAAGGCAGCGGTATTTGAACCCGCGCCTCTTGAAAACCATTCAATTTTCTAAAAAAATGTTAAAAGAAGATTAGCATTTTGCTGGGCGATTTTGCTTTTTTTTTTTTTTTTTTTTTTTTTTTTTTTTTTTTTTTTTTTTTTTTTTTTTTTTTTTTTTTTTTTTTTTTTTTTTTTTTTTTTTTTTTTTTTTTTTTTTTTTTTTTTTTTTTTTTTTTTTTTTTTTTTTTTTTTTTTTTTTTTTTTTTTTTTTTTTTTTTTTTTTTTTTTTTTTTTTTTTTTTTTTTTTTTTTTTTTTTTTTTTTTTTTTTTTTTTTTTTTTTTTTTTTTTTTTTTTTTTTTTTTTTTTTTTTTTTTTTTTTTTTTTTTTTTTTTTTTTTTTTTTTTTTTTTTTTTTTTTTTTTTTTTTTTTTTTTTTTTTTTTTTTTTTTTTTTTTTTTTTTTTTTTTTTTTTTTTTTTTTTTTTTTTTTTTTTTTTTTTTTTTTTTTTTTTTTTTTTCTAAACGCTTTAAGCTCGGATAAAAGCCTTACATTCCTTGCGATTCAACGTAAGTATAGGCATGTCGCTAGTATATCTTTGAAAGAAATATAATAAAAAAATTTAAAATAATTATTATCTTCCATCTTTTACGTAAGTAATGTATGTATGTAGTGAATAATCTTACATAATTGCCGTTACATAAATTTTAAATTCAACTATGCCTGACTGTTTTGTGAAACAAAAGAGTAATTGTGATTTTAACTGATATAAGTAACGATGTTACAGACTTACAGTGGCTTTATTTGTACTCTTTATTGTACTGAGTATTTAGATAAAATAAAAAAAAGCCAGATATGCAGTATAATATAATATAATATATAACTTTTTTTTAATATATTTAAGGTAAAACCAGGAAAGTTGCCACCTACTTGAGTACACTTTGTTGGGTTCCTTAGTGGCTAGTGCTTTACAATGATTGCAAGGACCCTTCCCAAGGACCTTGGTGTCAAGAAGTTTCGGCGGCAGAAGCGGAAATGTACCGCGGTGATACTTCGACACTTGACCAGATGACAGACGGTGAACTTATATTGCTATGTAAATTTTATTGAATATTTTTATTTCTGATTACTTTTTAACTCGCATGCATTATAGTTTAAATTACACCATTTATTATTGCTTAATACTTTTTATTTATTTGCCAAATAAAAAGTGCAAGTATCCGTATCAAGAAGGATAGCCTTAGGATTGCCATAGGAGCAACACCAGTTTTTCATTCTGGATTCTAGTTTATATAATATCATAGATTTTTGATTGTTACATAAATGACAAAAATACATTATTTTGAAAAAAGCAAATCCTACATGAATATGTATATAAATAACGATAATTTTATAAAAGACGATGCTTAACTGTTTCATGTGTTCATTCTCAAAATCAAAGAAAATGCTTCGCAAATATAAACGCACCAAAACGTCCGGTGTTGGTAAGCGCCATAAGTTCTAGAGTATTTGTTAATATTATTGCTGCTTATATACATATATATATATATATTGTATATGTTTCCTTATAAAAATATTTTTTTTAGGAAAATACTATAAAATAATGATGGTGGCTCAGTTTATTGGACCACAATGGTTAAAACTTTCATGAACATAATCCCGAAATTGTTTTGAGACAAAATGAGGGCTATATAAATTGAAAAAGGCGTCAAGGAGTCTCAACATTATTATCATAATTATTTAATAAACATTGTATTAAATATTAGAAACTGATTGAATGAATTAGACTATAATTGATATGTCTTTTTTTTTATTAAAAATATCTTTGTGTAGATTTTATCTCGACACCAGACCAGTATCCTCCGAAGCATTTTTAATGTTAGGCAACTATCCGTTCTGTTAGAGTTCAAAAAATACAGGATTTACTCAAAACCATTATTAGTTCTCAAAAATAGGCTAATATAATAGGCCGAGTACCTATATTTTCGTGTTTAAGTTGCATTATTCTTATTAAGTACATATATATTTTTTTATAATAAATCGTTTTGGAAAAGTGGGGCTTTTCCGCTATATATAATTATATAGGCGCAGTGGAACTACATTTGACTGTATGCGCGATTGGTAGTGGGTTTGAACCCTGTCTCTGGCCAATGATTACAATATTAATATATTTATTTAACTCCTCCTCTACTCTGGTATACAGTAAGTTGTCTATGGAACACAAAATGGCTTGATACTAGGTTCTTTCTGCCCACATTGCCTGCCGATGCGAGAAGAAAGCGTGAAGCTGAAAAAAATATAATCATCCTTATATACTTAACTGACTCTAAATTTTACAATTTGATTTTCATACAGAGTTTATTTTTATAGGAATACTTCTCATAACAGGGGGTAAGGTACGTAAGGCTGTCTATAGGAACAGAATCGTAAGCGAGAAATTTCTTTGACATGACGAATTAATTTATAGAGCTTAAGGCCACACTAGTTATAATCACACCTGCTTTGCTCCGTAAAACAAAAGAATAGAGCGGTCTAGTGAAAGGTTCTATCAATTTCAGTAGGTTTGGAGACCCGTGAATGCAAGTCTTATAATTTCCAGCATAGAAGTCAGTCAGTTCGAAACGAAATACATGAAGATTCAAGGTAAACTTATTGAATTAAAAAAAAAACAAATTAATAGGCTCGAGCAGACATGCTCGCACAATTCCACGTCACTAGCTCCATGAGTATCCGGGATGTATTTGTATCAATTTAAATTTTATTATAAAAGCTCTAGAAGGTTAGCTGCTTCTTTATTACAATCTAAAGGTGCAAATATTATAAAGAGGTTAAGTTTCTAACTTTGTTTGTTTGTAGGGGGTGACCTTCGGAAATGTGTATATTATAATGCTTATATTAGTGTAAGAATTTTAATGATCAAACATAAAAATTCTTTCACTAACAGAAAGCTATACTATTCAGGGGTGACAAAGGCCATATTCATAGCTAGTTTAAGTACATAAAATATGATTTTTAGAAATGGAAAAAACAAATATAAGATATACGAGTAAGCTTGTGTATTACCTACGGGGACACTTAGAAAATATGTAAATAACACTTTAAATAATAACATATTTAACAAATATCATTCTCTTTTGAAAAAGACATATTTAGAAAACGTATAAAAAATTTTAAACGCAGCGTGATTTGAACCCGCTCCTCTTGAAAACCGTTCAAGAGGCGTGGGTTCAAATCCCGCTGCGTTCAAAATTTTTTATATCTTTTCTAAATATGTCTTTTTAATTTCCTTAGTGTGGGAATAACACTTTAAAAAATGTTAACAAAATATATATCATTCTCTTTTGCCAAACGTTTGTTCAGAGAATTTATCTTTGGGTAGCAGAAATTCGTAAAAAAATCTCTACAGATATGCTAACAACAAAAACAAGTTGTAACAAGCAAATAAAAAATTCGACGTAGCTGGATAAAGAACATATGGCTTAGCGGTCAAAGCGCTTAGACTTCGAGACCTGCCATGTTCATATTTTTATACGATTTTAAAATTATGATTTTATAAGTACACTGAAGATTGTATATAATACTATGACAAAAACATCAAGAAAGAAAATTGAATGGGCTTTTCATATATACACTAGAGTCTTACAGCATAACACAATACAATAGTATACAATAAAAGTAAATAACGAGTGAAGAAAATATAAAATTACTTGTATATGTTTTTAACATTTTTTAAAGTGTAATTCGCACACTTAGAAAATTGAAAAAGACATATTTAGAAAACGTATAAAAATTTGAACGCAGCAGAATTTGAACCCGCGCCTCTTGAAAGCGCTCTGACCGCTAAGCCATGCGTTCTACATCCATTCGAAACTCTTATACGCTTATTAAAACTTATATTTGTTGTTAGCATCTCTGTAGAGAGATTTTTACAAATTTCTGCTACCCAAAGATTATTCTACGAACAATCGTTTGGCAAGAGAGAATGCTATTTATTAAATATATATTTTTAACATTACTACATACATACATTACTTATAATTAAATCGACTGACCACAAACATGGATGGTGTCAATTACGACTGTCAAGGGAAACAGATCTGACAAATTATATATATATATATATATATTTTAAATTATAAACGTGCCTACAGTTAGCTGGTTACACAGTCTTTCAGGTAATATTAAAATTAAAAAAATATTTGTGTTGTAGTCACTGTAAAGAGATTGTTACAATTTTCTGCTACCCTATAATTATTTGTATGAACAATCGTTTGAATGATATTTCTTAAATATTTTAAAATTTAAAGTATTATTCATATTATATTATACTTAAATTATTATAAGCGTATAAAAACTTCAACACAGCCGAACGTATGGCTTAGCACTTGAAAGGTTTCGACGAGGCGCGGGTTCGTGTCCGTCAAATTTATAAACGTTATCTAAAAATCACTTTCATATCCCAAGTGTGTGTTACTTAACAAATGTTAAATATTATAAAACTATATAAATATTCTAATCTTACTTTTAGTATTACAAACATACACCTGTAATTTCTTAGTTAAGTTAAAGTTAAGTAACTTGCCAGGCAAGTAAAACAGTATATAGTTGAATTTTTTGAATGATAGATTTCGTATTTATTTTTTGTAATTATATTGTGACTTGTTGCATTGAATTATTCCTTTGTCAATTTATAAATTCATCAATATTAAGTCGATTTAAATGAAATGTCGTGCGTGTCTGCAATGACAAATATAAATACATAAATATATAAACTACGTTTCTGTAATAGATTTGGTTGTTAATATTAGTTATACAGTAATTTATGTACTAATTTTAGGTTCTAATTTTAATCATAAGTTTTGAGACCATCGTGGCGCAGTAGGACAGCGACTGAATGTAAACGTAAATGTGGTAGTGGGTTCGATTCCCACTTGGGAGAATGTTTATTAAAAATATATTCATATTTCCGCTCTTATGGTTTTTCATAAGAGTAGTTTAGTGAAACGGAAAATGGAGAAAGGAAGGAAAGGAGTCTCTTGACACTAGTTTCCTATCTGTCACTCTGTTATGTGTGAAAAAGCGTAAAGTAGCCAATTAAACTATATATTATAAGAACACTCTATTTTACGATATGCCCAAACGTCTATGACGACATTGTTAAACGTTGACGATTCAATAATATGGTCAAGTTCAGTTAGTGATTTCATGGAGTGCGACCATTTCATAATATTTTCGATGATAAGTTCTTTGATTTTCACGATTATTACACATTAGTAGTCCGTGGTCACAGGTAGACACGGACGTGGTTACGGACTACTGTAAAGTGTTCGAAACGTCGGGTTCTATAATTTATTTTCGAATACCGAAATTATACGCGATTAATATTGTTAAAATAGTTTCATTTCAAATTGTCGATGATTTTATGAAATCGTAACTTGTATACAATACTACAATGGCCACATTGAGATACAAGAGTAGTTTGACTCCCAATTAGAAGACGTTGTATTATTTGTATATAAGGACATATACATATATGCACATGATATATATTAAAATTCATCACAGGTAAAGTCTTAAGGGAAAATATGTTAATTATCTAAGGAAAACTGTGCACCGGAAGTGGCTGGAGCACGTATCCTCCAATTCGCAATGAAACAGACCGATGTTGTGACCTTTGAATTTTTATGATATATTTGTTTATTTTTTAATGCCTCATTACATTCTTACACTGTTTATTTTTTGTTTTCTTTTGAAATTGTAATAATATCTTACTAATTCAATTTGATTTTCAGTACTATCTCAAAAATTGACTGAATGAATTCCGTAATTAGCAATAAGACCACATATTTATTGGTATTTTTTTACTTATTATGTAGTTTACAATAAAGTATAAATTGCATGTACAGGTGTACTATTATAGTTTGGACTGTACACTATTGTATTTAAGTGTAGAAGCGATGGTTGTGGGTTGAATTTTTGATTCAGGGGTGTTTTTAGTTAGTTTTTTTTTACCAGTCTTATTGATGATTGTATTTATTTTGTATATGATTGTATTTAAAAATAACCTCTCTTGTCTTGTTAAATAAAGCTCTACTACTCCATTCTATAGCCCACCATGCAGTCTATAAACAGGCAGAATATGGAAAATTCACGAATATTACTAGGTCTTTTTACCTCTAGTAAACTTGCTCATATTCTTGATGATTATTCTTCTAGCAGGGCTTCTAGAAGTCATAATAATTTTAATAATTCGATATTCAAAACTATTCAAATGCGATTCATTAGATTTACACATTTTGATTGAAATGACGATAAATTTATATAAAAAAGCGAATATATTACTATAAATGAATAAGATTACATATATTCTAAACCTAAATACTTTGAAACTATTGCGAGGTATTGCAACTTTTTAACCTCCACAAGAAATTAGAAAAAATACTATCTATTTGTCAGTCATATTTGCCATTACGGATGGCTGGTTCAAGTGTTCTTTAATTAAATATATATAGTTTATCATCTTAATATTGTCTGTGTATTGATTTAAGAAAAGCAGAAAGCTGAAAGTTAACTCAAGTATTTAGTATATTCTGCCTAGTTATGGGGTATAGTAGCTTATGCTCAACATTCAACTCAACAAGCTCGCTTTCTGACTTTCCTCGGGCACATGGAACTAAGCGTAAGCCAAATTCAGAGAAAAGTGGCGAAATTTCCAAATTCAAAGAAAAGGCAAGACCGATCAGGTGCCGGAAGCTATGACCCATTTCACGACTGTACCAGAAAGGCAGTCTTTCCAAAGCATTGGCGTAGGGTCGTGAGGCGGACCACCGACCCTTACCTGTCGACCACGACCACTTGTCTTGGTCGTAACTTATCTATTCGGATTTACATTTTTCGATTTTTTGGGACAGACAGTACGCACCTAAGATCTACCTTGAAGCCCCTCCGTTCTTTTCCGTTCACATAATATGTACTGGGATGGTACATAGTACACGCAACTGAAATAATAAGTCGACCTTTTAAAAACAATTCGTAATGGGTATGGTAAATACTGACCTAAGAGATATTATAATAATAACATATTAATAAAAACTTTAAGAAATTAAAAAATATATAAAATTCATTATTTTTTTTTTATTTTTAATACGATATGAAATTTGATCAAAATGATTGATTTTTGATATCGTTAGTACACAAAAGGCCTTCAGTGCTTAGAAACTGAAACCATTTATAATTTTACACTAAATTTTACATCTTGACGCTTTTCCCCACATAGGAGTAGAGAGAGTCAGAGTCAGAGTAGAGTCAGAGATTACCTTTTGTTGCGACACGCCGTTCTCCACTTTCCGCCCAAAATCGATACATTGAATTGCGTAACTCTACGCCGAGCATTGTCTTCGATCAAACCAGAGAGAAATTTAAGTGTAATATTTGCCCCCGAGAGGCAATCGAGTCCACAACCATTCGCGTTTACAGCCAGACGCTGGCCCACTGCGCCACGATGGGAAGATAAGCAAGATGCATTTATATATAAAATATATATGAAAAAGTTACAACCACTTTTCCTGCTTCGTACTCGGATATAATATAAGCCTACATTGACAAGGTCATGGGACTCGCATACTGACAAGATAACAGGCGAAATCACAACAAGTTTTTGTTTAGTTAAAAATATGAAATAATGGAAAAAACTACACCCAATTAAATCTTAACATCTTTCCGTAAACAAGATACTTTGGAATAGAAGTTCCGTATGGTGACAAGTTATTTAATTACTACCCACTATTGTATTATATGTTCCGTGATCGTAATATAAGGATAATGACAATAATTCGTTTTCATTTTTCAGGTCATAATTCCAATCTCAGATAGGAAAAAGTAAGAAGAAAGAAATTTACATACACTACAAATATATTTTACCTGTTTGCAATTTGAACCCGCAACCATCGCGTACATTGAACAATCCCTTTTTTCAGCTTCACGCTCTAAAAGCATACGGCATAGCAGGGTAGACAAAAAAAAAAAAGTGTTATGTCATCAGAAATGAGTGCCATTCTCCGATTTCCAACTGTATTAGAGATATTGAGTGCTGAGCGGTGTAAAGTGAAGATGATTGAAATATTATCAATTCCCCGAGTGAGAATCGAACCCGCACCCATCACATTTACAGTCATGATGGGTTCAATTAAATAACAATACTTTAATAATAAGTATATCTGTCAAATATGCCATAGTGGCAACAAAAGTGTTTCTAGTTATTTTAAGTAAACTGAAATTACAATCGAAATACTGTTTATTTTTTGCTAAATTTTTATATTTTTTGCCTTACGTTGCAAGATTAAGACAATTATAGTAAACTCAGGTTGAAGAAAATGTAAGTGCAGGTTTTTGCTCAATTGCTAGTTCTTTTATAATTGACATATGAATAATAGCTTTTATAGCGAGCGCTCAAGTATTTAACCTGTGAAGCAACCGTCATCTGTCACCGCGTGAGAATCGATCCGTCAAGGTGAACTGGGCTCGAAAAAGAACCCACTTTCCACCGCGAAGGTCGTGCCTAATTGAAAAAGCAACGTTCTTTCAAAAACTTATATTTAAAAAAACATTATTACAATACGAGGAGGAGCGCAACGTTAAACTAAGCACCTGAAACATTATTGTGCTTTAAACCTCCTTTAAAAGAAATAAATATAAAAATTATCAAACATATACATTCACAAACATACAAATTATATTTAATGGTCAAAATCTAATGTCACACTCATTTATATATCTTGTAAATACAGCAATTCATATATATACAAGCTTTTAGATTTTACTTACTTCAGCAAGTAAGAACCAAGCGCGAAAAATAATTTTATTAGTTACATACTCAGTACAAAATGTTTTATTATATATCAAAAAGTAAGTGTGACTTCGGATGATGGCCATTAAAGAAACGATCGCTCCGAACGGACTGCCCGCCTCTCACCGTTACGCAATACAAATAAAATCACAACAACTTCTTACAAATATTAGAAAGAAACTTAAACGAAATACATGACATGGCGCGACTGACTTAATAATACCTTACATTGACACTTATATTATATAAAAGATAAAAGGACGGCTGGCACCGTCGCACTTGTGGCATCCCGCAGACCAGTATCCAGTGCTAACTCGTATAACATATTATGTAATAAGCAGCCATATAAATTGCAATCCTATTTACGCAACCCACTCTGTCGTCTCCAGCCGCTACTGCACCTACCAGATGTCGAGTTCACAGTCGTTCAGATGTCGATTTTGCTTTTTGAGTTTTGTGCTCACAACTCAGACATACTCTGGTGAAAACTCCCCACAGCGCGCGGTCTACCCGCAATAAATACGCGGTACAATAAATAAACTACACGCTTAGTAATAAATTAAAAGGAATATCTGTTACAAATTAACATAGTATTAATTAACTAGACTAACTAAATGAGCTTCACATACATATGTCGACTCACCGTCGACTCAAGCTAGGTAACTCGTTACCTTACAGTTTCATTCCGACATACCGACTATATATTTTTATAATAAAATTTAGAGCTAAGCACGCGAACACGAAACGCTTCCTCGTAGATTAAAAACCAAGTGGCCAGAACGTGAAAGGTGGTTATCCAACGTGATTAGAAAGGTGTCACGGTTGGCGAGCACTTTCTAGCGCGAATACAACGCGAGGTCCGAGATTCTGCGTTGGCGCGAGGCGGCGTGGAAGCCGCGCGTGCCGTCCGGAACTACCGGCGTGCGGGGTTCGAATCTTGGTGTGCATGACAATCTCCTTCCACCACATTCATTTCCGGTTATGGAACAGCCGGACAACCTCCGTGCTAGCCAGCCTTCGGCGCTGCTTGCACTTCCGGTACTAGCCTGTGACGCTCTTCGGGAGCCACAGAAGAATGATACTCCAGAATCTGAACTATGACTGCATGTTGAGGGTCTGCGGGGCACCCACGTTTGTATTTCTGGGGACCGCGGTGTAAAGAACCCACTTGAGTTCCGTCTATAAAATGGAGCTGTGTATCTATAGTCGTACTCAGCATCCGAGCCGCTGCAACATGAAGAGTATTCACACTCGTGGCGTCTGGTCGTCGCTGGGCGCCGCACTGGCGTTTTCCTCTTGGGTTCCCTGGGGACACCGTTCAGTTCATACACTCGCATACCTTCCTCGTCAGAACTTTGAAGACGAAGGGCTCCTCTCGCAGCTTCAGATTCAGTAAACTCTACCAATGCACACACACAATTCACCAAACTAGGGTTTTTGTTGAGGAATTGACGGACATCCGCTGGGACTGGGTTACCGGGCCGAAGCACACGTACAAGAGCTATTTCACCGCAACTGGCAAATAATCTCGAAACATTTTCAACTGTAGGACGATCTATGGGCATTTTGACTGCCACTACAGTCCTAGACGGGGTAGTTTCGTCGTATGGCGGGAGTGGTTCAATTCGACGTAGCTTCGTTCCCGGTTCGTTTATCTCCAATTTTGTGGATTCCTTCAAAGCTTCAGCGACCACTCGCCAATCCTTGGTCAGGTGTTTGACGCGTTTGAAGCTGGATATCAGCTTGAGTGAGACATACCCTTCTTTGTTGCGACGAACGTGCTTAAGCAGGAAGGCGTCTTTAGTGATATTTGCGTCCGAAAAATAGAATTCCACTTGGGACACGATACGGTTGGCCAGTTCCTCGTCAGGTGGTGTATAGGGAGGTTCCTGGGAGTCCGGAGCGACTTCGCAGCCGGAGTCTTTGCCTCCACCAGAGCCGGCCTCAGAGGCCGTGTCGGACAAATCGGCGTGGTCGTCGGTAGACGGGCGTCGGTCGGTGGAGATACCCTCGTCGGGTTCAGGCATGACTTGGCTGGGGGTTGTCCCCTCCATGTTTGTAGCGTGGGTTCACCACTTTAGCATAACAGGAGCGTGCGACTCGCTCGGTAGCGCGGATGAACTGCGGGCGCGCGGCGCGGTGCCGACACTTTTATAATATCGGGGGGATGTGCGAAAGGTGGTCGGAAACGAGACGTGACATTGTAGAGACGAGACGCTTTACCGTAATTACTTAACATATGCTTCGGACCACAAAAGACTGCGTTCGCGTCGAAATTGGCGGTCGCACGCACTCGCTAGTTTTACATATTAAATATTCATATTGTACACACGCGATGATTACGCGAATCTATGTTACCGCGATAATGAAACGCACTGCACCCACTGCACAGTGGTTATAATTAATTAAACTAAATATCTATAATGTATCAATTTATACATTATTATCAATATTTTGTATTAAACAAAATTTCTAAAAAAACACATATAAATCAGAAATTCTTATTTTGAAGCCACTATAACCTCTGTCAGTCTTAAAAGAAATAAACTTGATAGAAATAGGCAATAGTAAATTTAATTTTGATTTATGAAATAACTTATAATATGAAATTAAAATAAAATAAAAGATTTTAAATTTTCACTTTTCTCGAGTTCGTGCTTAAAATGTTCTTGATAAGGCCATTAGAATTACTAAAACAGATTAAATCAACAATTGTTATTATATTTGCATAAAACAATATGTAGGTCGAGTTTTTAATGTAACGAATATTTAACAATAGTAGTATAACTGGTTGCAGTAACCTCTAGTGCCCCGCCCATACAAACACACGTTATCACTAGTGCTTTTTATATGCCTATATGCTATTATTTTAATTAAAAAATAAATTATTTTCAATATCAATCAGATCAGTCTTTTTATGATAAAGGTGTTTTTTTAATCATATTTTTTTAGCTTGCGTGAAGTTGAAACAACTGCATCAGAGAGAACGTAGTGTCAAGACACTCCGCTTTTAACTTTCCGCCCGAAACAGAGACATATATTATTTTAACATAAAATATATTTTTTTATAGAATATACTTTTTTTGATAGCGATAAACAAACATACAGCCACATAGATTAAGGTATTATTTTTATGAGTATTAGTTTGCGTGCTAAGAAATTGCAATATTTATCTCTTCTATTGATTTATTGTGCTAGTCGTTTCGTAATCAATGCTAATAATGGATAAAGCCGTTGAAAAAATGTTATTATTACAAATTGCATCAATATACGCCTGAAAATGAGGAAAACTGTATATGCTCGTGTCTCAGCAGTGGGCTTTTTGTTGTGTCTAGAAAGGAGTCGATCGTAGGTTCATAAGAAAATATTAACCGATTTAAAATTAAAAAAAATTATGCATAAATAAGAAGCTTCACTTATTTCTATATAACAGGTGCTTTCCTAATGTCAAGACACACCGTTCTCCGCTTTACTCTCGAATTTTCGCTCGAATTCGTAACATTCTTATCACATATATTGAGTGGCCCAAGTGAATGCCGCGCTTTTCAAGAATGAAAAACTGTTATCATTTCCCCGAGTGGAAATCGAACCCACAACCATCTTATTTATAGTAGGACACGGCGCAATGATAACGCAAACGATATGTAATCCCGATTTGTGGTTCTGATTTCCGCTCAGGGGAATAATTATATTTAGTTAGACAAAGCCACTTACGTACAAAAGAATGGACAGTTCCAAATTATTTAACTCTTGCCACGAGGTACAAAATATATATCAATCTTAGATTTTCACGATTACTACACATTTTGAAATGAAACTATTTTTACCGGATATATCGCTTATATCGAATCGGTATTCGAAAATATATTTTAGAAAACCCGACGTCTTGATCTGCTTATCTATGGGTATCTATGGGTATGGATCTGCTTAGGTATGTCTTAGTTTTCAGCCTAGTTGATTAACAGAGAAGAAAATAATAATTCAGATTTTGTTCAAAGGTACGGACCGTGCCTGTAGTATTTAAATATTGTTAAAAAAAATACTAGAAATCCGTGGTCAGTCTACCTGTAGCCACAAGTACCTGTTAAAATAGTTTAATTAAAAAAAGTGTATAAATTGCGAAAACAAAAGATCTCACTTTACAGTATTAAAAACAGTATTTAATTATAATATAATTACTGTAAATATAACTTGTATGGCAACAGTAAATCTGTTAAGGATGAAAATGCCTAGAATCTAGACTAAGAAGGCATTAGCATAGCTCTCAATGTAAATACGTAAACGCAGGTATTCTCTAATTAAGAGGGCATTGTGCGCTTTTAGTTAAAGAGACCGTTGTGGATTTCTAAGGCTTTGAGTGTAAAGTGTATGAATGTAGTGTCAAAACACTTCGTATCTTCCCGCCCGAATTCAAGGCGAAATTTATTACATTGTAAAAATACTAATTTGAACATTGGTAATTTTTTTTAACATTTTAAAGTGTTATATACACACTTAGGAAATAAAAATTTATTTTTTAGAAAACATAAAAATTTAAACACGGCTGCTATACATCTACTAGTAGCCATAATGATGCTTAAAATATTCGTAGCAACGTGCATGTCTTCACGTTTCTCGCATTTTCCCGCACATCATGATAGTCAGAGAGCACCTAGTATCAAGACACTCCGTTCTCCACTTTCCGCCCGAAATCGAGACATGGCGTGTCGAGTGGTGGGTCTCAACGCCACACTTTGTCCGACCACAGCAATGAAAATAATTTAAATATAATCATTCTCCGAGTGGAATTCGAACCCACAATCAATCGTGTTTATAGTAAGACGCTGTCCCACTGCGCCGCGATAGTCTCACCTACACGTCATTTCATACAAAATTATTTGTCAAATATATGTTAGTGTGTATAATATTAAATCAAATGAATGTATTAGTTATGTACAAAACATAATTATGAAATATATTAGCTTTCTACACTCCTTCTCCATATAAAATAACTAATTAACTATGCCAAATTCCAAACTCTTTCGTTCTCATAGTTTTCGTAAAATGCCGAACGTTTTCCTTCACGTATTTAATACATAGAACATAAAAACATTTTTAGGGCTTTAAACTATTTATAAACTAACTAACTAACTATTTATTTTAGGTAAAAATACAAAACATTTTTTCTTTGTACAAAAACGGCCACAATATTGCACCCTCGACTAATAAGATTACCGTCTAGTCACCTCATATTGAGTAATGCCGCTAATGAGTTTATACTTAGCGGATTATGCTAAGTTGTGTAAACTTCGTTTTGGTCATCAAAATATTTGGTTTTCTACGTAATATTGCCCTTCTTTGAAATATCGAAGTTAACATCCGCATACCGTATTTAGAAAATGTAGAGAGAAGTCTCTAGTCTAAGTCTACGTCTCTAGTCTACGTCTAAGTCTCTAGTTTAAGTCTAAGTCTCTAGTCTAAGTCTAAGTCTCTAGTCTAGACGTCTAGCAACAGTTCTATGTTCAAATTTCAAGGGACCCAGTTTATTTAAATATAAACTTGTCTTATTACACCATCGTGCTATTTGACACGCGTCTGAATAAATGCGGTATTTGTAAATTTTAATTCAAAACGAAGAATTAAAATAATTCACATTTGAAATTGCCTGGGTTTGATAAATAACATTTGATTTTCACGGCTAGTCTAGGCACTAGGCACTAGGCACTAGGCACTAGGCACTAGGCACTAGGCACTAGGCACTAGGCACTAGGCACTAGGCACTAGGCACTAGGCACTAGCAGTCTGAAAAACCGTACTGTACCGCATAAATAAATCGCATTTAAACCACATTGGTAACGATAAAACAATATTAAAATTATTTCTCGTTTTCTTATCCTTTTTTAATATGAATGTTTTTTTTCTTGTATTTCCTGTAATTTTATTTATTCGTTCGAGTTTAAGTTTGTATATAGTAGGACTTATCCTCCCTACATTCTCAAAAGAACCGAAATGCAAAATTTCAGCTTTAGACAATAAGACAATATATATTATATTGTCTACCAATCAATACAATGGGAAGCAAATTTTATATACCTGAGGTGGCCAAGATCCATTTATAAAAAAATAAAAAATTAGGTAGAGGAATGAAGGTGAAAATGTATGTGTTCAAAATATATCTTATACATTCTTAGAAAAATATAATAAAATATTATTATAACATAAAACACGAACTAAAAAGAAATAGATAGAAGGATAAAATATAACTTGGAACTAATATTGGGCTCACAAATTTTAAAAGGAAAATACAGCTTGAATGAAAAAGACAGTAATGGACTCATGCATACCACCAAGTCTAACTTGGGTATACACAGAGAGGGTGAAAAATCAGATTTTCTCCTGCCAACATGCGATGGAGAGAAGTATCCTAAAACTACGAAGAATACAAAGAACAAAAATATAGAAATATATCCGTAAAAAAAACCCACATCATAGATGCACTTCATCACGGAAATGGGCAGGACACAGCCAGATACCCCGAAGAAAGGTGGACACTATAAACAACAAAGTGGATGGGTCCAATGGGCAAGAGCAGCGTTGGCAGACCAAGGAAAAATGGGTGGGTGACATCAAGAACATAGCTGGAGATAACTGGATGGAAGTTCTCAAAAAATAGGCCAAAAACTACTTTATATTGTAATGTTTTAATGTTATCTGTATTTGTATGTGGTGTGTAGATAAATAAAGCTTAATTATTATTATTATAACAGGCAAATGTTTCACAGGTTCCGTTTCCAAATCTTCCAGATTCGATCTTGATCTTTTGTTTTGTGTGAAAGGTCCATAGACAATTATTGAGTAAGCAGTGAAATTTAAAGTTATAACCTACATATGAAAAATAAATGAAATATCATGTATACAAGGTCTCAAAATGAGTACAAGTTTAAAGTTTTAAAAAAATCATTCTATAATATGTTTCATTGATTTTTTTTATTTAATGGTCCGGAATCGTTCAGCAGAACTTAGTTACACATTACCCAGTTCTAATGGCGTATCGAAAAAGCCCCTTTGTCGTACTAGAGCAACAAGAAAAATATATTTAAAAGAAAATTTTGTTATGGACAGTATATATTTAAAACCGCACCTCACGTCAATTTTAAACGATATAAGTAAATTAGAAAGTCATGTAAATGAATTTTTAATCATTTACTTAAAAGTTGACTAAGAATCTATGGTAATTTCTTGTCTATGATAATTACTATTAGATAATAAAACACACACAATTCTTCACAAATTCCATCTTTTAAAAATAAAAATACTGCTGCCTTAGGGTCAATAGTTGTTAATAACATTTTCTAATATAAAACAAATAGAGTTTTACGTCATATCGTCTCCTAATTTTGATAACAAATAAATTTTCTCAATATTGCATCAACTATCTCTGTATGTCTTCAGAAGCCATAGCTATGACGTAACCCACATAGTTTGCGACCCGAATTATTTTAATAGGATTTCACTTGAACCAAATGTCAGATAGCTCTTTTGCTAAAGGACACGGAAAAAGTATGACATAGTTTCTTTGTTTCAATTATAATCAATATCTTTTAGGCCATATACCACTGTGGCTCAGTGGCATCTGGTTGTAGGTTGGAATCTCGTTGAAGTATTCAGTTTGCCATTTCTCCGAGACAGTAAGAGGGAACGCGGTGCTTTTAAATTTGACGGAAAGTAGCGAAAGGATTGTCGAGACTATACTATGTTAATTTTGACTAAGCAACTGTACGGGGAAAAAGCGCAAGCTAGATTTTTTTACTTGAACCAAATCTCAAATGAAACCAAATGCTAAAAGACGCTATAATTGTATACGTAATTTATTTTCTCTATTGGAATTTTAATAGAAATCTTTATTTATCTGTCCATACATTCGTTAGTTTTAATATTTATTTTATTATATTTTCATTTATATCAGTGACAAATGAATACATTTTTCAAGTCACTTGACTTGCGTCCAAGTGACATTCTCAAAACGCCAACGCAACTGTGCGAATGAGTCTAGACGAAGTTACCCCGTCCTAAGTCCTTTTTTCCTGTCCTAAATTTAAAATTCGTCCTATTTATTTCGTTCGACGTTCTCCCTCAAAAAGTACCCCGACCCCTTAATGTTCAATGTTTTTTATGTTGTTATTTAGTCCTTTATGAATTTTTTTACTTTGGGTTAGTTTTTTTATTGAAATATTATTCATACTATCTATTGTAAATATTAATTTTATTATAGATAAAGGTCGCTGTATTGTTACTAGATCTCTTTTCAACATGCTATTGGCATTCAAAGCCGCGCCTCTCGGAAACCGTCCAAGCGCTCTGACCGCTAAGCCATGCCCGCTAAGAACGCATTTTCAATTTCCTAAGTGCGAAAATAACACTTTGAAGTGCTAAAAATACATACTGTAACTGTATCTCTTTTAATATCCTTCAAGTATTCTCCATATCATGTGACATTGACGAAGGGACTTGTTCAAACTGGCACGTTCAGAATACCACAATTTTAGAACTGAACTAAAACCGCCATAGCTGAAGTGAACTGGATTCAAGCCTCGTTTATTCCAACATACACGTCCGCGTTGGATTGAAACTTGCAACGGCATACACTTTGTGTCTGCAAATTATTTTCTTTCTCTAGACAAGTTTGTAACTTACACAAAATTCAAGACGCTCTATACTTTTTTTTCGGTCCAAAATCAAGATATTGCGTGTTGAGTGACGGTGATTAGCGGAACCAAAGAGTGAAATCTATACCTATATCTATATATATAACATAAATGTAATCGCGTAACATGGAAGATATATAAAAGCAAAATATTATAAGAGGCATTTATCAATATAATAGTAATGTATTATAGTTTGTTTTCTGTTTGTCTGTATGTCTGTTTGTGTACGTGAATCTCAGAAACGGGTTAACCGGTTTAAATGCAATTATGTACTGCGGTAAAATTCTCTTAACATTTAATCTTTATTTCATTGCAATCGGTTTGTAAACAAAAAAGTTACAACCATTTAAATTATAAATTGAATGAAAGATTGTGCTTAACGTGAGAACGCGGGCGGGCGAAGAAATTGAACTGTTTCGTCATGTAATTTCCGCAGGCGAAGCCGCGTGCGGGTCGCTTGTTATAAATATTTTCGCCAGTACAGTACATATTGTATAATCCGCCAGTAGGGGTCTACCCTACAACCATTACGTTTACAGACGGACGCTGTCACTGAGCCATCATTGTCTCAAACGTGTAATAATAGTTCAATTAATTATTTTAAGTATCAAAAGAAATAAAATCTAAATACATTATAGTTAGACAATGAACACAGATACATAATATATTTTAAATTAATAGGCGTTTACTGATTTAACGAGTTGCGTGTCTTACGAAATACTGTACTGCAAATGAAACAAACAATAGATATTAAAAACTGTAAAATTTAAAGCAAAAGCACAATAAGAAATGTCTCGAATTCGGACAGAGAGGATGGAACGGAGAGTCTTCGGGAGGGAACAGGTTAACTCTGACTACCCTGACCCTCTTTTGCGGAAAAAAGCGTGAAGCTTCTGTATTTTATACGGTTTTTGAAGAAAAACCCATAATCATTGTAAACAATAGGACTATTTAAGTCTTGCAAAAATTACAAGCTCTATATTAAAATAGGCAAAAACAAATGTATTGTAATAAAGCATTACAGTTATAATTACTTACTCAAAACTATAATTGAAATCTATAATACAATTTTGATAGAAAATCAGGCAATAATCAACAGAATAAATAAAAAAAATGTGGGTCACGAGGCAATATCGGTGAAATGATAAAAAAAATATGTCGAGATTTCGAATAGCACCGTGAAATTACCCTTAGAAAGAGAAATCGCATCGCTTTGTCTCTCGGTCGCACGTAGTGGTCATTACATTTTAGTGTCTTAATATACTAGTATTAAAAAAAAAAAAGATTTTCATTTAGCTCACGCTTCTTTTCCCGCATAGCAGGATATAGTCCTTCTTCGTTTTCCCCCCGAATTCGAGAATTTGCGTGTTAAATGGCCATCCTCAACGCCGCCCCTTTGTCTTGTTAACCAGGGCGGAGACTTGGAAATAATAAAATTATGATCATACTATGGGAATCGAACTTCTACAAATAATAGCGGTTACAGTCTGCCTGTGCCACTGCGCCATGGTGTTACAATAAAAGCTTTAAAATAATGCAAAATATTTTGTGTTTGGTTTTCGAAAAAAACCTTCCAAACCACGACTTAATGGAAAAGCAACTGGAACAAGAAGCACAGATGCCATATTTTTTTGCTGAAGCAAAAATGGATTTTTTATAATTTCCAATATTATAGATATCTACTAAGGTTTTTATAATATTATATCTTATCTAAGATTACGCCATTCTCTAACATTTCGCTATATAATAAAAGATATATATAAAAGAGATTGAAGGAATTTCCTTCGTTGATTTTTTTTTTATGTCATATATAATATTTAATTATTATATTTTTTGTGTAATTAATTAGTTAAAATTTATATGGAAATGAATTATAGAGAGCCAATATTTTTCATAAATCACTATAAACAAATGAAAGTTTAATTTATGCATGTAATAAAAATATAACTGCTCGTTGTCTGTACATGGAACATATACAAGAAACCATATTATTAAGCATTTATCAATTAACCCGAAACAATGCTTTTATTTTTTTTCTGTTCGTCTGTGCACGGTAATCTCAGAAATGGCTAAATCATTTATAACTCATTATATTTTGATAACATTTAGTATTTATTTTATCTTAATTGCTTCATAAAGTTTAATTTATATAAATATTAATTATTTTACAACAATTTTAATTATGAATTTAAGTACAGTTTTTGATTTAAGTGGTAACGCGGGTGGGCAAAAACAACTAAATAGTCTGTAGTCGCTAGTATATATTACAGGTAAATAAACAATATAGTACTATTTTGAAATGAAACTATTTTAACCGGATTAATCGCGTATAATTTGGTATTCGAAAATACATTTTTAGGAACTCCGATGTTTCGAACACTTTACAGTAGTCCGTGGTGACGGGTGAGTCTACCAGTTATACGCGATTAATCCGGTTAAAATAGTTTCATTTCAAAATGTAATAATCGCGAAAATCAAAGAACTTTTTAGTACTATATTACGCGCTGGATACGCAAAGTCTATGTACTTATTATTATAAGTACATTTAATTAATACCAATACCCTCATTATTATGGTAAATTTTGGTCTTTTGCAGTTCTTCTCTTATAACATGATACCGAATTTCATGGTTCTTAGTCCACATAATTTCTATAAAATAGCATGGAATATCACCAAACGAAACTCTGTCATGGTGATTATTTTAAAAATAATCACCATGACAGAGTCTATATATATATATATATATAATAAAAAATGTAACTGATCGCTGTCTGTACATGAAGATATATATGGAAAAAAATATTATTGAGGGTATTGTTTGGCAATTGGCAAAACAATATATTTATTTTAATATTTTTTTAAAGTGTTATTCGCGCACTAAGAAAACTGAAAAAGACATATTTAGAAAACGTATAACAATTTGAACGCAGCGGGATTTGAAGCCGCGCCTCTTATTTGTGTGTCGCAGATTCTTGAACGGTTTTCGATAAGTTTTTTTATTTTTGCAAAAAAATATTTTTTTTCTGTTTCTCAATGCGTTCGTGCAAGCTAATCTCCGAAATGGCTAAACCGATTTAAATGTAGTTTTGACTATTGCATTTTAGGAAACTTCAGTTAACAGTTTGTTTTTATTATATTACAATCGGTACATAAATAAAAAAGTTACAACAATTAAAATTATAGTATCAGTGTACTTTCAAGCGAAGCCGCGAGCGGGTCGCTAGTAAAATAAATATACCTGGAAGATATTCATTTATAATAAAAATTAAAAAAATCACTTGCACATCGTTTAATAACCAAGGTTATAAGTAACATTGTAGTGTATTTTTAGATTACCCATACTATTTTAACCACTCGACTACTAACTGTAGAAAACTAATGCAATGCAAATTAATTATTTTAAATCTTATGAAAGTGGCTTAAATTTCGCATAAAATTAACTGTTTTTTTTGTTTTATTATTTTATTTGAATTACGAGTAAAGTATTATTGTCTGTCAGCTTTCACTTTGTTTTCATTTTACGCCTCGGACTGTCATCTAATCATAAAATATAACTTCTCATTTGATTTCCTAATTTTGAAACAGAGATTTTGTAATAAATTTAAAACAAGGTAGGTTCGGTAGAGAGAGGAGTTAGGATAGTGGAAGCAATCGGTAATGCATTTTGAAGGGCCCCTTAAAATGCCCCTTTAGGTGCCTAGAATTTGGGCACTGCCACGGTCAATACGTGTAATACTTTTATGGAGGGAACTTTTTTTTTTAATGTTGGTACTTAATAAGCAGAATTTTTAAACCTAGTTTGATCTGAATAATAATTATGTTTTGTAGTTTTAATTATAACTAACAAGTAATCTATATGAATCTAGTTACAATAGTAGGGACATTCGTATAACACAAAGCAATGCCACTTTTCCGAGAAATATTTTAAATAATATTTTTTTTTCAATTTGGACAGATCGTCGGCATTTCGCTGCGTCGTTAGAGAGAACCCAGTAAACCATAATCTCGCACCCCACTTTCCTCTTATTGTGAAAACATTACGTGTCGAAGTGTACTTTGATTATACTAAGTGTTTGTTTTTAAATATGGAACTGGAACGTATAGGTATCGTTTATATATGTGGGGATATAATCAAGAAAAAAATAAAATAACTAGATAAATACCAGAAATAATATATTGATTTTAAAATATCTTTATTGCTATAAAAAATACTATTATAAGAGCTTATTTTTACATATTATTATATTTACCATTCATAGAGAACCTAGTGTCGCTCTGTAAGACACTCCATTCACCACTTTCCGCCCGTTTGTGACATTGCGTGGTAAGTGGCGGAACTCAACGCCGCGCTTGGTCTTCAGTACTGGAACGTATACATGAAAATAATTCAAATTAAATAATCATTCTCCCGAGTGAGAATTGAACGGCCACAACACCATTCTAAAACACAGCTACTATACAAAGTTTTACTTTAATTAAATACTAATATTTATAATATACAAACTACTAATTGACTTTTACATATCGAAGAAGGAAAAAATACTATATAAAACTTGAAGTAATTAATCGTATCAATCTATCAATCACAATAAGAAAAACTTGCATCTCTTTATTGACTCACTTCTTGCCATCTACTTTACCTGAAAAGTTGCACAATGCGTCCGAATTCGGGTTAATCTTATATATAATATAATAAAAATGTAACTGATCGCCGTCTGTACATGGAAGATATATAACATAATTAGTGTTGGTGGCTTTTATCAATGTATTGTAGAACTCAAAACAATGATTTATATATTTTTTCTGTTTGTCTGTGCATTTATGCACACTAACTTTCCTTATCATTTAGTTTTTATTTTATTTTAATCGCTTTATAAATAAAAAAGTTACAACAATTTAAATTATAAATTCAAGCGAAGTGTGTGATTTAAGTGAGAACGCGCGAGCGAAAACTAAATACCCTTGTTTGTAGTTTACGGCGAAGCCGCGAGCGAGTCGCTAGTACCATTTACTTTAATTCAAATTTCCATAGCTTGAACATGTCCCTGTCAGGATAACCAGAATAAAGCGAAAATAATTTTAAGTATTTTTCTTCGTTAATAAATCGAAAGACAAAAGAAGAACGGCTACCAGTAAATGATATTTAAAATATTTTAATTTCCTCGCTCTGGTACCTCAGACAAAGCGGGGCGTTGAGTTCCGCCATTCACGCATGTGTCGATTTCGGGCGGAAAATGGATAACGGAGTGTCTGGACACTAGGTTCTTCCTGACTACCCTGCGAAAGCTAAGTGGGAAAAAGCAAGAAGCTGTGTCTACCGTTTTGTGCGAATATCACAAAATCATATGCATTTATTTCAAAAATTATAGTGATATATAAAATTTTAAGAAACATAAATATACAAGGATATATACACAAATATACGCAATATATAAAAACACATTTCCATTTCCTCGCTTCGAAAGAAAAAGCGCGGCGCTTAGATCCGCCACTCAACGCGCGGAACGGAAAGCGGAAAATGTAGTGTCTTGACATTAAGTATTATTATTAGGCCTTACCTTAACTGAGAGAGAACTCAAGTATTTATAACTGCTGTAATATATTACACAATATATTTTTAAACAATATATCTAATTACTCAATTTCGTCACCAGCCTCGGTGGCGCAGTAGGCAGCGCGTAAGTCTCATAATCTTAAGGTCGTGAGTTCGATCCTCACCCGGGGCATATATTTTTAAATTTTGTTTTATTTTCTTTTATCATTAATTTAAATTTCTTTAACTTTTTAAAAATACATTTTGTAAGTTGCCATTGAAAAGTGGTCTTGTTAATTTTTGTTTTGTATTTATTTAAAAGAAATTAGATTAAAAATACTAGCCCACCCGGCGAGCATCTGACTGATGTCTGTGTGTGTGTGTGTGTGTGCGTACTTTTATCTTTTTTCAGCATTTCTTAAGAGATTTTTCTTTATACAGTATGTGTAAATACACTTTTCGTACATAAAATATGTGATACGTTATTTAAAACATTATTTATTTTCAGGTTGTTTCTTCATTAGCTTGTGAACGTCTTTTTAAGACATAGAAATGAGGCCACCGTGGCTCAGTGAGACAACGTCGCCATTGATTGTGGGTTCTATCCCTCTCGGTGGAAACAGTATACCTATATTAATTATTTTCATTTCTCGTCTCTAGTGAACAAGAGTTGAAGTCCGTCACTCAACATACGAACTCATAATCTGTCGAACATACGAACACTGTCTTTGCCTACACTGATATGCGGAAAAAAGCGTGTAGTTGTAAATAAGTTTATATTCAAATATACACTTTTAATAATATACTCTATAGTATATAGTATAGTGTTTTTAAGTATACCTATGTATACTTATAAGTCAAAGCCAATATCCACAAGTATCAAGTGCTGTTATCAAACTGTTGATAAGAAATTATTCAAATTGATAAAAAACTCCTTTTTTTATTATATTCAAACCTAGTGTCATGACTCTCCGTTCCGCACTCCTCCCGATTCATTGTGTGTTACGTATCGGAACTCAATGCTGCGTATTGTTTTATTGGAGCGAGGAAATGACAATTATTTAAATATACCCTAACTGGCGATAGAATCCTCAACCACCGCGTTTAAGGTCTCAACTATATAGAATAGAAAACAATTAAAAAAAACACCCAGAATCCTTTTCAATATTAAATACCAAATGTGTGTTGCTTACAGCAATTTTAGTCGCCACTTGGTACTGTACAAGGATATTCCTAAGAGCGCCTTAATTTAGCATTCATTTCGATTCTCATGAAGGCCACTGTTCAAGATCTAGGTCGTCGCCAATCATAACAATGTGCCATCCCTGTTCTTAGTATTCTTAATACATAACTGTGGGGAAGCAATAAAATGCTTTTTTTTTCTTAAAATCAAAACTAAAAATTAATTTGCCACCATCGTGGCGCAGTAGAATGAATGGTGGTGTATTCGATTCCACTCGGACTATCTCGGTCTATAGTGACTATATCAAAATTAATATGTTTTTCAAGATTCTGGTAAGAGAAAAAAAGCATGGTTTATAATTTAAATGGTTGTAGCTTTATTTATAAGTCGATTGAAACGAAATAAACACTAAATGTTAAGGGAAGTGTACCACAATACAATAGTTACAACTGCATTTTTATCAGTTAAGCCGTTTCTGAGATTAGCGTGCACAAACAAACAGCCAAACAGACATTCTCATTCACATATCTTCAATGTACAGACAGCGATGAGTTACATTTTTATTATATGTACAGATTATTTCATTTCTTCTTAACACTTAACACGCAATGTCGGAGAATGGATTGTCACACACAATCCGTTCCCCGACAATTTCTTGCTATTAGGTTCTCTCTGCCTACTTGCAAAAAAAAAACAATAATATTGTAGGTACAAAATTTATATATTTTCCCTTAAGGCATTCTCAAATATAATATTTACATTAAATTAAGGTCAACACCGTGACCTCTCTATAAGGTAATAATCGGAGGTGTTCTTATATATATATGAATAATAAAAATTTATCATTGCAATCTAAGATAAACGACATATCAAATTCGTCGAAGCTCGTCAAAACCCAAATTACTCTTTAAAAGTTTAGCAGTTAGTTATATATAATATTAATACGTGAAGGAAACACAGTTGACCCATTTGACGTGGCAGTATGAAATGAATGGAAAAGAACTACAAAAAATAACGTCATCGTTTTTCTTCAGAACGGAGTGTATTGACACTAGGTTCTCTATGCCTATCCTACGCGTTAAATTTATATGATCTAAGTGTGCTTATTATTTAAATAATAAATAAATGTGTGAATTATAAGTTCATAAAACAAGGTGTGTTAATTATATAGCTAATATATACCTATATAAGCAAAATAAAAATATTTTAAGCTAGAGACCCATTCGCTTTGCCCGCGTGAACTATAGCTGTATGTATCGTATTTTCGGCGGCATTTTCGTAAAACAATTAAATTACTGGAAAAAAATAAAGGAGAATAAAGTATTTTTATAATTTTTTTTTAAGTGTTATTTACACATTTAGGAGATTGATAAACATATATTTGGAAAACGCATAAACATTTGAACGCTAACTACAATTATAAATTGTAATAAGCGTATAAGAATTTCGATGTAGCTGGATATGGAACGCTTAGCGGCTTAACGGTCAGAGCGCTTGAAAGGTTTTCAAAAGGCGTGCGTTCAAAACCAGCTGCGTTCAAATTTTTATACGTTTTCTAAATATATGAGAATAAAACAGCCTGTTTATCTCAAGACCCTCAAGTATTTCTATATGAAATTTCATCAAAATCGGTTCAGCGGTTTCGCTGTGATGACGTCACAGACTGACAGACAGAGTTACTTTCGCATTTATAATATTAGTATGGTTTTAAACGCAATCGTGAGTGGAAATTGAACCCGCAATTATGCTCGTACAGTCACTGTGCAACGGCATCACGATTTACCAATTTCTAATAAATTTAATTCTACAAACTAATTCAAAATATACCAAATTGATATCCATGCTCTATTAAGATCGTTTATTTTGAGACCTTGAAACCTCTAATTGGCAGTAAATAGTAAAGAAACTAACCATTAAGATAATTAATATTTTCAAACATTATACAAGTAGCGAATTCTTTGAGAAAAATACGTATAGCCTTGTATTTATAGGTTATATATTGAAGTTAATGTAAAATATATTTTTATATGTTTAATAATTAATGGGAATAACATGTGACGGTAGTAAAATAAGTGTTTCATTGAAATATGCTTGAGGCCATCGTGGCGCAGTTACAGGGACAGCGTCTGGCTGTAAAGGCAATTGGTCGCGGGCTCGAATGGAGATTCGAGATGATGATTTTTTTTTCATATCTCCGCCCTGGTGACAAGACAAAGTAATTCGTGTACCGATTGAATTACCGATAGTCAAAACTGCATTAAAATCGTACCTACTGTGTGTACATTTTTATTATATGTATAGATAACGAAAATACACAATAAAAATAGTTTTTTTTTAAAATTGATAAACAAAATATTTATGTCCTGGTGAGGACATTACTGGCATCTGCTGCAGAATTGTCTCTTCATCTGGACACACACACATTTTAAAACAATTATTCGGCTCTATTAAAATGTTTTATTTTAATTATTATATTTTAAGCGATGGACCTTAGGAAGTGGAAAGTAAAAAGCTTCACGCTTTGTCTAGCATAGCAGGGTAGTCAGAGAGAACCTAGTGTCAAGACACTCCGTTCTCCACTTTCCTCCTGAAGTTGAGACATTGTTTTAAGTACAAGAGCGGAGAAATATATATATTTTTAATATAATTTTCCCCCAGCAGGAATCCTCCGAATGGGAATCTAAATCCTTAACCAATCACGTTTACAGTCTGAAGCTGAATCCTACTGCACCGCAATGGCCTTTATATTCCGTTACCCACTTCCTAAGGTTCATGTGGCTTGCAATTCGACATATATAAGGTTAAAAAATACAGTAAGTACATATTGCTTTCCATAAGGACACCATCAAAACAGATAAAAGCAATTTACCTCACTTGTCGTCTGTTGACCTAGACACACTGCAGGAAGAGACCTTCGCAGGAAATTGTACGTTTAAGTTCAGCTACTGGCTAATTGCGTTGATAATTTAATTATATATATATGGAAATACTTTGAGTATGTTACATTTTTATAGTAAATGAATTTTTATGTATGTTAGTTTTTTATTACTGTCACCTTGGCTTTGCCAGATTGATTTTTAGCCCACAATTACGGTTAATTTAGTTTTATTTTGTCTTAAATATGTTTACCTTTTTTTAAACAGCTTGATGCTTTTTCCCGCACAGCAGGGTAAGCAGGGGGAAGCTATTGTCAAAACACTTAGAAATTACGTTTTAATTGGCGGTATCAGAGCGGAGAGAAATGAAATTATTTTAAATATAATTTCCCCCAAGCAGGAATCGAGCCTGCGAGAGATTGAGACGTTATTATACATATATATAATAACCTCTGAAAAATTCAAGTCCCTGCAAATACAGTTCAACCATTTTTAGTCAGAACAAACAAACGATGAGGTAAATAATACTTTATGGGAATATGATTATATTTAAATAATTATCATTTCTAAAAGCGCGGCGATCCGTGTGAGAAAGTAGAGAACGGACTGTCTTGACAGCAGGTTCTCTCAGAATACCCTGTTATATGGAAAATACGTGAAGCTTTCATTGCTCCCTGAGTGACTAAGAAATTCACACAATACAAAATAACTAAAGAGTGTAGAAAGATGAAAATAGGCAAGTTGTTTATTTAGGGGCCACTAAAAGAACAGCGTGTCCTGAAATTCTTACAAGAATTAGAACAAATAGTATTTAAGGTTTTATTATAAAAAGTTGGTAGGGTTGAAATTAAAAAAATGGAAATGATATAGAGCATAAAGCACTCGCATACACAATTACGGTTTAAAACTAGTATAAATTTCATAAAATTCTAATGTTCACTTCACATAACTACAATCGAATGTGGGTCGACAGGTACTTCGTTATAGATAAAACCTAAAAAAGAATTTCTCGTTCCACCATTTAATACATTCCGTCCTTACATACATACATACATACATACATACATGCCATATATGAATGTGAACATTTACTTTTAACATAACAAAAGCGAATATCACCTGTATTACAGGGGTCATAGGTTCAAAATTGAGAATGTGAGACAACAGTTTGTTTTTACTGAATCGTTTTATATGTAACATTGCCATTTGTAAAACTCAATGCCGACATCGGAAGGAAATAAGGTCGGCCGAGACAACAATAATGCGTGAGGTGATGCTTTATTTTACAATTGATTATTTTATATACTGTAATACAATTTGTAAATTGTTCAATTATAGTTTATACAACTCTCCTATCTTTAGACAAAGCACTGTGTTGAGTTCCGCTGTTTATTTGCTATTTTCTCTGCGTCTGTCTGGTTATACGGGAAAAATTAAGCTGTTTTTTTTTATTATAACTATGATGAACGCCACAGTGATATTGAGACAGGGTCGGACTGTGCACAAGATGGTTGTGACTTTTAACCCTATACGCGAAAATTATAGCTTTTAAATAAAATATTGCTGTCTTATAAGACAAATGTTGTGTTGATTTCCGCAACTCAATATGTGACTATAAAAGGGGCGTAAAGACTAAGTTCTCCTTGCGTACCTATGTATATACATATATTACATTTTAATGTAAGTTTTGACACTGTCGCGTGTTGTCCAATTTACTAAGGGAAATATATTTTTTTAATATAGATATCTACTTCTCCAATCAGATTTGATTAAGTACAGTGTTGGGCAGTGTTGCTAGGCTGGGCGATCATTGCTAAATTAGATTTTTTCAATTTTGCCAAAAATTAGGTTTTTTTTTTTACTGCTTCCCGCTACGTCCCGCACAGCAGAGTAGTCAAGAAGCACCTAGTGTCAAGACACTCCGTTTTATGATGATATGAAATGATGAAACCCCACCTTATATGCATGTATATAATATAATATTATAAAATGAAACTACTTTCATTAAAATAAACATTCTCCCCAATGCTGGATATCAAACCCACAAGCATTAAGTAAACAATGTACATACATACAGACACTAAAGGCGCCATCTTAAAGCATTTTTAAAGTTACACAATTAAATAATTCCAATAATACAGTCTAAATTTGCTTATATATATTTCCCAAAAGCCCACCGTATATGGTAAAGGTTACCTACCTACTAGGTCGTATCGCATTCATCGCCGAATGTGTCTGATTTGACATATAGCAGCCTTAATGAGTAAGGATAGCACTCCAATGTACGTTTAATATATTATTTGTACAAGCTCTTTATAAGCCTGCAATGTATTTATATTGATTGTTTGTTCAAAGTTAAATCTGGCAACGAAATTTTTGTGTACTGTAAAATTTTGTGTACTTACACGTTTATTGCATGCATGCATGCATTGCATGACTTGAACGCGACGTTCGACGTGACTGAATCCAACATGGCGGTACACCCAAAATGGCGGACTAGTTGTTTTTAACGCTCCTACAATATAGATATCAAATGCTTGCTGAGTATAATTGAAAAGAGGCTTGTTTTATTATAAGTTTGTTAGTTTATGTTTATTATATTATATTTATTCACATTTAAATAAGTGAAGGAACGGCATTGGGGCCTTTTTACAAAAAATATGATGATGATATGATAATGATAAGATGGGAGAGTAATTTTGCATAGTTAAAGTCTATATATAAAGAGGTAGTGCAGAAGGCCTTTATTATTTTGTAATAATGTATTAGGCTTTTATTAAATATGTGTGTGGCATACACTTCTGAATAAATAACATTTTCTCAAGCTCACTCACCCACTCACTTTCAAAGTTGCTAAAGCCATGCTTATTTTATACGTCAAGGTATATTCTAGTATAATTAAATATGCTAATTTTGATAAATTTCTAATTAACTTAACATTTATAAATAGAAAAACAGGCAAACAAAAAGTTTACGCATATATAAGTATTATAATACGCATACAGTACAGTACAGTGTTGTTGTGATACGAATGATTTTTTTTAAGAATCGAAAAGAGAAAAGGTGAAGCGTAATTTGAAAAACAAAAATCTTTGAAAAGTCAAATAAAAATTTATCAAAGGACAAAGTAACTATAATGATAAAAACTGTTTTAATATAAATACTGTACCAGCAAATACAGAAATTACGTGAAAATAGGCTTCAAAGGAAAAAAGCTTTTACAGCTGAACTGACTTACGAGTAGATTTCATAACAAAACTAGCAAAAAATATCATAATGAAAGAAAATTTAACGAACATAGTATTAATAATATAAAATTAATAATATTTTAAATGTTACATTTTTTATCTTCCGTTTATATCACCAAGGAAACGTCACATTAAAACTCTCCGCTCTCCAAGTTTATTATAAATATAATTTTCATACAAACGTAAATAAAAAATACATAACGTTTATACCCTCTATAGTCTATATAGAGGCGCAGTTTTTATGTAAGCACGATAGGTGTGGGTTCGATACACCATCGTGGGAAAGTTTATATTTTAAATATCAGTTTATATATAAAGTTTATATTTTAAATAACATGTGACATGTACAATAAACAAAAATATAAACATAGCTTCGCAAAAAAAGCTTTCGCTTCACACTAGAGGATGGAACTTAATTCATTCCTTTTACGTCTCATTCAGTTGAATGAGAACCATTTATCAGGGGAACCCTAGGGCCTGGCGTGTCACTCACGACTCCATTCGCGATACTTTCAATGCCAAAATATAATAAGGCCAAGATCGCACCACATACATGTATACATATAGTTGTGTACTTAAGTTCTTCAAGACCTGTATGGTAGTGTAAGTTGAGAGAAACAAGCGTTCATTTTATATGGAGAAAGGGCGTAAGCGAATCTAGGCAAATTTTCTCTTTTATTTTTTCTGTTTTATTTTTCTTTTCTTTTTATTTCAACCAATTATTGATATAGATTTTATGTTATAATTTTACTCATAGTAAGTTAAAGTTAGTGCTAGAATTACTTGCCTTATTAACCTCTTAAACGTTGTCTAAAGAGCGAGTGTTAAAAAAATTTTGAATCCCATCAATAATACACAATTATCTCCGTCTTTATACAAACATCGTCCACAAAAATATCGTCTGTTTTATTATCTGAATATATATATGTTAATAAGAAAATATTGATTTTAATCAAGAGAATCGAAATTGACGAACTTATGTTTGTTCGTGCATGAAGTATTACAACTTCACATAGCAGGGTCGGCACACACAACCAACTGTGTCTAGACACTGTTTTCGCGTACCGTATGAATTCGAAACATTGCGTGTAGAATGGCGGTACACAACGACGCAAAAGAAAAAAAACGAAAATAATTGAAATACCTCCATCTAGTGGGATCGAACCCACAACCATCGCGTTTACAATCACAGGCTTTCCCAACGTGACACGACAACCTCTTAATTGAAAAAGACATATTTAAAAAACGTATAAGAATTTGATCGCAGCGGGATTTGAACCCGCACCTCTTGAAAACCGTTCAAGCGCTCTGACCGCTAAGCCATGCGGTATACACCCAGCTACGTTGAAATTCTTATACGCTTATTACAACTTATATTTGTTGTTAGCATCTCTATAGAGAGATTTTTACAAATTTCTGCTTCCCAAAGATTATTCTACGAACAATCGTTTGGCAAGAGGGAATGCTATTTATTTAATATATATTTTTTTACATTTTTTTTTAAAGTGTTATTCACACACTAAGGAAATTGAAAAAGACATACTTGAACGCAGCGGGTTCAAATCCCGCTGTTCTTAATTGTTAAGTTTTTAATACATCTTATTTCTTATAACTTAAACCACACACAGTACCGCTGATACAACCTGTGTCAACACATATCACGAACGAATTAGTTGAGTGTGTATATATTTTGATATCTATTGAATAGATATGTTTATTTGTTCGAGAATAAACTCGACAAATATTTGTCTAGTTACAAACGTATAGGATTATTGTCATTTTAACATTATATATCGCATAGTTATAAAGTGTCAAAGTGTGTAGATGCGTGCAGGTGTAATGACTATATTAACGCGGGAAGCAAAACTTTAGACTCCTATTTACGAAAATTAAAAAGAAAATACAGCAGAAAAATATTATTTCTTTATTTATATTAGATTTTTGTTCATAATAATATAATTAAATTATTTAATAATAATAAATAACACACGCTGTATCATTTATTTGACATACACTTTTTTTAAATAAAGGTACGTTGCTAAGGAAATCTATATTTTACGAGTCAACGAGTCTTCTAGTATGTACAACAGTCATAAAAAACGAAATGCCTGTAAATGCGATTTAAATTTTTTATTCGAAGACCGTATCTTCTTTTCTTACGAGAAGGATAAGTCCAGTGACAACTTCAGCTGCAGCACTAAAGGGTTGTTAAAGAGAACCTAGTGTCAAGTCACTCCGTTCCCCATATTCCATCCGTAATCGAGACATTGTAAGTTTAGTGGCGGAACTCAACGCCGCGTTTTATCTTACCATAGACGGGAAAATAAAAATAATGATAATATCCCCCTATTTGAGATCGAACCCACAACGAATCGTCAGACGCTGTCATATGCACGATGGCCTTAATCATTTTATATCCTTATAAAAACACTATAATGTTTTATAAAGACAAGATGAAAAGTGCCGAATCCATTTTATTATTAGTTTTACAGCATTGATTAATGTATTTACTTAAAAGTTGACTGACGCCAATAAATTACGAAATCAATTTATTACACATATAATAACACTTATTTTTATTGTTTAAAATCATATAAAAATATAAGGAATCATGGAAAATTTCAAATCCTGGTACGTTCCAATTTCTTTAAAATTTAAAATATAGTTTTACAATATTCAAGTATATTATTTTTTTTCTTTTCCTATACATACACGTAAATGAGAGAAAGACAGCCAACTTCATTATCCAGAATATGTGTAGTTGGATGTATTTCACATGTATTTGACAGCACAGTGGCTGCCGTATGCTGCGGCCTCTCAGGTCTTTACAGAGAAAACGTCGCCAAGTGTTACAGGAAACATGGATCCTCTGCTGAGGCATCATAAATATTACAATTTTTTAGTAATAACCTAAAAAAAACTCAAAATACATTTTAAGAAAACGTATTAAAATTTGAACGCAGCGGGATTCGAACCCGCGCCTAATGGAAACTGTCCAAGCGCTCTGACCGCTAAGCCGTACAAAGCTTACTTTTCTAATACTGCTTTTCAATTTCCTAAGTGTGTGAATAACACTTTAAAAATGTTAGAAATAAAGGAAACAACTGCCTTTATTTATGAAATTGTAGTCTAAAAGACAATTTATTATACAAATTAAATTATATACAAACCTATAAATGAGATATGCGCAATCAAAACTGACTCAAAATGGTTCGGGTACAATATTACATTAGGCAGCTGCATCGCCAGTCTTACCTAGTTATCGCTGTCGCATGTTTATATAATTTTCACATTTGATTTCTGAAAAACGCGGTGTTGGGTTACGCCACGCAACAAGCAATGTTTAAAAAAGGGCTGCAAACAGAAAATGGAGTGCCTTAACTCTTAATCTTCTCTGTAGTCTGTAGTACTACTGTACGATGTACGATGGATGCTATTAGAAACAATCAATTTATCAAATATAATATTTAACTTATCGAGTTTTCTAATAATTATTATATTAAGCATTATACCTTATCACAGCTTATTTGAACATTATAGCTTATTATAGCTTATTTGTGATAAAAAAGCTTGAGTAAACGGAAGTTCAAGAAGGATATATTCCATTCGTCCGTTTCATTTACAAAAGTTTTAAACAACGACTGCTTGTCAATTAATATTTTCAATGATAATTGCTCTTAAGGACGTATCGTATCTCCGATCAATCTCTAGATTGGCATTACTTTTAAGCAAATAACTGTGACCCCATTAAGTAACACGTGACCAAACAACTTGACTCATTATGTTTTTGGCACCTAACTTTACTTATATGAATATTTTATACCTTTTCCCGCATATCAGGGTATTCGGAGAGAAGGTAGTGTAATGATATTCCGGTCTCCACTTTCCACCCGAATACAAAACGTTTTGAGTTCAATGGCGGAACTCAACGCCGCGTTGTATCTAGTTAGAGCTGAGATATAGAATTAATTTAAATATAATAATAATTTATATGTATGTAACTATAGTTTCATATTTCTATGTAAAAATCGACATATTAATTATGTTTAATTTTATTTTTCCACCACCTAACCGTTTTTCATTATCACATATCATAACAGATTCTTTTCGGCATACAGGTCTGGAAGCGACATAGCCATAAGACCGACTTTTGTACATTCTTTTTTTTTTAATGTGTTTCTTACCTATTGGTTTTGTCAGTGTAATGTGGTGTGCAAATAAAGTAATAATAATAATTCTCCCGAGTGGAGATGGAGCCCACAACCGATTGCATTAAGAGTAAGTCGCTGCCCACTGACATAAACGATATGCGTAACGATATGCTTAAGATACGACTGATAAGTGATTTAATTCTCCAATTTCTGTTTCTTTCTGACATGTCTCGCTAAAATTTCTGATTTTGCCGATTGAATTGCAAATGCGTGTATTATAAATATTTATACACCCTGGAGTAGGATATGAAGCTGCACTCAACAAGTATTCTTACATTAACTGCGTCTTAGTGTTCTTCTTGAAATATGTAAATACAACTTTAACTTTAAGGGTTTAAGGGTTTTCTCGAAATTGTAATCTTGCAACATGTCATTAAAAAGCATAAGCCATAAGTGTAATTTACCTATGACTTACGGGACGTATGTCAGTATTGTCAGTCTCTAAAGTTATATTCACAGTTACGAACACACCACACTACATAATAATATTTTGTACATATGTGCATATATTAATTTCAACATTAGAGAGCTAACCTAGTCACCAAATAAAATAGATAAAAGTAAGGTTGCTTCGGGGAAAACCTGCACTTTGCATGATTGACACACACGTGTTGCGGTTTTTTTTACCTTCAAAAATTGTACTAAATTAATAATATTTTAAGTATTTTTTTCCTTCTCCTATACATATAAAGAGAGTCTAATAAAAGATAATACGAAAAACCTAAGAATTTTTCAGAAACAATAATATGTCTCATAATGTGCGAGTGTATTTGTGCGAGCGTAATTGTGCGAGTCCAAATCGACGACCCTTGGTTTTACAATACATATTTCAGTACAGATTAAATTGTTACCATATATATATATATATATATATATATATATATATATATATATATATATGTATTCTGTAACATATTTTAATAGCTTTACGTTTTTTTCGCAATCTCTGATTGCCTTGTGGCAATTAGAGGGTCTACCTAGTGTCAAGACACTACATTGTCCACTGTCCACCCGCAATCGAGACACTGCGTGTTAATCATTATCATTACATAGAAGTAATGATAACATTATTTCTACAGTATAATGATAATTGAAGGCGTTACAAACGAAACGGCATCAAACATTACTGCCTTTGCAATCTGCACACATCTATATATATTATAAAATTGTTACCGATCGCTGTCTGTCAGAGCATTTATCACTGTAATAGAACCAAAAACAATGTTTCTCTTTGTTGTCTGTGCTTTTGTGCACGCCAACGTCAGAAACGACTAAACCGATTTAAATGCAATTTTGACTATTGCATTTTCATAGACTTCCCTTAAAACTATGTGTTTATTTTATTTACATTTATAAATAAAAAGGTAACAACATTTTAAATGATAAATTTAAGTAAAAAGGAAATACTTTAGTCGTGTATTTTACACGATCTGTAAATAATAACTTAGATTGCAAGATGTGGAAATAGAAATAATCTAAGGTTAAATAAACTGCAATACGCTTATAAATGAGGTATCAGGAAACAAACCGCGGAAGAACTGAGTGACAAGGATGAGTAAATGTTTTGTAACTTTATAGAATTGTAAAAGCGTTATATGGAATGTAGTTTTAGTTCCTCGTGCTATTTTTATTTCTAACAATAAAAAAAAGGCTATACGTGGTCTAATATATAATTATATATAATAATTATCGTATATTACAATTTGCTTTTTTCTATATAGAGGGGTAGGCTGAGAGAATTTCCGCCCAAATTCGTGTCGCGTGCTGAGTGCTGGAACTCAACGCCGCTTCCTGTCTAATTGTATATTTAAACTAGACTAAAATAGTTATAACTACTCATTCCATTTACAAAAAAAATATTATGGTTCATATTTATTTAAGTTCTTCAATGAATATCAGACTTCTTTAGTAAGAAAAAACACAAATATATCATATATATATATATATATATGGCAGATAAAGTAAATATTGGTATATCTGTAAAAAGGTATCCGTGGTCTAACAGTAATAAAATATACACGTCGAATTGAGAACATCCATCGTTCTTTTCGTCGCGCAAAAAAAAAAGGGAACTTTGTCAAATTCGCACACCCCAGATGCATGATGACTGTATTACAATTTACAATATACACAAACAAAATGTTACAAGAGATTATTATTATTAGACAAGACCATGTCTTTGTAGTAGCATATGAGAACAGTTCTAAATAAAAGGTACGGACCATGTGGCTGTACCAAACGAAATAAAAAAAACAATCAAACAACAATAGTTTGTCGATAGAAAGGAAAACTAGTGTATTCAAATTTGGAATTGTTTATATCAAGTCATGTTACATACAAACTATCAAGACCAACTTAGAAGTTGACAAGGTAGACCTGTCAATCAGTCTACCTGTGACCACAGACTACTGTAAAGTGTTCGAAACGTCGGGTTCTAAAAATGTATTTTCGAATACCAAAATTATACGCGATTAATCCGGTTAATATAGTTTCATTTCAAAAAGACCAATTCGATTTTTACATGTATTGGTATAAAATTATTTGCTACTACATACGACTATTACCATAAACTTATATTTGACACTAGCGACCAACTCGTGGCTTCGCCTGCGTAAAATACACGACTAAGATATTGCGTTTTTTCACCCACCTACGTTCTCATTTAAATCACAAACTTAGCTTAAATTAATAATTTAGTTGGTTGTAATTTTATTTATGAACTGATTGAAACTAAATAAACACTAAATATTAAGCTTACCAAAATAAAATAGACAAAATACCATTTAAATCGTTTAGCCGCTTCTAGATGAGCGTGTACAAACGCACAGACAAACAGAAAAGAAATGACATTCAATGTTTTGAGTTCAATTATATTGATAAATTCCCCTAATAATATTTCATATATCTTCCACGTACAGTTTTTTATTATATGTGTAGATTAGGAGTTCGGTGACATTGACGCGATTTGTATGGTTTTTGTTCACTCAAAAAGTGCTCAGCAGTTTTCAATTTAAAACAGGCAAGACTTTACAGTATTTACAGTATTTAGAGGCACACTTAGACAGAGAGATGTCTCACTGTGTTCGCCAAATACGAGGCCTGTTTAAAGACAAACGCAAGTAAAACACACACTTTCTAAACATGTAAAAGGAAATCTTAACAGTTTCAACAATCTAAGCCATTGCATTAATCTGCTTCCGCGATTCTATTTTTTTGTTTTTACTTTCTAAAAACGCTTAGTGATTCTTTCATGTAGCCATATATAATGCATACACATACAAGCTTTACCCGTTATTTTTCATTTAAAATAAAAAAATAAGAAGGTAAATTTGAGAGAGCTTATCGGAAGAATGGAATGTCTTGACAACTGTGCAGACAGAAATTAGACTCTTTACAAAATCTAGCTTTTTTTTTGCTTTAGGAAAAATTTACGTATTACTAATAACCACATTTTTTTGCAGCTTCAAGCTTTTTACCTCATAGCCGGTCATCCTTATAATAGTCACAGAGAAACTAGTGCCAATACACTCCGTTCTCCATTTCCCGCCCGAAATCGCGACATTGAGTGTCGAGTGACGCAACATAACGCAGCGCTCTATTTTTAAAATCATAGCGGAAAAATGAAAATATCTTACATATCATTAGTCCCTCGAGTGGGAGGCGAACCCACGACGGACCGTGTTTACAGTTACCCACCCACTGCGCCACGATTGCTTAATAATAGTCAAATTTTAGTTTTAACGTTCAGTGAATTTGCAGTAGTGAAATCAAATTTCAAATCGCGTTTTAACATAAACGGTGAGAATGTGAAAATGGCTCAGGTAAGAGATTAAATGACGTTAAACAATAAAGGTCCTTGATTAGCCAGTTTATTGTTATATGTAAATTGAAAGTGTTTTATTATATTTATCAAAACAAATATTACACATATCAATGTAACAAAAAACATACAAACACACAAAAATATATGAAATCGACTATTTTATGTTACACGATAATTTTTAACAAAAGAACTGCCTGTATAAGGCAGCTTTTGTCCAAAATGCTAGAGATATGAAACTACAAAGTCGATTGCAGTATTTTTTTTTAATTTACTCCATCATCTTTTATTGGTCTTTTTCTCGTTATGAAATTCGTTATTACACTTATTTAATTGTAACGCCTCTCCGTTAATTATGAAACTCAATTTATTACATTTTTGGAACACCGTACTTGAAAATTAAACAATATAAATGTGCATTAAGTAATGTCAGTGTCCATGGCATTACACTTACTTATTTTTCACTTATTTAAAAAAAATGCATGTTATATGCGGAAAGTCATTTCTGAACTACGTTTAACCAAATTTATTTTTAATATAAACATTAAGGTTTGATTAACGCAGTGGATGTGGGTTCGATTCCCCCACAGAGGAATGATTATATTAAAAATATTTTGTTTTCTCGGGAACAAAACAAAGCACAGCGTTGAGTCCCGCCACTCAACAAACAATGTCTCGAATTTGGGCGGAAAGTGGACAACATCGAGTGTCTTGACAGTAGGTCAAATAATTTTATTCAAAGTAAGAAGTTATATGCTTCATTTTTTGAACGTCAAATAATTTACCACCGGTTCACTAAAGTTAATGCCTCAGACCTGAGAAGAACTGGCGCAATAAACTCAGCGGGACTTCTATTACTTTTTCAGATTTATTAGTGACTAAAATACCTTTGAAATAGGCTGGAGCAAGCATTTCATTTACAAGGCGTGTTATCATTTATAAAATCGTTAATTAGGTAATAACCTTTAACACGCAAACGTCCTTTCACAACTTTTTTAAATTATGATATAGAGAATTTTCGGACGTTTTCTGGTATCCAATTGTGGTTATCTCTGACCACAATTGGAGATCTGCTGTGCGGGAAAAAACATAAAGCTGCTATCTTTGTTACTATATATTTATCAATCATCTATGCATACAATATAATATACAATCAGTCACTTTAATGGTACAGACAAAAAAATAAATCTTGAGCAAACAAATCGTATCAAAGCAGCCGATCGCAGTGCCATTGACATAAAAATGTAATTTGTAGGTGTAATGTAGCCTTGCTAAATAAACGACAACGTTTCGATTCGAAACCTTTCCTCGATGGTTTTTATAAAGTATTCGAAATAAATCAAAAAATACTATTTCCTCTTAAAGAACAATATATTTAAGAAGCTTCTTACTATATACTACTGTCCTGGATAGATATGTATCTGAAAATTGTAAAAAAAAATATTTTAAGGCAATTGTGACGTAGTAGGAAAACTATTTTCATTTTCTCGCTCTAGTGAAAAAATAAAGAACGGCGTAGAGGTGTGCCGTTCAACATGCAATGCCCCGAATTCGGGCGAAGAACAAAGTGTCTTAACACTGAGTTCTCTCTGACTACCCTGCTATGCGTGAAAAAGCGTGAAGTTAAAAAAAAAATTGCGTAACACTATTGATGGCGTAGAAAAATGAAATTATTTAAATATAATCTTGCCCCCGACTGAGGCTCGAAACCACTATCATAGTGTACAGTAAGACGCTGTCCCACTGTGGTATGTCGAATATGCTTTGTATGAATATTTAAGGAAACGTATGAAAATTGTAACGCAGTGGGATACGGACCCGCGCTTGGAAACTGTCCAAGCGCTCTCCTGAATGCCACTTAAAAATGAATAAGAAATGTTAAAAATGTTTTGTTTCATCACTCAAATAAAGACTAAGCACGATATCGGCGAATTAACACACAATATTTCTAAAATGGACAGAAATTTGATTGAGTGTCTCAACACTAGCTTTTCTCCGTTTTCTCAAAAAACGAGTAGAAAAACAATGTTCTTAAACAAATAAATGGTATCGGAACCGCAGCTATGAAAGTGTCATTGACATAAAACACACATTTCCTGCGCGACCTTATGTAGCGCGGAAACGCTACCGGTGAAAGATAACAGTATGGTCGGCAAAAAAATAGATAATTTAGAATATATTGATGGAAATTGTAATTAAATAAATACGAATATTACTAAACTACTTTTTTTTCTCTTATATTTATATGCGCTACATTTGAAAATATGGTATTTTAATTTGTGGCTTTTGAGAAGTATTAATAAATTGCGTAATAAAGAAATACTTATTATTTTTTTTAACAAAGTAAGTAAAATTAATACATATAGTTTGTTGTAAAGACTAGAGTTACTAGCCAAATAGCTTGCTGGCTCCCGCCGCCGGGGTTCACGGAAGGCTGGGGTTCCCGTGGCCTCGGCTAGTGGCGGTGGAGGAAGAGCACCGTGAGGTTTTAGTGTGTATACGGACGGCCTATCAGACAGTCCGGAGTCCCCAATCGGGCTGGTCCGTAAAGGAGATCCTCACGTAAAAAAAAAAAACTAGCCAAATAGCTTGCCTTGTCGAAGACCATGGTTTAAAATTGAATTTTCAAACGATGAAAAAGAAAAATAAGTTTTATTTCGATGTGCTTTTTGTGACCTTAGAAAACACACAAAGTAGAAAATAGAAAAACGTAACTATATTACCTCTGCCTACGAATAAATAATCTTATTAAAAAAAAAACTTTGCTCAATATTTAATGTATTGTCTGTACACGCAACACGCGACCTTCCTCAATGTCGCATTACTTGATCAACACAAACTGTGTCACTAACTGTTTTACATTTACTCAACTCTATACAACTGGCATAAGATTCATTTTATGGTTTCATTTCATTGAAGTATTTCGCGAGTTTTCTCTAGCACTGGAAATTTTTCAAAGATAAGGTTAGCAGGTGACCTAGCCTGATAAATAATAAAGATAATACCTAAATAGGTCATCGTGGAAGGTGTTCACTGCGAACGTGATTGTTGCGGGTTTGATTTTGATGAGATTTGAAAGGTTCTATTTTTTCCCCCGCTTTGGTAAAATAAAACAGCGTTCAGCTCCGCCACTCAACAAGCGAAATGATGGAAAGTGGAGAATGGAAACAATAGGTTTCCTAGAAAACGCGTGAATGTACAATATGTAAGTTATTTAATATTTTATTATATTTAAGAGAGAACATATATGTCTATATATTCTCTGAACGGAATAACCTTGTACTTGTACGTAAATAGAAATTTATCAATAAATTATCTATACATACGAGCAAAGAAATAAATAACTTAACACCTTCATCCCGCATAGCAGCTATTGTTTATTACAGCTATTATAATTACTATACATACTATAAAAAGTCGTCTCCGCTTTCTGTACGCGTAAATCTTTCAAATAACACAAGAGATTTTAATGAAATTTTCATTAATAGATTGTAGGATTGTATATAGTAAAATATATAAGCTGTATTATCTAGCGCGAAGCCAGGAGCCAGGGCGCTAGTTTATATAAACTGTATATAAGGAATTGCCTTCAAATATCGTTATCAGTAAACCAATACAAAACAGGAGCTGAAACTAAATTATTACTACTATCTTATCTCGAAAGTTCATCAAAATATACATTTAAGAGGGACTTTGAACGAATTTTAGAATTGCTTTGTTTCATAATTAAATTATTTGATATATCAATCAAGGAGGTGTCAGTTGCAACCTTGGTTGGGTGAAAGTAAATACGATTAAACAACGGCCATATAACTTATGACATCACTTTGCTTATCATTATAATTTAACTATTAACTGTATAAGTTCGGAATGTCATACTTGTCAGTCAGTTTAGGTTGAAATTTTACTACTAAAAAAAACATTTGTAACATTTTTTAAAGTGTTGACATTTTGAAATTAAAACAAACATATTTAGAAGACGTATAAAAATTTGAAGACGTATGAAAACCGTTTAAGCGCTCTGACCGCTGAGCCAGTCGCGGGTTCAAATCCTGTTGCGTTAAAATTTTTATACGTTTTCTAAATATATGTTTTTCAATTTCCTAAGTGTGTGAATAACTATTTAAAGAAATGTTAAAAATATTTTAATACTGTTATTTTTTTTCAATGATCAATATCAATCAATCAATTGTAAACGGAGTGTTATGTTGACACTAAGTTCTCTCTGCCTTCCCTGCTATACGGATAAAGCGTAAACCTGACAAAAAATATATTATAAAAACCAGTATCGTGGCGTTATCAGACTGTATGAGAAAATCTCTCCGCCAAAACTTCAGTCTATACTCTTTTTATCAAGATATTGCAAACTTGAAGTCGAAATTACAGCCAGCAGTTTCCTTTTCAAAGTGATATACTCACTTGTCAGTAATTTTAACAGGTAATTTAAGATTTGCATAAATGAAATAATGAGCGTATTTTATCTTATGGAATTGGAGTGCAGGGCAGTGCCTGTTCTTCGAGCTGGAGATTCTTTGGGATATGTTTTTAAACATATAGGTATACTAACAGTTGCTTCCCAGTATATATATTATAATATTTTGTTTGTCCGGTAACGTATCCAATGTTATGCTAAGAACAGTGACAGACGTCTGTATATTGAGAAATAAAAATAAACTTGTTATACCAAGTTATCACCTCCGAAAAGGAAATAAGTGTTTAATGGGTCTGACTATACGCATAATAAAATAAGATTCCACAACCTATGTTAGATTTGCAACACCAGAAATTTGAAAGCCCCTATAAAATCAATATTAAAAAGTAAAGCTTATTATTCTGTAGAAGAATATATCAAAGATGAAAATGTGTGGAAGTAATATGCATTCAAGTTTGGTGCAGGTAAGCACCACTATATTAAATGATAAAATTTGATGAACTTTTGTATTTGAAAAGAGCAACTGTTGAGTTTCTCGCCGGCTCTTCTCAGCAGCACTGCCTTCCGAGCAGGTGGTAGCTTTGTGTTCCTTCGACGATTCAAAAGTGAAATGAAACTATTTTTAACCGGATTAATCGCGTATAATATTGGTATTCGAAAATACATTCAAGAACCCGACGTTTCGAACACTTTACAGTAGTCCGTGGTCACAGGTAGATTCACAGAATAGACAGAATAGTTTCATTTCAAAGTGTACAATAATCGTGAAAATCAAAGAACTTGAAAAAGACATATTTAGTAAACGTATAAAAATTGGAACACATCGGGTTTTGAACCCGCGCCTCTTGACAGCCGTTCAAGCGCTCTGACCGCTAAGCCATGCGTTCTACATCCAGCTACGTTGAAATACTTATACGCTTCTTACAACTTATATTTGTTGTTAGCATCTCTGTAGAGAGATTATTACAAATTTCTGCTACCCAAATATTATTCTACGAATAATTGTTTGGCAAGAGAGAATGCTATTTATTAAATATATATATTTTTTTAA